>CALZFC010000006.1:6327500-6330000 GCA_945643635.1 Allodiplogaster sudhausi | reverse complement strand
CTTGCTTTTTCTGCATCTCTCTCTCTCTCTTTCTCTTACTTTCTCTGCTTCTCTCTCCCTCTCTCTTTCTCTTACTTTCTCTGCTTCTCTCTCTCTCTCTTTCTCTTACTTTCTCTGCTTCTCTCTCTCTTTCTCTTGCTTTCTCTGCTTCTCTCTCTCTCCCTCTTCTCTTTATTCTTCCCCCTCCTCTCTCTCTCTCTCTCTCTCGCTCTCTCTCTCTCTCTCTCTCTCTCTCTCTCTCTCTACAGCTAACATCCCCTATACTATTTGCCAAATATGGCGAGAGCGAGCGCATCCTCCCACCTTGCGAGAAGCCACCCGAATGCCCTCAGGTGTCCCCCCCCCAGGCTACTCTCTTCTCATTGCCAAGCTGACCAAACGCGTTGTTTTGTGTTAGAATCACTCTATTTCTTCAGAAACTTAACTATGCTGTTGATTTGTCGATGGCATCGTTAATTCTTGCATATGAGTAAAAATATTAATTAAGTTTTCCTTTTATTATTGCTGTTACTTTGTTTTTCTCAACTCACGCTCTTGTTTCTCTTTCTCTCTCACTCTCTCAATCTCTTGCCTTCTCTTCCTCATTCTTTTACTCTCTTGTTTCTCTCTCTCATACTTTCACTCTCTCTCTCTCTTCCACCTCCTTTCAATCTATCATAGCCATGTTCGCCACGTTCTGTTCAGTGGAGAGTACTCTTGGCTGATTGCGATCGGCTGCCGGATTACAGGTGGATTTGTGGTATCTATGCAAATGAAAAGTAGAGAGAGAGAGAGAACGGAGAGGGGAGAAAGAGAAAGAAAGATGGAGAGAGCTAGTGAGACAGAGAGAGAGAAAAAGAACGTTAGAGAGACCCAGACAGATAGTGAGAGAAATAAAAAGGTGTCCCTCGGGGGCTGTCCCGTGGAAATAGCCAATGGGGGAGGGGCAATGGCTAACTCACACATATTTCTGCTGAGATTGAGTCTGAACACTTTCAACCTCACCAGATCTGATTTAATATTTTGTAGGATTAAAAAAAAAATTCAGAATATATCAGCCAAAAATATGTATGCAATAAAATAACTGATAATAAAATAGCAAATAGAGATATGTATGTGTATCGAACGCCGTTTAGAAATCCAAAGAATTTGGACCCGTCGAGAATCCGTGTTTGTTGACACATCCTCTCTGCAGAAAGCTGGCCAATTCCAATGGACC
Organism: Allodiplogaster sudhausi; assembly: GCA_945643635.1. NCBI lineage: Eukaryota > Metazoa > Nematoda > Chromadorea > Rhabditida > Diplogasteridae > Allodiplogaster > Allodiplogaster sudhausi. The sequence goes on along the minus strand of CALZFC010000006.1, from coordinate 6,328,802 downwards.
GGCCGGTGGTCAGGCGAAAGAGAAGAAGACGAACGAGTGAAAAAAACCGCTCTCTACTTTCAGTGCCAAATATCATCGCCGCCGGCTTGCCGGAGAAGCCTTCGAGCCATGTGGCCATATGGAGAGTATCCTCTTTCAGGCTTCAGGGCATAACCCCCCCCCCCCTTTCCCTTTCTATCCCCTCCCCCCTCCCTACCTTAGTCCACCAATTTTGCACTCATACTTTGCCAAGAAGTGTCCACTGCACCCGTCGCGACCCGCCGTCTCCTATCTTTCTCTACCGTCTCTTCATCTTGCGTGCTCTTTCTCTCTCTCTCTGCTTTCTTTCTCTCTCTCTAGCTCTGTCATAAGCATTCCGTTGTCCACACGGGGCACACTTGGCAACTCGACCATTTCATTCCTCTCTCTCTCTCTCTCTCTCTCTCCTCTCTATTGTCACCCTCTCTCTCTCTCTATCTCAATATCTACCTTTCACACCTCTCTGAGCCTCTCTCTCTCTCTATCTCTCTCTTTCTCTCTCGTTCCCTCTCCCTTAATAACCACCTTTTTCATCTTCCTCTCTCTCTCCCCCTCTCTCTCTTTCTCTCTCTCTCTCTGTTTCCTTCCCTTTCCACATGTGCACTTCCCGTCTTAGGCATCCCGCGCGCGGATTCTCCACTTTCTCCTCTCCTTCATGCACACCGGCTCACGTTTCTCTCCATAAAAGATTAATTTTAAACGTAGTACAAATAATCCGTTCACTGTCAAGAGAGAGGGAGAGAGAGAGAGAGAGAGAGAGATCTTCTCCTTCGTATTCTTCCCCCCATCTTCTTCAAATTGCTCATTTCAATGGATGCTGCTCCCATTGAACGGTCGCAGAAAAATAAGAGGAGATGTATTTTTCTCCTTTATATAAATTTTTTTCCATTAGACTAGTACGAATCTTCACACCATAATTACCTGACCAGTGTTACTTTCATGTAGCAAGAAGTCTTTCATCTCTAGTACAGTAGTCATGAAAGGAAAGGAAGGGGGGAAAATGACTTTAGTTCGTGTGGACTAATTGCGTTCGGTAATGCGCATATGGTCAGAGATCTATTCTGGCGAAGTGCGAGCGAGAGTGACCAGGTGAGAGAGAGAGTGACAAAGAGACAGAAGGATAGTGAGAGAGAGAGAGCGAGAGAGAGAGCCAGAGAGAGAGAGAGATGGAGAGAGGTAGAGAGTTTGAGAGAGCACGAGCCGCTAGCCAAATGAGATAAGGCTCTGAACGTCGACTGCTGCTCTCCTCCTGCTGCTGCCAGCCTACTGCCTTCTCTTATGTCC
>CALZFC010000006.1:6307500-6322500 GCA_945643635.1 Allodiplogaster sudhausi | reverse complement strand
TTTCAATAATTTATGAAGCTTGGGTTAGTCATTTCGCCGTTTTCTTCGCGAAAGATCAAAACTTGTAAGATATCCAAAAATTAAATGAGATGTTTATGTATATCAACATTGAAATCAGTATTAACGTCGATAAGTTGAGATGAGAGAGAGAGAGAGAGCGAAAGAGCTTTGGGTGATCCCAGGAATCCAGTAAATTTGTAAAAAAAAAATTTTTTTTTTTACTAATTTGATATCCAAAAGCTGTTAATCTTTATTGCGATCATTCTCTCCCTCTCTTTCACCCTGTCTCATTCTCTCTCTCTCTCTCTCTTTCTCTCTCTCTCTTTCTCTCTTTCTCTCTTTCTCTCTCTCTACCCCATTGCCTAAGCATTTCTCTCTTCATGACATCTTCGAGAGTAAACACACGCGGATTTATCGCCTGTCGCGGCGGGTATCTTTGAAGTGGTGGACAGTAGGCCATGGGTGGCAAGGAACGAAGAAATTGCAACAGCGAGAGAGAGAGACGGAGAGAGAGAGAAAGAGAGAGACTGAGAGAGACGGAGAGAGAGAGAGAGAGAGGAGAGAGAGAGAGAGAAAGAGAGAGAGAGAGAGAGAGGCGGAGAAAGAGAGGTTGGAAGATCTAGCAGAGATATCAACAAAAATAGGGAGAGGGCAATATCTAAAAGGGGAGATAAGACATGGACTCGGCTGACCTCGCTATGCCACTGGCGGTCAGTTATCACTCAATCTCATCACGATTACCTCTTCCTTCTTCCCTCATTTGGATGGGAACGATGAGAGAGCGAGAGAGAGAAAGCGAGAGAGAGAGCGAGAGAGAGAGAGAGAGAGAGAGCGAGAGAGAGATAAAGCGAGCGAGAGAGAGAGAGAGAGCGAGAGCGAGAGAGAGGGAATAGAGAGAATGTGAGAGAATGTGACCACTGGGAAGACCTCGGAGAGGTACCTGGAGGATCGTCTCTCTTTCTCAGTCTCTCTCTCTCTCCTCTCTCTCTCTCCTCTCTCTACTCTCTCTCTCCTCTCTTCTATCTCCTCTCTGCTTAACCCTCAAGCCAATGAGAGCGCAATCAAACTGTCATGTCTGTCAAGGAGAGGATTCCTTTAGAGAGAGGCGGTATAGAAAGAGAGAGAGAGAGAGAGAGAGAGAGAGAGAGAGAGTGATAGAGAGTGAGAGTAATAGACGAGGAAAAGTAACTACATAAAACACACGTACCCGCACACACCGATAACTCGACCATGCGAGCCCATCGTCTGGAGCTGGAATGGTGGAAAGTCTTCATCCTCTCCAGACGAAAAAGACATCCCCCTTTCTTTTTCCCTCTTCGCCACAAGCCACATTCCTTATTACCATCAACTAACTCTACTACACCGGCATTCGCATACTTATTCTTTAACTGCTCCCTTTTCCTCTCTTTCTCTGACTCCCTTGCTCACTCTCCCCCTTCTCTCTCGCCCCTTCTTTCTCTCTCTCTCTCTCTCCATCTCCGCTCTATACCTTTCCATCGTTCCTATCGCCGCAAATTTTGCATGGTTTTCGCTGACTTGTTACGCGGCCTTCCACAATTCTCCCATCTCTCCCTCCCCCTCCCTTTCTCCTTTCACTTCTTCAGCTTTCACCTTTCTTACTACTTCCTAATTGTAAGTCGTTTTCTGAAGATGGAAGAGTGAGAGAGAGAGAGAGAGAGAGAGAAAAGAGATTCAGAAATGGTTACGCTTCATTAGGGAAAAGTCAAAGGGCGTAGATTAAGGATGAGAGAGATGGAGATCCAACAAGAGAAAGAGAAAGAGAAAGAAAACGAGAGGTGAAAAGGATGTGCGGAGGTGTTAATCCCAGAAAAAGAGTGAGTGAAATCGAGGGGAAATAAGAAAACGATGTAGAAAGTAATAGAAAATAGAAGGAGAGGGGGAAAGGGAGAGTGAAAGAGGGAAATAAAGTGAGAAATAGCGAGAGAAAGAGGGGGAGATAGAGAGAGAGAGAACATGAGAGAGAGAACATGAGAGAGAGAAAGAGAGAGAGAAAGAGAGAGAGGGAGTGAGAGAGAGATAGAGTGAAAGAGACAGCGTTACAGGTCTGCCGGCATTCTCCGATGGCAACCGGTAAACCAGTTCGGCCTTCATTTCGTGCCAAACTCTTACTCTCTTCTCTTTCTCTCTCTCTCTCTCTCTTGATTCTTATTCTCTCTAAATCGCCCTCTCTTCTCTAAACACCTCACCTCTCTCATCGTCTCTGCATCTCTGCCGCTCTCTTCTCCCTATTTAATATTCTCGCTCCTTGACTCCTTCTAGGAAGATCACCATTTGCAGGCCTCGGCTTGGCATGACTTTTGCGGCTTGCCTTCCTGGTATTTCCTAAGTTCAGAGAAGCTTCCTTCTTTTACTCTCTCCTTCTTTGTCCCTCGCATTCGCTCTCTCTCTCAATCTCAGTCTCTCTCTCATTCTCTCCTTCTCTCTCTCTCTCGCCCTCTCTCTCTCTCGCCCTCTCTCTCTCTCGCTGTCTCTTTCTCTTTCGATGTCTCTCTCTTTTTCCCTGTCAATCTCCCTTGTCCATTTCTCCCTCCTCTCTTTCTCTCTTTCCACCTTTCAATACCTTCTCTGACTTTCTGCACAGGTCCCGAGTCCGCTCTCCTAGCGTCCGCTCCCACACCTTTGAGTGTCGCAATCAACTTGACAGGAAGAGAGTACGAGAGAAAGAGAGAGTTGACTAGAGATAGACTGAAAGAGGTAGAAAGAGAGATTGAAAAAAGGAGAGAGAGAGAGACAGAGAGAGAGACAGAGAAAGAGAGGGAGAGAGAGGGGGAAATCAGAGATCGTATCAGCCGTGCATCCCTCTCCTGGTGCTCCTCCGCCACTACCTCCACTTCTGGATGCCATTACCATGTGAGTGGCTGCACGGTCATGGCCTTTTCTGTTTGTCACTCTCTCTCTATCTATCTCTTTATTTCTCTCCGTCTCTTCTCTTTACATATATCTCTCTCTCAGTCTCTCAGTCTCTCTTTCTCTCTGTCCCTCTCTCTCTTATGTTTCTCTCGCTGTCTCTATGTCCTTCTCTCTGCGTATCTCTCTACCTTTCGCTCTCTCTGTTTATCTCAGTCTCTCTCTTTCTCTCTCTCAGCTTCTCTCTCTTTCTCTCCATATCTTTCAATCCCTCTCTCTCTCTCTTTCTTTCTCTCTGTTTCTCTTTCTCTTTTTCTCTCTCTGTTTCTTTCTCGCTTTCTCTCTCTCTCTCTGTTTCTCTCTCTCTCACTTTTTCACTTCCTCTCTCCTCTTTATCACCCTCAATGTCATCACTGTCTATTTTGCCTCTTTTCAACAAATTCCTTTGCTCGCCCAACGATGACGCCATCGATATCCTCTGGCAGATTACTGTAAGCAAAAGATTAAAGATGAAGGCCGACGATTATTTATACTTGTTTTTTTTTTCTTTTGCACCTATCGCTCAGAAGTATTCTCCTCTTCTCTGTGTTGTGCCTGATCAGGCTTATCTTAATTGTGATTTACTGGTGACATCATCACTCGGTCGTTGCTCATCTCTTTTACTGTCCAATTAGTTACTCCTCTTATGTACCTACCCTCTTATCAGACAAAAAGGCGCGAATTCAAACTTGTATTTTTTTCGGCTAACTCAATATTCATGTCGTAACAATGAGGGCGAATCTAGCAATTTGTCAGATAACTTTTGAATGTGTGCGTGGAAAGGCGGTATCGGGAGAGAAAGATAGAGAAGAGAGAGAGAGAGAGAGAGAGAGAGAGAGAGAGAGAGGGTGAGCGAATGATGGAGCAAGAAGACAGAGAAAGAGTGTGAGAGATTGTGAGAGTGAATGAGAGAGCGATAGAGAGGGAGAGAGAGAGATTATGAGAGAGAGAGTGAGAGAGAGAAAATAAAAGTGGGATCGAGAACATCATGCATAGCTGCGCGCAACAACAACAGGGAGCAGAGATGAGTCGAGTGGATGGTTTCACGTAATCAACCAGTTCCGTTAGGTACAGGACAAAACAGCCGATAGAGAATAGAGAACGAGGGAGGATGAGAGAGGAGAGAGTGAAGTGGTAGAGACAGTGCGAGTAGGAACTAGAGTGAAAGAGAGCGAGAGAGACAGATCAAAAGAGAAAAGGTGATATACCTTTTCCGATAGATAGAGGGAGAGTGAGAGAGAGAAAGAGAGAGAGAGATAGAGAAAGAGAGAGAAAGAGAGAGAGAGAAAGAGAGAGAGAGAGAGAGAGAGAGAGAGAGAGATGAAGTGCTCGAGGTGTGCCGAATGGCAGCAGTCGAGGTTCCAAAGCGGGTTTCTCAAAGTCCAATCCCTGGTGACATCTCCTTAACACCCGTACCAGTACTTACACTCCCCCCCCCCCCGGTAATACCAAACCTTAACCCCTTCTCCTACAACCTACCCGAACTCCCGCGATGACTACGCCCTGAGGGCACAGAATGTGTCAAGAAGGCCGGTCGGTACCGGTGCCAGACGAGATCTGGTTTCGATGCGCAGCAGAGACAGCTCTCTCTCTCTCTTTCTCTCTCTCTCTCTCCCTGTCTCTCTCTCTGTCTCTCGTTTGTTCTCTACCTCTCTCTCTCTCACTCTCTCTCTCCCTCTCTCTCCCTGTCTCTCTCTCTGTCTCTCGTTTGTTCTCTACCTCTCTCTCTCTCACTCTCTCTCTCCCTCTCTCTCCGTCGCTCTCTCTCATGATCCTGACTCGCTTTTCTCATTGTGCTTCTTGCGAAAGCGAACTGGCACTTTTTGTCTCATAACGTCGATTAGGCAGTAATCGTTCGGTCAATTATCCTTGCGAGTTTGAATTAAGAGAGAGAGAGACAACGGGAACGAGAGAGAACGAAGGAAAGAGAGAAAGAGAGAGAGAAGAGAAAGAAAGAAAGGGGAGGATATTAAGGAAAGACTGTGAATGAGCAAAGAAATAAAAAAGCAGCCGAACTCCAGTGGTTTTCGAAGTGCCAAAAAGAATAAGCTGCAGACCGGTAACTTTTCTGACAATGAGATGAGATGATTGGATTGCTTGTATTAGTGTGCGTATTTATTAGCTCTCGTAAATTTTTCTCTCTCTCTCCCTCTCTATTTCTAACACTCTCTCTCTCTCTCTCTCAGCTCTCTGTCTCTCTTGCTCTTCTTCTCTCTATCGCGCGCGCTCTATCACTCCTTGCTCTCTCTCTTTCTCTCTCTCTCTCTCCAACGACAAGCCTTATCATGCTTTGATGACCCTACGCTTTCCCACCACAACCACATTGCCTCAGGCTCCGGATCGCCAATATTTGCCTTTCGAAGTGACCCTGAGTGTGAAGACCGGGCCGGGTGAGGGGGCTTTCACGCCTGCTACACGAGCCAGGAATGTTATAGCCATACCTTAAGTTAGAAAGAAGTCCTCCTCTCTCCGAACGAAGCAAACCCCTTCCTTCTCACAATCGGACATGATGGTTGTAAATGCTCTACGAATCAAATATGGCGAAACATAAAGTTTTTTTTGTGCTATTTCATTGCGCAAAAACCACACGTTGCATGGACCTCGAATGCTTCTTGAATTTCCACATATTTGATTTCTTGTTATGATTTATTTATGTGTTTTCTTTATGAACTTCTGTATTGGCCCTTGCATTAAAGAAATTTTTATCTCCAAATTTATAATAGTTCAGCTCATTGTTTGTAACTTTCTCAAGTGGCGTCGCCCTTGAGGCATCATTTCAATGGCCCTTAATCCTAGGCCCTCCCGACAATCGCAATGTTCTCTCTCTCTCTCTCTCTCTCTCTCTCTCTCTCTCTCTCCCTTTCTCTCTCCCATCTCGCATGATGCCAACAGTCCTGGCTGCCTGTCCTTATCTGCTGACCGCCCTTCCACTCCGCACCTCAGCCTCTCTTATCAGTCCACTTCTGCCTCGGGGCAATGCATGAAAAGCCATGTCAGATGGCTGTCTTTAAATTCATGCTGATCAGATGCCTTTGACTCTGTCCGTGCCTCTTCCTTTTTCATTCCTTTCTGTTCTCTCCAATCTCATTCACTCATGCTTTCTTTTGATCTCACTTTCTCTCTCTCCGGCTCTCTCCTTCTCTCCTTTCAATCTCTCTCGATCTCTGGGTCTCCTCTCCCATTCTCTCTCACTCTCTCTCTCTCTGCATTCCCCATCACACGCCTCCCGATCACGCTGGTCACTTGCTTTACATGTATTGTCTGCCATGTTTTTAGAATATCATATCAAAAGCGATTAAAAATTGCCACTTCCACTGTTACCGCGATAGTTCAAGTTATATTTTCGCCTCGTGAACATCACCTTTTTTATGCGATTAGATTGCGTGGACGAGCTGATATTATTATTTCTGTTAAAATATTTTTTTTTGTTTCTATAAATAATAATTTTAAGGAGAGCCTCCACCGGGCAGCTTCATCGCTCTCTTCTCTCTCTCTCTCTCTCCTTCAGAACACGTCCTCTCGAATGTGGCAGTAGCAGAAGGATGGCAGACTTTGAGCAGCAGCAGCATTCATTTGCTGCGCCGCCGAATCCATTCGATTTCGGCGCTCCTGGCGGCGTCGATCCGTTTGGCGCTGGCGGCGGCGGCAAAAAATTTGGTTGTCCTGGGGGCCTAAAATTTGAATCTGGCGTCGAGATGAGTCTTAGACGGAATGCACAACAACAACATCAGCAGCTAGAAGAGCCCGATGGTGCTGGTGGAATATATGAGCAGACCCATCCAGCGTATGCTACTGCGAATGCTGCGACGCCCGGCGACGACAAGGCCAAGGGAGTGGTAAGAGATAGAGGCAGAGAAAGTGAGAGATAGAGAGAGAGAGGGAGGGAGGGATAGAGAGAGGAGAAAACGAAAGAGGTAGAGAGGGCAAGTGACAGAGAGAGAGAGAGAGAGATTAATGGGGGCAAGGAGAGCATGATGTAGAAATTTAGCGGAAAAACTTACGTTATTTAAAAAAAATATATAATTGAGAAATAAATAAATGTAAAATAAAATTATATAAAGTAATAATAAAAAATGGATTTCTTCAGCCATCCGAGCTGGCTCCTCCACCCGTCATCATCTGCCCGTCCGAAGTCGAGCACATCAACATCACTCTCGAGAAGAATCAGCAGTGCGCGTGCAAGGTTGTTCTCTCTCTCTCTCCCCTCTTTCTCTCTCTCTCTTTTCTTTCTCTTTCTCTCTTTCTCTCTCCCTCTCTCTCTCTCTCTTTCTCTCTGTCGTTCCCGTACTCTCTCACTTTAACCTACCTATAATTAGAAAAATATCTAAGTATATGTACATGTCTTTATAATCTCTCACTCATGCAGAACAGGAGAGAACGTAGAGATATTGTTTGGATAATTAATAGACAAGAGAGAGTCGTTTAAAATGGAAAATGTTCGATCAAATAAAATAAGAACGGTACATGGTGCATACGAAAGCACATCAATTTGTTTGAGATAATAATAGTAATAATAAAAATAGATGTATGTAAGTAGCGAAATTAGTCACCGAAATTATAAGATGTTAACGAAGAGCAAGCGGTGGTTCTCGGGGCTGTTTGTGGTTACATACATATTTAAGAGTTCGCTGGGATCCGGTAGTGATTCTCCTCCGATTTTCTCACTAGTATATAATTGTTCTTAAACATTAATGTTACACCTAGCCATTGATGAATTTTGAATAATACTCATTACCAGTTCGGCTTCCTTTCTCGCCAAATGTTTAACTTCTTAATCGGTATATCTTTTTTTCCTTTCTTTTTTTGGTGTTTGCGTTATTACTTTTTCTTATGGCTGCCATAAGATGGAAAGAGATGGGACGAGGCGGAGGAGTTTGATGGAGGAGAAATTAAAAAAAAAGTCTTTGCTGCACCAGGCACTTCGCTGACCACAACAGAAGAAGCTATCCAGTGTCCATGGTAAGTTGCCCTTTCTCGAGATGCTCTCTTTCTCTCTTTCTTCACCTCTATGAATATATCCCCTCCTTCTCTCTCTCTATCTTTCTCTCTCTCTCACTGGTTTTCTCTTTAGTTTTCATTCTCTCTTTCTGGCTGACACATTATCGCTTCCTAGCTCTTCTCTAGCAATTGTTTTTCGCTAACTCTAACTCATTCCCTATGCCCTCAAGAAAAAGAGAGAGAGAGAGAGAGAGAGAGAGACTAAGAGGGAGAGAGAGGTAGAAAGAGGGAGAGAGAGAGAGTAATGGAGGGGCTTGCGAAGGATAGCTGCACCCTTTTCACTTCTTCAGATGCCCTCAAGGGCAGTTCTCGTGGGAACATGGAGATCGTTATCGGGCTAAAGGAGCGCCGGAGAATAATGACTATATTGAAACGAGATTCATCGCAGTGTTAAACAGTGTAAGAGAAAGATATCTTGAAAACTATTACGTCGTCAACATCGTGGCAAATTAGAGCACTTTTCACAAAATAAAATATGGATTCATAAAACTACATGTTTTTAATTCAGAAAGAAAAATAAAAAATTCCGGTTAGTGTTAGTTCGGGAATGAATTCGTTGGATTTGACTGAACAAGATGCTTTGAAGAAGAACAAAATAAATGCCTTACATTACTCTCAAGATAATTTTAGTGGTTGTTTTGGTTAAATAGAGAAAAATTTAAAAATGAATACACATTAATACATAATATTGTCTTTGAGGACTGCGACGTGCTCTTCAGTTTTTCTGGGTTTCTTTTTAATACATATAAAAAAGTAAAAAAAATATATGTAGTATACATATTAATAAATAATAATAACAATAATAGTTTCGACCAGGACTATGGCAAGCTCTACAATTTACTGGGTTTTTTTACAAATATATTTTCTAATAATATGTACATATTAATTAATTCATTCATTAATTCATTAACAAGAATTCATTTCAGGTATGTATGTGGCAACTTCCTTAGTTCAACTGGCTTTTCTTTAAAATGACAATTTAAAATATGTATATGTCGATATAAACAAATTAGTTAGTCATTATTTATTTCAGGATTGCGGCAAGCTCTTCAATTCCGTCTGGTATCTTAAGCAGCACGCGGTGAAGCACTCGAATGATCGGCCCTTCAAGTGCAAGTTCTGTTTCAAGACCTACAAGTTCCGCTCGAATCTCTACCAGCACAAGTGTCCGGACAGGCAGAAGAGCGGGCTCGGCGGGTGAGTTTCTATGTTTTTCACGAGAAAACAAAGTTTAAACAAATTCAAATTACCGCGCAGTCCTTCGCATTCACGTTAGCGTTTCATTACTATTTTCTTTTTTTTTACGCAGACCTACGAAATAGCACACGAGAAGGCCCGGCAGTTTGAACGTGCATTAATTTTTTTTGAACGATCGTCCTCCTTTAAATACTTTCCTTTCTTACATTATAATACCTTAAAAATTAAATCTCTCTTCAATAATAGCCATGGATATTGCACATTTCTTACAGATGGCAAAATACTTTATTTGAGGAGAGAAAACACGTGGTTTTCAAGTAAACGATATGTTGATAAGGAAAGTACTAACAACAACATCGCTTTGTTTGGCGCACTTGCCTTTAAATAATGAGTATTAATATTCGGAAAAAAATTACATGCTGCAAACTGTTTCGCCGTTTTGCACTCACTATTTTCGATTATTGAAAATCAAGCAAGAAAAAAAACATCGTTGGAAAATGCTTAATGTTAGCCCCGAATTGGGCTTCTAATTAGTCTGCCGTAATAAGTCCACCCTAATTAGGTATCCTTTTCCAGTCGTCGCGGACTAGGCCGCGGATTGGCGGCCGCTGCAGCTGCAGCCGCCGGCGCCTCGCCCGCCGTGAAGCAGCGTCTCGAGACGAATCAGGCACTCAAGACCAAGATCGAGGCGAACATGCAACAGCAGCAGCAGCAGCAACTGCAGCAGCTCCAGGCGCCCGCGACAGCTGACGCGACCGCAACGCCTCCCGTCATACAGGCTCCGCCCACTCAGCAATCACAGCAGCTGATCAGTGCTGATATGTTAGACGCGACCACGATACAGAACAATGGGTTTGGAACTTGTCTTTTAAATACAAATTTTTGGGATATATAAAAGCGGGTCGAACCGCTCGGAGCCGCTCGGAGCCTTTAGGAGCCTCTGAATTTTTCGACGAGATTTATTATAATTCGACAAATTTGAGTAATGTTCAGCAACTTTATTTACTTGTTTATTTACAGCAGAGATAAATTCCCATGCAATCCTCTGCCATTTCTCCAGCTTCCATCCGCTCGCGCCTTCGTCCGCTGACCTCTCGCTGTCGTCGCTGCTCGCGTCGGACGAAGAGGAGATCTCGTATGGCCTCTGCATCCGCGCCCTCCCTCCGCCTACTCTGCTCTCTGGCTCCTCTCTCCTCCCTCCTCCTTTTATGCACTCTCCGCCCGAAGAGACGCAGCCGCCGCGTCCGCCCGACTGCATTCGGAACACGCCGATGCCGTACGAGGATGTTGAGAGATTCGTGTCGGCGAATAAGGAGAAGGTTTTTGTATTTTTTTTGTATTCTTACAAGTTACTTTTTACATTTAGCATTATGTTAAAATATGCGTATTGTAAGCGCAGAGGCATTCGAGAAAAAAGATAAATATATTAGAGTGGCTCCTTCCATTTTTAACTAATTAAGTCTCTCTACATTAAGTCTATAGTATAATCAAAACAAAATACATAAAAAATTTCCGAGTATTTTTTCTCCACTTTCTGACAAGCCCCCTCCCCCATTCCAAATTTTCTTCTTCCAGCTCCACCCGTGCCGCAAGTGTCGCGTCCACTTCCCTTCCACCGAGACACTCGAGCGCCATCTCTCCGCGCATTCGCAGGAGGAACTCTTCATGTACAGGCTAGGCTTAGGACGGCGCCGGTATAAATGTAGTTTACGGCGTTATTTAATAAACATTAAGAAGTGTACTAAAATAGGAGTCAATGATACATCTTTTTAAAAATTATTTTTGGTGAAAATAAATTATACAAGTCTAAAAAAAATAAATTTCTTCTCTAGTCAAGCAGATTAAAAAGCAAGGATTAATTATAATAATTATAGTTTGTCTGTTGATTCGGATAGGTTAGGTAGCTGGCAATTTTACTGTCCCATTTTCAGATGCGAATCGTGCCCGCAGGCATTCGAGTCTTCGGCCTCACTCGCGCGCCATGAACAGCTGCATGTCCCTGTCGGGCCGTGGGCTTGCACCGGATGCGCCGCATTTTTCCGGTCATTTTTCTCTCTCTCTCTCTTTCTCTCTCTTTCGATCTCTCTCTCTCACTTTCTCTCTTGCTCTCTTTCTCTCTCGCTCTCTCGCTCTCTCTCTCTCCCTCTCTCTCTCCCTCGCTCTCTCTCTCTCTCTGTCTCTCTCTCTCTCTCGAAAACCTAAACTATATCGATTGATATTTTATGACTAGATTATTTTATCGATTATACTTTATAGATTATATTTTATTGATTGATTTTCAGCTCAAATATGGCGCTCCGCCGCCACATCGACCAGTGTCGCCCGTGCCGCTATCGTCCCTTCGACGTTCCGCCCGGCATTGTGGGCTTCAAATTCATTTTATTATTATCTCAATAATAATTTCTAACTAGCAAGAAGAGCATACATCATAGTTGCCAACCTTTGAAAAACAATGTGTCTCGAAAACAGGTCCGATACAAGATTCTCCGAACATTTAAAGTCACAGCAAAATTACACCCGGCGCTTTTACTTCGCTAACGTGCAGTTAATATTCACAAAAAACGTCAGCAATGTTCGTCCAATTTCTGCAGAAATGAGAAAATTATTAACGTATTGACATACTCTCTCAGGGACATGTTGTTATTGTTAATTTTATATCATTATAACTTTTTATCAGGCAAAAGGCGCGAATTCAAATTCAGAGTTTTGGGCTCCTTTAACCAAGTGCAGTCAATTCCCACCTATAAAAACCTCTTCTTCCAGATGGAGACAGCCTCAGCGCCCCTCGACGCGTCCGCCTTCATCATCTCGGACGCCGACATCCGGCCGGGCGGCTCCGAGAAGGAGTCCGGCTTCGGCTCGAGTCCCGAGTCGCTCATGAACACGACGTCACCGGCGAGGTAAGAGCGCGAAGGTGCAGGCATGGCCTATTGATAACACGCTAGAAAATTGCTATCCGGGGCACTGGGTTCGATTCTCCCTGCGAGCGGGATCATCCTGCATTTTACATTTCATTTCTCATAATAGTAATGAATAGTATACCATAAATAGAAGAGAAGAATAGTTAATTAATTGATCTTATCGTTAATGATTAAAAAAAACTGTTTTTTTGAAATAAAAGTAAATAAATAAACTTCAGCCGAAGCGCCACAACGCTGATCGACGACTTTGACGACGAGAACAGCGCGTTGCTCTTTGGCGGCGGCGGCATCAAGAAGGCTAAGAAGAGCGCCGCGAGTGAAAAGGACGACGATGAGGAGAGCGGCTTCCGCTCGCGTCTCAATTCAGGTTTCGGCGATTTGGCGCCAAATTTAAAGTGAAATATTTTTTTTCTCCAGTCACTCAAAGCTGCTCGCCCGGATCGTCGTCCGCCTTTTCGTCGGATGGCGGCTCGCCGATTAGAAAGCTATCAGCGCATCAGAGTCACCACGCGGTTGGAGGTGAGAAGCTAAGAGTTTTTCATACTCTATCTCTATCTCTATCTCTCTCTCTCTCTCTTTCTCTTCCTCTCTCTCTTTCTCTCTCTCCGTTTCTCTCTCTCTCTCTGTTTCTCTCTCTCTCTCGGATATGGCTTTCTTCTAATATGTTTGGTAAAATCCGCTGAATTGAAATGTTTGCTTGAGTCATTCCATGGATTGAATTTCTTTTATTAAAAAAAATCACCTAGAAATCAATTTTAAAAGAACGATGAGAAAAAAGCAGTGAGACAGTTGTTAGCAGGTCTAGCTTGATTTGAATGCATAAGTGCCAATGAAGGCGACCAGTTCCCCTCCATTGTCAGAGACATGTGGTTCTCATCCGCGAATCAGCCAGATAGGGATGGTGAGTGTTGGGGATCTCCGATAAAAATGGCGGCTGCCCGAGGCTTTTATTAGTCGAATACAGTTAAACAATTACATACAGTTAAACAATAACATTATTATTCTAAGAATTGCTAGAGAATATTGCGTGTATTAAAGTGGAGAATAAACAAACGATCATACCGATGCGCCTTCAAGAGAAGCAGAGTGACGATTCGGGTTGCAAAGGAATGGAGAGGCCTAATGGGAGAGAACGGACACCATTTACGAGCGCCTCGCTTGGATCCTTCTTTCCTTTTCACTCTTATCTCTCTCTCTCATCTCTGTTTTCCTCTCTTTCTCTCTCATCTCTTTTGTTCTCTCTCTCTCACGCTCTTCCTCTCTTCTTCTGCCTCTCTCTCTCTCTCTCTCTCTTTCTCTCTTTCTATTTCTTCTCTCTTGCTCTCACGATCTCATTCTCGCTTTCTTACTGATTCTTGTTTTTTTGGCATGTCGAACTTTCTCTAACTCTTCAGTTTTTTTATTTGTCTCTCTCTTTTAATAAAAGTACATAAGTAAGTAAATAACTAATTATAAGTAAATGCAGGCGACGTCACCTCTTCGTCGACCTCCTCGTTCGGCCTGTCCAGCTTCGGCTCGGGCGCCAGCTACGGCACCAAGTTGTTCCAGTACGAGCAGAGTGTCGGCGGAGGAAGCGCCGGAGGCGGAGGCGGAGGGGGCGGAGGAGGTGGCGGAGCAATGAGCTTCGCCGACATTCACGACGTGCACGGTAGCGGAGACGATCAGGGCAAGGTGAGGCTGACTGACGGTGGCGAGTAATCGAAAAAGGATATTTATGAACATATGTATGTACCCATCTGATATTTATTTTAAACAAAAATTTAACTCATCTAATTAAAACATTTCTTATTCCGCACGTTTTTATCTTATTGTAATCTTATTGTTTAACATAGAGCATTTACAGTTTACTCACAATCAAGTGAGCAACGTAAAATTTGGCTGTGGAGTATTATAACTGAACACACTTTTAAATTCGTCATCCTCTGTTTCTCCATATCTATCTCTCCTCCTTTTTCTCTCCGTCTCCTCATATTCTCTCACTCTCTTCCTAACTTTCTCTCTCTCTCTCGCTCTCTCGCACTCTTTTCTAGATTTTCGCTTCTCTGATGTTCCCTGAGGGTGCGACTCGTCATTCTTCGTCATCAATCTCTGTAGCCGTAGCACCCATCCTTGTGCATTCGAGACGGCTACTCAGCCCAAAAGGTACGGTAGTTTTGAGCAGCACTTTGATCAATCGAAACGGAGCGTTTACATAACGTCAAATCTTTCAAGAGCGCCCGAAAAGTCTTAGATGATAAGCGTTATAACTCTTTGCTTAAGCATGTGTGCAGTTTTATTGTTAGATTCTAAAAAAATTTTATATTATATATATAAACAATTAACCGTGAGCTTATTAAAGTCGCAGTCGCACTGGTGGTTTTTAGTGAAGTTCTTAATTGAAATGGAGACATTGCTGGTCTGTGTCGTTGAGAAAAAAAAAGAAGTCCACGAAAATAATTTGATGTTCATAGATGCTGACCGAGTGAATTTGCGCTGGCTTATTTAATCATATTAGTGCAGAGAGTTTGTTTTATCATTACATATACATACATGCATATGAACTATGCTATTTTTCTCCCCTTTCACTCCCCTTGGCTGCACTCTGCTCCTCCTGGTGTGTGGCGCCAGCACACTCCTCAAATGCTGCAGGGGCCTGGCCCACCCCTCGGGAAGTCGCTCTCCCCGCTCTATTTACGTCACATGCCTGGAGGTTCAGTGTTGCCGGCCTTTCCCTACCCCAACCCCCTCCCCTTTCTCATTAGTTGCACTGATAGCATGACGTGGTATTCTATATGTTGTCACATCTTTAAATTGATGTATGAATAAATAAATAAATAAATAAATAAGTATTAATCATATTTATATTATAATATTTATATTACTCATATTTCAATTATTCATATTTCTATTACGCATAATTTCCCTTCCAGTTGCCTCGGACGATCTGCTTCTGTCGACGATGACGACGCATTCTTTCTTTTTCGTCGCCGCCACCTCT
>CALZFC010000006.1:5842500-6300000 GCA_945643635.1 Allodiplogaster sudhausi | reverse complement strand
TCTCTCTATCTCTCTCGCTTTCTCTCTCTCTCTCTCTTCTCCGTTATCGCAATCTTTTTACACTCTCTCTCTCTCTTCCACATTGAGACGCACTGTCTCCTCGTTCTTTCTTGATCACGACTTATCTACGGAAAATGGCATCTTCAAGCGAAACCCTTTTTCTGCTTTCCGTCTTCCTCTCTGACATTCGGCAGGTCTCTTCTCAATTTTTCTTTATTTTTTTTAAATTTGCTTTATTGTTGCCTTGCTTTGTCTTCTATTTCTCCTTTCCCTTTCGCTCTCGTTCTCTCGTTGTTTAGTCACTCTTTATATTTTTTCTTGTCTTATCTCTGTCGACTTATCGTCTCTCTCTCCTGTCTCTCTCCTCTCTCTCTCTTCTCTCTCTCTTCTCTCCCTTCTCTCTCTCTCTCTCTCTCTTCTCTCTCTCCTCTTCTCTCTCTCTCTTCTCTCTCTCCTTGGCTCCTCCTCCCCTGCCAATCCACGTATGCTTCCAGAGACTGCCACACAGCCTTCCATTCAGCCTGAACCATTGTCATTCTCTCGCTCCTTCCATTCATTCTCTTCTCCAGACCGAGACTGTGGTGTCAAAGAGGCGCTTGCTTCATCGGCTCATTTTCCTTCTGTAGCATCTCTCTCCAACGCCTTACTCCTAACCCCCCCCCCCCCCTCCCCCACATATGTACATACATACCAACCCCCCCCCCACACAGAGGTGCAAGTTGGCCCAACTTTTTTGGGCCCGGCCGGCCCTTAGGGCCTAAAATCTCGGCCCGGCCCGGCCCGCAGTTTTAGGGCCCTTGAATTTTCGGCCCGGCCGGCCCGATTATTTTACCCATGATCAACAAGAGTTCGGTCATTCATGAGCATGTTCGCTAGCATATTTTCGAAAAAACGGGCCCAATCGGGCCCAGGGCCGGGCCCTAGCTCAGGCCCGGTCCGGCCCGGCCCTACAGGGAGGACCCTAGCTTGGGCCCGGCCCTGCCCGGCCCGGGCCTCTTGCACCGCCATCTATCATTCTCACTCTTGGAATTAATGTCCAGAAGAATTCACAATGATCTTCGTGGAAATTTACATACAAGAAGCTTTCAAAAAAAGATGATTATAAAATAAATTGCTCATTATTTAAACTTTTTGTGTGTCGAAATGGAGTCAAAAAAGTATGATAAAAGCCTTCGTTCAGCATTCCGCTATATGTACCGGAGATATCGTAATTTTAGTGTGTTTGACGCTTCTTTTTAGTGCTACCGTAGTCCCGGCTCACGCAGCCTTCTTATTGCAGATGTAAGATCACACTCGCTCACGATGGCAACGACGCATGCGGGCACGGCGGCCATGAGCGAAGGCGACGACGATAAGGCGGCTGAAGACGGCGGCAGGTGAGGGTGTTTATTGTTCTTTATCCTCTCTCTCTCTCTCTCTCTTTCCTCTCCTCTCTGTCTCTCTCTCTCGCTCTCTCTCTCTCTCTCTCTCTTTCTCTCTCTTACACACTCTCTTACTCTCTCTCTCTCTGTTCTTTCTTCTCTTTCTCTGCTCTTTTCATATCTCAATTCTCTCCCTTCGCCCTACTATGAGAAAGACGGCAAGATTCCTTATTAGTTTTCCGATTGCGTTGACTAATGCACCCGTGTTTGTTCTCGGTTGTTTTGACACTCGATGTTTGATGATAACTTCAATGGTGTTTGGGCGACGAAAAGAACTTATCAGATGAATTTCTTCAACTAGAAAAAAAAGATATTTAAATTCTGCCAAACATTTATTGTCCAAAAACCCGAGATGAAACCGTCACGGTTTACTTGTTTTTTTGTTGTTGCATCTCATTACTAGTCAACCGCCAAAGCAGTTTTACCACATTATAATCTCTATCACTCGTTCTTCCACTTACTATCCTTCTCAATCTGTTTCTCTCTTTCACTCTCTGTCATTCTCACTCTCTCTCTATCCTTTCTCTCCTCTATCGCTCTCTCTCTCTCTCTCTCTCTCTCTCTCTTTCTCTCTATCCTGTTCACCTCGTCAAATAGACCAACTATCCAACTCTCGATCGTGGTGCCTCCGCTGCCTCACCTGCCCATGTGACAGTGTATGAATAGGCTATGAATGAAGGAGGGCGGTAGCATGAGAGAGAGAGAGAGAGAAAGAGAGAGTGAGAGAGAGGGAAAGTGAGTGGGAGAGAAAGAGAGTGGGAGCGAGAGCACATGAACACTAGAGAGAGAGAGAGAGAGAGAGAGAGCAGTAAATCAGACGGCGAGCCTGACTGACTGGCCGCTTATCCCGTGTGGAGCATTGCCGAGGATAGAAGATAACAAATAGAGTGACGAACACATCGATGCATAAGTAAGTGAAATGGGAGTAGAAAGCATCAAAGAGAGAGATAGAAAAGAGAGGGAGAGAGACGGAGCGATTGAGAGAGAGAGGCAGAGAAAGAGAGAGATAGATAAGAGAAGGAGAGAGAGAGGCAGAGAAAGAGAGAGATAGATAAGAGAGGGACAGAGAGAGGGATTGAGAGAGAGGCAGAGAAAGAGAGAGATAGATAAGAGAGGGAGAGAGAGAAAGGATTGAAATAAAGATCAACTGGAGTGCGCATGGGGATTATGTGCTGCATGACAATGATTGCTCGATATGAATTACACATTGAATAGAGAGTGAAAGAGAGGGAGATGAAGAGAGTTAAAGAGAGAGAGGAAGAGAGAGAGAGAGAGAGGAAGAGAGAGGGAGAGGAAGAGAGAGAGAGAGAGAGGAAGAGAGAGAGTTAGCAACTTGATGTTGAATATTAGCTTGAGAGGCACTATCTGCTATGACCTTGTCGATGCCTGATATAAGCGGACGCACGAGATTCAAGTGCAGATTCTCTAGGAGAAGAGGATAGGCCAGAGTAAGAGAGAGGGCTGAGAAGAGACAGAGAGAGAGAGAGAGAGAGAAAGAGAGAGAGGGAGAGAAAGAGATAACTAGAGAGAGAGAGAGAGAGAATACAGATAAGACAAGTTCCGGTGATAGGGTCACATATTCTCTTTTTGCACTTTTGGTGACGCACTAAGATTGCCCCGGTCTTTTCCACTTACGCTATCTTCGGAAATAATCTGATAAATCGACTTTATCTTCAATGGACAATCTTTTGGATTGGATTTATGAATGTGAAGATATCAATCAATAGCATATGCAATAGTTTTTACTTTTTCTTTTAAATTTCGATATAGCTTAATTACTTTAATCACACTGTCAATATAATCAATAAATCTCTAAACTGTCAATAATAAATAAATGTCTAAACCTCTCTAAATCTCTCCTTTTCTCTTTCAGCGGAAGCAGCACAACTTCCTCTTCTTCTTCTTCTTCCTCTGCTCCACTCTGATGTTTCGGAGCATTTGCAACAACACGTGACTATTGATGCTGATCGGCTTTTTCTCTTTCTCTCTCTCTCATTCTGAGACTCTCTACATTCTACACACTCTCTCGCTCTGTCCCTTTTCTCTCTACTCTCCCTTTCCTTCCTCTCGATTCCTCACCGAAGCGTACGAAGATCCAGGAAGAGCCGCTCGTTAATCTTCTTCTCTTGTCAGTTCTCTTTTTTTCATTAAAAAGCTTCACAATCAGCATTTTTTTCCGAAACTTGGATGCATTTCTTAGTTTTCTGGTAAATCTCTATAAGTTTTTCCTCCTTTTATCTTTCTCTATTTCTTAATCAATCTCTCTCTCCCTTTCTTTCTCTCTCTCTCTCTCTGTCTCTCTCTGTCTCTCTGTGTTTCTCTCTCTCTCTCTGTCTCTCTACCGCTCTCACTCGCTCTTGCTCTATCTGCACATTCTTTAATTTCTTCATATTTTCCACAAGAAAAGGGACAAGGCAGACTCATTTATCTGGAGCGAGCTCTTTTCTTTCTGCACTTTCTAGGCATTTCATCGCCATTTTTATCTGCCGCTCCCTATGTCGTCTCTCTCTCTCTCTCAAATTTTCTCTTTCTCTCTATCTCTCCCTCTTTTCTATCTCTCGTCCTCTTCTCCATCTGTCTCTCTCCATCTCGCCGACTCTTTTTATGGATGCCTTGCACTTTCTCGAGAATGACAGCGGGCGAACCAGGTGACTGCTGCCGGTTTGCAGCGGGCAGTTGCATAGAGGAAAGTGCGGATGAATAGGGAAGAGAGAGTGAGAAAGAGAGATAGAAGGAGAGAGGAAGCGAGAGAGAGAGAGCGAGAGAGTGAGAAAGAGAGATAGACGGAGAGAGGGAGCGAGAGAGAGAGAGAGAGAGAGGAAAGTGGAAAGTGAGGGAGAGAAACGGTTCTGTAAACACTCTCAAGCGCACTTTTCCGCGTGGCGCTTCTTCATGGACGCAAAAAAGGCGCGATGAAGACTGTGCGGAGAAACATTGAGGAGGAAGTGGAGAGCGAGACAGAGAGAGAGAGAGAGAGAGAGAGAGAGAGAGAGAAAGCGAGATTGGACTAGAAGGAAAAAAAACTAGAGACGGAAGGGGGAGCGGAAGAGAGAGAGAGAGAGAGAGAGAGAGAGAGAGAGAGAGAAAGCGTGAGAGAGAGCGTGAGAGAGAAAGAAGAAGAGTAAAAATAGAAATGGCTACTCCTTTCTGCAAACCAACTGGAATCACCTGTGTGCGGGTGTTGTTGAGGAAGCGGTTTTTGCATTAATGAATACGGTAATTAGGGAAAAATCAGTCAAGTATGAAAAAAACTATTTCTCCAAATCAATGGACATTGGTAGTAAATCGCAAAAGAATAGGAGAAAAGATCCTCATGAAATTAAGCAAGAATAATAGTTTTTTTTATTAAATCTGAATTACATTAGATATAAATGCATACAAAAAGTTCCACTACAGATCTCTTCTCCCCTTCACAACCGCCTTCTTCTCTTAACTGCCGATCAGCATCCATCACGAAATCGCCGTTAAGACTACGGACGATTCCACTCCCTTGTAAATACCGTATGGCTGTTTCCGAAAGGAATACGCTATACATTTCTCCACAACTTGAGCGGCACCTTTCCTTTTTTTCCTTCTTGCTGCTAATCTACTATATTTTTGTTCGTCATGACACTCTTGCTTATTATTATTACTAATGCTTTTGTTGCAATGTCAAATCTGTCATTTGAGAGAATGTATGCATCTCAAGAAAGAGCCCACTTGGTAGAGCCCACTTCCTATGGATTCTTCTGATTCCTTATCGGATTTCCCCTCTCGTTGTCGTCCCCCCCCCTTTCCACTTTGCTCCCTTCATTCTGCTGCTCCACTGCGTTACACTGTCGTCTTTCACAGGGTGGCCGCCCGATTTCTCCCCTTCACGAGGGCCGTGATTTCGCCCTTCATTTCACAAAGTCCTACTTCTTTTTTTTAGCATTAGCGCATTTGTATTTCCCTGTCTATAACAACAACTTTACAAAATGTCAAAAATTAAGGATTTTTCTGTCGCTTTTGTAGTGGGCATCCGTTAGCGCTCGGCGGGGCCGCTCACGGATCCTCCTTGACACGATGCACCCTATGTGCTCTCTTTGACTCCACACAAATCCTGGCCACCCTGCCGCACCGAATCAAACACTCAAACACATGCGATCCGCCTCTCTCACCGACAATTCGTCTTTCTCAACCCACGTTCACAATTCGCTCTTTCAACCATGCCGCCGTGCCCGCAAAACACGCGCGCGTCCAAGTGTGATTTCTGTTTTCCTTCTTTAGAATGCGAGACCGGGGAGCGAGGCCGTGATTTCGTTACGATCCAAAACTTTCATCCGAAATCACGGCCCGCCGTCGCTCGCAAGTTAAAAGAACATCTCATTATCATGTTTATGTTTTTTTCTTCTTCTTCGCTCTTTCACGCTTACTTGAGATCACTTGAAGATTGCGCTTGCTTCTTTCTTCTTTGATTTGCTGCTTAGAGATCGTATGTAGATGCTTTTTGTTATAAACTATTTTATATACCTATGTTTTCTTCTGCTCCCTCTTACCCTCCCCCACATTGTTCTAATCATTTTCCCACACCCATTCTATTCAGCAGTCAACCCCTCCAACGGTCGGTGCCATGTTCTCTATGCGCGATTTATTTTTAATGATTTATTGATTGATTTTTCTCTCTCCTAGCCTTGTGGAAAGCATCACTGATCTCGTAAGGCATCTCACGCTAGCGTTGACGCGTTCTCTCTCTCTCTGCATCTCTCGCCAATCGCTCTCTCCTTCTCTCAACATCACACACACTCTCTATTTCTCTCGTTCTTTCGTTCTCACTCTCTCACTCTCTCATAAAATGCCGCCCTCGGGGCTTACATCCATCCAATGCAAAAGAGACCGTCATATGCTTTCGTATGCTGCTGCAATGATATTTCCCAAGGCTCACCGACCCGGTGGTTCGCTTACTGCTCTCCTTTTCTCTCCTTCTCTAACTGTCGTCTCTCCCTCCTCTCTATCTCTCACTCTCAGTCTATTTCTCTTTCTCTGCTCTCTCGTTCTCTCCAGTCCATTCCCCGCAACGCTCCCCCCGATCTCCCCCGGTTGATCTTCCCACTCGCTCCTTTCTCTCTCCTTCTCTGACTCTCTAACTCTCTCACGCACGCGTTATCTCTAGCTCTTTCTCACTCTGTTCCCTTTTCTCTCTCTCTCCCTCACAACCAAATTGCCCTCTTGCTCAGCTACCGTAATCTTCTTTCAAGACACGTTCTCTCTTTCTCCTAGCACGAATATATACTCTCTACCGTAGCCACCGAAACCATGCGTGTCCTTCCCCGATTTTCCGGCCGATAGATTATTGATTGTAAAAAAAAATCTTTTTCTTTCTTTTCCGCCTCTTTCTCTGTCTCTCTTCAGAGATGATCCCTCTCCCCGTTTTCATTCATGTTGTGGCACGAAGAATGTGTGTGTTCTTGTCATTATTATTATTCTGGAGATTGACTGTTCGTCTCCGATATTATCCTTGTCCTCCCTTGTAGATCGAGTGTTCTTCCAAAGAAACAGGAATAGAAAAGAAAAGAAGCTTCAGACACAAATACATGCACATATTTATTGTTCGCTTTTTTACTTACTACATCCTGAGATATTTTCCATCGCTTGTCTATAAATTATTTTTTAGCACACCCATTTTATATTTTATGTTTTACCATTTCGTGATCGTTGAGAAAGCGGAATGTCTGTCGAGTTCAGAAGTCGTCATGGTGGGAAAGTTTAAAGTTTAAAAAACAAAACGAAACAAAAGACAGAAAACCACGCTCCACCGGCGCCATTCTGCTTTCTTCTACGGCTTGTTGTGTGTGTGTGTGTGGATTATTTTTTCCGTTTCCGATGTTTCTCATCGTTCTCCCTAGTCTCGCTTGGGGAACTGTAGACAAGAAGGACGCACTAATATTCACTCAATACACCTGGCTTCTTTTCCGCGTGATTTCTCCGTTCATTGTTTGTGGCATATGACGGCTCTAAAGCCATATTCTTTCTAGTTTTCTGCTTCCTTTTCTTCTCTGCCTGCTCCCTCTCAACTCGCCACACTGTCTCTCCTCTCCGTCTTTTTCTCTGCCTGCTCCCTCTCAACTCGCCACACTCTCTCTCCTCTCTCCGACCACAGAGTCAATCGTGTAGCCCGGACCTTGGCATTTCCTTTTCTCCTGCTTTTAAGTTTTTAGTTCCAGCCGCTATACGCCATTGTCCAGGCCAATCTGTCGTTATCTCTCTACACCCTCTCTCTCTCACACACTCTCTCGTCACTAATCTTTCCATCTCTGTTTTCTCTCTCGACTCCTTATCTCTCGCTCCACGCTGATTATCTCATCCGCTTACGCACACATCGCAATGTATACTGTTTTCTCGATCCTTCTCTTCGCCACCGACGCTCTCATTCTGTCTCTATCTCTTCACATTTTCAATGTGTATACATAACCATGGCACGCTCCTAGCGTATCTCCCTTTCTCTCTCTCTATCTCTCTCTCTCTCGCTCGGTCTCTAGCAAACCCACTATCTCTGTCACTCTCTCTCTCCCTCCTCTTTCTTCTTAGTATTTCGTCGTTGTGTTAATTCCCCCCTCACCATGTTTACTATACACTGATCGGAGTCCTGTCGCTTTTCTCTTTTTATCCAGGCGTAAACTCTCTTCATGATTGTTTACTATGTTCTTGTTGTGAACCGCACTACAACACAGAGCTCAACAAGGAAGGAAAAAAGGATGAAAGAAAGAAGGATAGAGAGCAAAGAAAGAAGACATTACATTTAGAGAGAAAAGACAGATTCAAATGAAATCACACAATTATTTCTGCTGTTGTGCCATATACTATATAATTACTTTTTCTCTCAGTCTATCCCTCTCTCTCTCTCTCTCTCTCTTTCTCTCTCTCTCTCTGACATTGTAATCCTCGTGATAAAAATCTCTGTTAAAATTAGAGATGAAAGAATAAGTAAAGGTAAAGTAAAAATTAATAAATCTTACAAAAAGAAATGCAGAGCACGCCTGAATAATTAATGTTTTTTTTAGTACAAAATGCTCTAGAATTGAAAGAAATTCTCTCCGCGAAAAATGACAAGGCAATATTAGTCAAAGAATAGAAGAGTCAAAATTAAACAAGGTTTTTACGAAAGTTTAAAACTGGAGATTCCAAGTTGCCAGTTAGCTCAAAAAATCTTTCGAGCTTCAAGGAGCGCGAAGTTCTGAATTTTCATCACCATTGTAGTCGTCCTCTGTTTTACAATCAGGCAGAAAGGCGCGAATACAAAAAATGTTGGATCCTATAAACTTTTTGACTCCATTTATAATTTTGCATGTTCTGACAAAACAACCGGCAGAGTAACTGATGGATTCAAAGAGTAGAGTTTCTTCATCTAGAAAATCTTCTCATTCGGAATGATAAAGACCCCTCTACGTTCTTTACCAAAGTGAACTGATTAAATTGAATAAATAAGAGCGATCACCAAAACAAAATTCAGGTTCAAATTACCGCCTTTAACCTCTAGGACACCCTCTTTTTTGTTTACATACATACGTGCGAGTGATATATGTAAAAGATCGCTCGCACGTATGAGTTTTGCAATTTTGCGCGGCAATTTTAAATCTATTCATTTGATGATCGCCCTCCTTTAGCTTTATATTTTTAGTCCTTTTGCTGCAGAAACAGAACGGATCGCAAGAAGATTGTCAAAATTGAAATCATACAAAAATACTGTCACCGAATTTTCATTCGGAGACGATCTCACAATCAGTGTAGTTTTCTCATTCTTTTTTTGAATAGAGGTTTCTTTTATTTTTGAAGAAATCACGTGAAAAAATTAAGTTTCACACCACAACAATAATTTGTACACAGTTTTGTTGGTCGTGGTATATAGTATGCCTTTTTCAGTCAGTTTGAGCTACTTCTTCCAAGATATTTCTCCAGTTGTTTATCAAAGTATGTATATGCATAGACGAAAAAAGAGCGTTATATTTATCTCGGCTCATCCCATCTTCTTCCTTTTCTTATCTGCAGCTGCTCTAAAACTGCGGGGGGTCTTTTTCGAGTTTTCTTCGTGCGATTGGATCATTTCCGTCCTTTCGCATCATGTGCCCTTTGATAAAAATAGAGCCTCTTTTGTTTGCTGAGCTCACAGATTTTCAGGTCACCAGTAAATAAAGAGTTTTGCTATTCATGTGTTCAGATAGTACGTACACACACACACAGAGTTCAGAACGGATTCTGAACAAACAGCTTGTGCCAGACGAAGAGAAAGAAGAGAACGGTAGAGAAGATAATACTTATTCGATGCTTCTCTTTTGGGTCTCAAGTATTAATAGACATAATATTTTCATGTGGTATAAAAACGACTGAAGCTTTTCCTTTCCAATAGAAGTGATGAGAGTAAATGAGCGAGAGAGAGAGAGAGAGAGAGAGGAGAGAGAGAGCGAAAGAGAGAGAGAGTAGAAGGAGGAGAGAGGCAAATTGAGACGATTAGAAAATGCATGGAATGACAAAGCGAGTACGTTCAGAGGCCATTCTGCGGTGACAGATCATTACGAGTTCAAAAGTTGGTTGTTTGTTGTGGTGAGAGAGCAGGGCGTAGAGAGACGAAGAACGAGAGAGAGAGAGAGAGAGAGAGGTAAAAAAGAAGGTGTGAAATGGAGAGAGAGAGCATAGGGTGTTCAGAGAAATAAAAGAGAAAAGAATGATGCAAAAAGGGACGTGAGAGAGAGAAGAAAGAGAGAGAGAAAGAGAGAAGAGAGAGAGGCTAAAAGAGACAGGAGACAGAGACCGAGAGACAGAGAGAGAAAGGGAGAGAAAGACTGCGTTACGACCCCCACCCACTATGAATGGCCCACTGCTAGTCACCTCGATGTAGCCGGTATTGTACAGAGTCAAAAAAGCAGCCGAGCGGCATTATGATCACGACCACATCCTATCCGGCTCCCATTCCTTCTTTCTCTCTTTCTCTCTCTCTCAAGCACTCCTCCACTCTCTTCCCTCTCTCTCACTCTCTACCTCTCTCTCCCTCTCTCTCTTATTGTTCTCTCAACTCCTCTCTCTCACAGTGTTTTTTCTCTCTCTTCAAAACGTTGTTCACTTTCACTTCATTCAATGCCTCGTTTATCTACATATTTCTCTGTCACCATTTCCCTTGCTTTATTATCCCTCTCCTCTCTCTCCTCATTTCTTTTCTCTTTCTCTCTCGCACTCCTATCGCATTCTATAATTTGAATCATTTTCATCTCTCTGCCTCTCTAATCCTCTTTGTTAAATCACTATTTTCTCTTCATGCTCATGATTCACGCTGACTCTTCCGGTCAATCATTCAAAGGAGGAGGCACAATGGGCATCCTCTATTTTCCATTTCATTCTTTTTTTTTATTCTCTCATCATTCTTGCGCACGATTTTCTGATTACACCTGAGATTTGCATATATTTCCTATCATTTTTCCGCTAAAAATAATCGATGTTCTTTTCCGTGATATCTCTCTTGGCTATTCTTCTCGTTCCGTACAACAGGCAGGCCGCCATAAATTGTTTCATTACATCAGATAGACATTTTTACGGGACGTTTCTAGGTCATATTAAATGCGCTTCCTTCATTTGTTATGGTTATAATGTCTCGCCTCCAACGTTGGCTATCGTCCGGAATAGTTTTTTTCCATTACTGGCTTGTGTTAATATTACAAATATATCATTTTAAAAGAGAAATATGTGTGATTGATGACTTTTTCAAAATTTTATTATGTGTTTAGTGAACATAAAACAAATATTGGATTTAGTTTTTAATTAATTTTGAATTAAATTATGGCAAAACCTGAATTGCGTACATTTATTTTTCATGCTGCTTGGTCTGCATCATACTTAAAAAATTAAATTAAATAATTAAAGCAAATACATGGGTCACATGTTCTCTTTGGAACAAATGAATGTAGCATTTAAATAATGTGCAATTTCCTAGTTTTTTTTACTCTCCTCTACATCGCTATAGGCTGTAAGCCGAAGGCAGTATCGGTCTGCTTGCTACTACTCATTCTGATATTCATCTCAGCACCAATAAAACCGCATAGCATTGATCATTTCTAGAATATTTTAAAAATCTCAATCGACATACCATTTCTCTCCGTCACTCTGTTTGCCATACTTTGCTCTCTGTCCCTCTCTCACAAACAGCCTCTTGGAGTTTAGACCTGTGAGACTATTTGTTGTGAGCAATTCGCAATTTTTTTTAATTCTTTAAATTAAATGATAATGTGCGCTTCTCATAGTTAGCAATTTCTTACAAGTATCTTATCTTCATTCTAAATGCGCCCTAATGACGAGATATTTTCCTCACCGAAAATGACTCCATTTATTAGTAGGAATTATTTCGCACTTTTTATTTAATTTGTGCAATTGTTATTTTTATTATTTTTGAGATACACGCCAGGACGGGCAGGGTTCAGCTATAATGAGAAATTATTGCGCTGACGAAAAAAAACTCAAACGCAAACGATAGTTTTTTCTTACATTTCATTCCTTATGAGATATTGTATATTATTCAGGCAAAGTAAGCTTTCTTTACCGAACAGTCCTCAAACTCTTCATCAGGATGATATCAGGAGGATTAGCAAAATCGCATGAACTATTTATGTAATTGCTTTGTCATTATGTTTCTTCGTGTAGATATTACACTCATAAACTGATTTTTCTTGGAATTTTTTTAAATTTCAAAGTCTGTTTTCTTTTCTTATTTACCCTTCCAATTCCGAAGAATTTTCCAGTTTTGATGTTTATGCCAGTCCTTCTCAATTACTCTCCTTCCGACTCTCTCCTTCGTGCTATCCACTGTCTTTCGCAGAGATACTCCATTTCAATTGGTCCGTAAACAGCCTACATTCATTTTATTCCAAAGTTTAGTTGGAGCTGAATGCGAAATAGCGAAACCTTTTTTTGTTTTATTTATTATTTATTCATGAATATTTATTTTGCCACAATTCAGTCAGCCCCGGTGCAAATCTAATCTCGTAATCAAAGCTCATTTTACCGAATATTGCCTTCCCAGCCTTATAAATGCGAAAGGTGGCATCAAAATAAAGAGCATGATAAACATTTTTTTTTCAATTTTAGTCATCAAAACACTCACTATTTCCTTACAATTTGGATGGTCATCTTGTGCTCTGTCTTCGTTCGCTAAACTCACTGTCTCTATCACTACTTTTTCTCTATTTTTGTTGACCTGTATAGTTTACAGTAATCCGTTCACAATTCTCGCAAATCTGTCCAGGTTTGGTTGTGACCAGACTAGCCACTCACGGGTAGTAATTTGATGATCTCTCGCCCTCTCGCTTCCTCTCACTCGTTCCTCTGTTGCCTTAACTCTCTCTCACTCTCACTCTCTCTCTCTCACTCTCACTCTCTCTCACTCTCACTCTCTCTCTCTGTCTCTACCACTTTCCACTATACCTTCTGAAGGCCAAGTCAATTTTCAACTTTCCTCTTTTCTACTTCCGCATCCCCTTCCATTATGTGGTGACATTGAAGTGAGAGTGGTGCCCGATATGCATATGCCTTCCTTCTTATCTCTCGGAATGTTCTTTCGGCACAATCCCTCTGATTGTTCGTGGCTCTCACCACATCTTTTATTCTCTGCTTCTCTCGCACTCTCATACTCTCTCGCTCCTTTTCTTCTCTGCTTCTCTCGCACTCTCATACTCTCTCGCTCCTTTTCTTCTCTGCTTCTCTCGCACTCTCATACTCTCTTTTTCCGGCGCGAATGAGAGCCTTTGATTCTAATCAAATGCCTAAAACGTGACTCATGTCTCGGTCATAATTGAATCAAGTTCGGTTTCTACCACATGTTTCTCGAGATAAATATCCTTCCTTGTCGCCTCAACTCATTCTCTCTCTCTCTACTCTCTCTCTCTCTCTCTCTCTCTCTCTCTCTCTTTCTCTCATTCCATTTCTCTCTACTTTCTCTCTACTTTCTCCCTCTCTCTCTCTCTCTGTCGTTATCTCCCTCTCCCTCTCCAAATTCTTCATCTGCCATGTGATGTTTTGACTGGTGCAGGTCTGAACTGAACCAAGTTCCTCCCTATCTTAGTTCAGTTCAGGGCGGCGGCGTCAGTCAAAACATGCAAATAAATTCCGATTTGGCGAGCGTCTCGTATTTTTCGGATTGTGCATGACTTTGCATACCCTTTTTACTCTTTTATGAGCGTCTAGACTTTCAAAAGACGGATGACGGATGGGTTTTTATTCTTTTTGAATCGTTCTCTCTCTCTCTCTCTCTCTCTCTCTCTCTCTTCCCATTCTCGGACTCTCTCTCTCTCTCTCTCTCTCTCTCTCTCTCTCTCTCTCTCTCTCTTGCCATTCTCGGACTCTCTCTCTCTCTCTCTTGCCATTCTCGGACTCTCTCTCTCTCTCTTCCCATTCTCGGACTCTCTCTCTCTCTCTCTCTCTCTCTCTCTCTCTCTCTTTTCCCATTCTCGGATTCTCTCTCTCTCTCTCTCTCTCTCTCTCTCTCTCTCTCTTGCCATTCTCGGACTCTCTCTCTTCTCATTCTCGCACTCTCTCTCTCTCTCTCTCTCTTCCCATTCTCGGACTCTCTCTCTCTCTCTCTCTCTCTCTCTCTCTCTCTCTTCCCATTCTCGGACTCTCTCTCTCTCTCTCTCTCTCTCTCTCTTCCCATTCTCGGGCTCTCTCTCTCTCTCTCTCTCTCTCTCTCTCTCTTTCTCTTTCTCTCTTTTTCCATTCTCGGACTCTCTCTCTCTCTCTAACGTTATCTTACTCTCTCACCCCTCATTATCTTCTCCCTTTCGTTGACTCTCACTTTCATTCTCGCCCTCATCCTGCACACTCTCTCCGCTTCACTACCTCTCACCCTCTCTCGCCATCTCTACCCATCTGTGACCACCTCTCTCTCTCTCTTTCTCTGTCTCTCTCACTCTCTCTGTCTCTCTCTCTCCCTCTCCTCTCCTCTTCCCAACTGCTGACAACCTTCACCAACTCTGACCATTAGTAGGGTTTACCTCTGTAAATGGTGGTGAGAGCCAAGAACGTGAGATGATGTGACCTTGCACTAATCATCGTTTGAGACGCTTCCTTCCCTTTCTCTTTCTCTGCTTCGTCCTTTGGCTTCTCACACTCTCTCTCTCATCCTCTCTCTCGCTCTCTCTCTCTCTCTCTCTCGCTATTCTATTTTACGTTTCTCTCTCTGTCTGTCTCACTCTCTCATTCTCTCTCTCTCTCGTTCTATTCCATTTTACGCATCTCTCTTGCCTCTTTCTTTATCTTATGCTCTTTCTCCATCTCCCTGTCTAGTCTGCATTCTTCTCACCTCTCCTCCCTTTTCCATTCCTCAGTGCCCGTTATCTCTCCCTGCGACCGGCCATTAGGGCAGTCACCTTCTCTCTCTCTCTCTGCAGTCACCTTCTCTCTCTCTCTATCTCTCTCTGTCTATTTCTCTCTCTTCCAACTCCCTCTCTCTCTCCCTCTCTTCTTTATTCTGCACAAGCGCAAGCGAGAGAATGCTGGCACCATTTTCATTGCTTTTTAGTAACCTTCTTATCCAAGCGTTTTTTCTCTAATCCGTTGGTTTTGTTTTTTCTTCTTTTTTTTCCTTCCACTTATTTTCTCTCATCTCCTCCTTGTCTCTCTCTCTCACGCCTTCTTCCTCTCTCTTTCTCTCGTCTCATAAGAGAGGCTTACTCGAATATGCACCCACTGGTCTCTTATCGGGCGCTGATTAATCAGGCTAAATCTATTTTCATCATTTCTTACAGATTGGAACGATCCCTCTTTCGCTTTGCTCTGCTTGTCTGCTTCTCTCACAATCCCTATCCCTCTATCCTTCTGCCTCTCTCGCTCCTTTCTCTGCTTCTCTCTCAATCCCTCTATCCCTCTGCCTCTCTGTCGCCCCTGAACCCCCATGTCCGTCGCCGCTTCCGAAGCGGACACGTCCGTGTCGGACGCGGACTCGCCGACCGCGACGCAGCCGCAACGCGTCGCAACCGCGGCGCAGCCGCGTCGCGTCGTCCTTTCGCGCGTCCTCTCCGGTATCTCCGTAGAAGTGGTCGCCTTCCTCGTCTACTTCGCCTACGTCTTTGGCAACACGATTCAGGCGCCTGCTATATATCACAAGTCAGCCGTGATGAAGTCAAACATTTTTTCCGGGGGTGACGGAACAAATTTCTCAAGGAATATAATTACAAAAAAACTTATATTCAATTTACTGCCCCGGTGATTTTCATTCGCACTTTAGGTTCTTATTCATGCCAAGGTAGGAGATATCCGATATCGTTCGCGATCATGAGAGATAAAAATTTAGAAAAAGTGTTTCTAAACGTTACAAGCAAACGTGAACCGTAAATAATCATGTAGCGTCAACGTTCAAATTACAGAATTTGCCGCATCTACTACGCCCGTGAAGATTGTCATCAAGTGCAGTAAGCTCTTCACTATTTTCTTTAAATCAATCTTTCAAAGACCTATATTCGGTGTGCCTTCCCTCGGGCGTTACGGTAGTTTCTGTATTTTCCCATTTGAAAGAAAGTGGGAAGTCGAGCTCGTGGTGCAGCAGAAGAGCGCCGAATGGAGCTGCTACAGCGCGCTCGCCTATCTCCTTCCATCGCTGCTCGCCGACGCCATGCTGGGTAATTTTTATTTTTAAATTTCCCGCCAAATTAAAAATTCAAATTTACCCTTTAATATGGAAATTTTCACATTTTTCATGTGTTTTTTTTCAAATGTTGGTCTTGAAATGAGAAAGTTACATGCGCTTTGTCTTCATTGATTCTTTTAAAGCATTTGAGGCTCTTTATTGATATTTAATTGTTAACATTTTCCAACCTGTCCTCTCATGGTCAGAGTGAGAGTGTGAGAGTCAGAAGGCCGCTATCCACAATCATAACTTGGAAATTTGGGATAGTGACTTTTAGTGCGACGCTTGCCGAATTTGAGATTACAAATATGGGTGGGTGGTGACACTAAAGGGCGGCATTTGGAAGGATCAAAGAAAGAGATAGAGAGAGGTGAGAGAGAGAGATAGAAAGAGAGAGAGAGGGAGAGAGAGAGAGAGGGAGAGAGAGAGAAGAGGGAGAGAGAGAGCGAAAGAGAAAAAAGATTCGAACAGCGAGAGAAAAAGAGCTGAAGACGGAATCACTGTGATTTCTACCGACTGTTGGCTTCCTCTCACAACCAGCCTTTTTTGTTGTCGTTATCGGTATGAAGCTTAAACTTTTATCTGTGTTTTGTCATCAATTTGATTCTTCTCTTCTTCTCTTACCATTTCTTCTCCATTATTTCCCTTCTTTTTTGCACTCTCTCTTTTCTCTGTGTCTCTTTCGTTTCCCTCTTTCAAACTAGCGATACCCAAAAGGCCACCTCAATTACTGAGCATCCTGATCTTTCCTCTGCCTCTTTCTTTCTTACTCTCACTCACTCTCTCTCCCTCTCTCTCTCTTTCTCTCTCTCTCTTCTTCATAGCTCTACGTCATTTATTGCCCATATCTGTTCGTATGTGCAGCTTTTATGCTTCTTTGCCAACTGTGAAAGCGCATATTGATGCAAACTACATTAACGCAAGGGTCAGACTAGATGTATTTCCTACCTTTTTTAAACCTCTGCTTATGAGCAAGAAGATGACAGTAGGATAAAATTGTTCCTTTTTTGTATTGCAGCATATTTTGTAAGATAATGGTAAACATTTTCCTGTGGCCAACAAGCTTCTTATTCTTCCTCTGCTTTGTAATCCTCTGTGCTCTTTCCAAATGCTTAGAGAAATTCGGCTGATTACTCAGCTTCATTTATTAGCTCACCACTGATAAGCAATGATTCGTGATCATTCTGGAATGAGAAAAGAACAAAGCATAGATATGCACATACGAAGAAGGTAAATTCTTGCGGGAGAAGGGCGCAGTGGTCAAGGTTGGTTTTGACCTGGTCAAAGTTTACAAATCTCAGCTGCTGCTCTCATCTTTGCTATATGCTTGCATTCTTCTCTCTCTTACATTTTCACTATTACTCTTTCCTGTTTTCTCTACCCCTCTCTCTCCCCTTCTCTCTATCTCTCTCTCTCTCTCTTTTTCTTTCTCTTCGCCCTAAGCTCTCTCTCTCTCTCTCTCTCTCTCTCTCTCTCTCTCTCTCTCTCTCTCTTTCACTACGCTCTCAACTCTCTCTCTTTCTTTCTTTCTCTACTCTACTCTCTCTCTCTCTCTCTTTCTTTCTCTTCTCTACTCTACTCTCTCTCTATCTCTCTCTTTCTCTCAGGTGCTTATGGCGATCGTTTCGGCTGGAAGACGCCACTGGTGCTGGGAGTGGCGGGCGTGGCTCTGACTGAATTCGGCTTCCTTCTCACGCTCGCCGAGTCGACTGCGACTCCGTACTGGACGACTCTCGTCTTCGGCGCTGTCTTCGGATGCACTGGGACAATTGCCATTGTAAGGAGAGAAGAGAGAGAGAGAGAGCGAGAAGAGAGAGAGAGAGAAAGAGAGAGCGGAAGGAGAGAGGGAGTGAAATAGAGAGGGAGGGAGAGAGAGCAAAAAGATAAAAAAAAGTGAGAGGGAGAAAGAGACAGATAGAAGGGTGGTGGAGAGAGATTTAAGAAAATTCAGGCAGAAGATTTATAGATTTAAATAGCATACTTGCATAATTCAGCCCGAATAAAGATGAAAAAAAACATTTACTCTTGTTCTACATTTTTACATGTGTGTGTATATTAACAAATTGTATTTTGTAAGTTAAATCAAAATTCGATTTGTAAAATTTATCTCTTCTCGCTATTTCACCTTTCTAACATAACCCGGTGGTTTCCATTTCTGAAGTTAGCATAACCGGTAAGATGATTATTTCCAGTGTTCGATTGTGGCTACGACGCAGTATTTATATAGTAAATCTAGATGTATTTGATTAATATTAATTTATTAGTTTTATTCTTGATTGATATAAATTAATTCGTTTTATTCATCCGCCTTACTTCATAAATATTAAATTAAATTATATTTTCTTCCTTTTTTTCTCATGTTGTATGCGACTCTCTTTCATCTTTTCTCTCTCTCTCCCCTTATTTTTCCTTTCTCTCTTTCTCTGTCTCCATTTCCGTCTCTCCCTCTTTCCTTCCAGATCCCCGTCGCGTGCAATGCCTTTCTTGCCGAGTCTGCCGGCGGCGACTCTTCCGTCCTCACGATTCGTGCCGCTCTCTTTGCCGCTGCGCAGACGGCCGCGGCCGTAGGTGGCGCCTTCGCGGCCGCCGGACTCTATGGCACGGTAAGGGGTGTGGCGTAGCTCAGTGGTAGATCAGCCCACCAATGAGGAGGTGGTCTTGGGTTCGAATCCCGACACCTCCACCAAGTCTAGCACCTCTATCTCTGAGATAGTGTGCAGTCGGCAAAATTGAGAAAAATGTATGCCCTTTCATTCACAGAAAAATTGTCCCCTTAACCGTAAGAATTCCTCACATCAGGGCGAATCAATAATACGATCAAGTAGGTTTTGAGCAAGAATATTTCCAAAACACAGGCGCTTGGATCAAGGCTTATCTCACAACCCCATCGACTAGGGAATGGACAGAAGCCCTGGCGATAATCGGGTTCCAGGATATTGGCCAAAGTTATAGTTCGATCCAAACCAACCTTCATTTAGATCTCGCTGCCGATCGCGATGGACGTCGAGCTGCTGCTCATGCTGCTCGCACTTCTCTTCGTCCTCTGGCGCATCCCGCCGCGACCACACGCTGACACCGAGGAGTCGAGACGCTCCTTTTCGATTCCGGCCGCATTTGCGATCACACCGCTGCCAGGTAAAAGCGGAGAGAAAAAGATGGGCACCAGCAGCATATTAGTGAAGTCAGCTCAGTGGCGCCAAAAGAAAAGGCGCGAAATTCAAATGCATATTTTTTCAGACGAGTCTTCCCGCCACTCGAGCACTCTCGACCAGGTGACGGGCTTCTTTGGCGGCATGCTCCAGTTGCTGAAGGTGAATCCCGAGTTACATATAATCAATCAATAATTTAGGGAATTTATTTAAAAAGCACAATGAAAATGTATCACAGAATTATTTTATAGAAATATTACTTAATTATTTTTTTATAAAAAAAATTATAGATTATAAAAAAAAATTCCATAATATCTGTAAATACACATAACCTTTATTCATCTAAGCAACTTTGAGGACAGAATTCGCAAAAAATAAATAAAAACAATATAAATAAGAAAGTATTTATAGAATAATTTCATTCAAATATAACAGATTGATTTTACAAAAATTTATCGGTAAATATTTTGTATAGAAACAAATTTGGCTTATTTGAGGAGAGCATTCGCACGGTGACGCGGCGCCGCGTCGGCCGCCGCCGCTCATATCTCCTGCTTACCGTACTCGTTCTCGTCCTCAACTACACTACAAATCTGCAGTCGACGAATAGTCAGCGATGCCGCTTTCATTCCATTTCTGCGCACTCGAAATGACGCAGATAATAATCCGCGTTTGAATTCGCGCCTTTTCGACTTGAAAAAAACGAGAAAGCATATGATTTGGAGAGACGCGACTACAATTGTCAGGAAAATTCATATTGACTACAGTTTTCCTTTAAAGGAGGTCTTAAGGGAAAAACTCCTACCACGAAGTCCCTGACGGATTTGGACGGAATGATAAAAAGTACGGAGTAAAAAATCAACAGAAATGGTTCCACTGCCCCTTGCCTCTCTCCCCAGAAACTTGTGGTTTGCACCACTGCCAGGTGAGCCTACGTGTTAAGAAAAACCCGGCCAATGTTGGTTGCGCGCACCATATGTATGCAATTCGTGGGCATGACTCATTTGGCCCCGGTTGCCACAGCGTTGGTCTGTCAAAAATGTTTGAAAATGGCGGGAAAATAAAATATTTGGGAATTCAAAGTAGAAAACAGTGTTAGTTTCCTCAGAGCATGAAGGTTTTTGTGACTTCGGGACACTTGCAATCGAAGTTTCTAGCACAACCCGACCAAATAAGGCGAAAAAAACAAGACACTATTTATTCGTCTCGGACCTCCTTTAACAGTATAAACAGTCTAGGCCACAAAAGATCACTCGATTACTGAAGTGTCAGAGCTACATCTCTCGGGTTTGATCTCGGGTTTCAGGCTTTAGTCAAGTTTTCAACTTTCTTTCTTTCGCATATTCTGGCGATGAAAAGTTAAAATGAATCTCTTAAAAATGTCTTTGAATAAGACTATGTTATACTAATAATCTAGCTGGCAGCTGGATCGCATAGGCGTTAACGGTATAAGTATGCTGGACTTGACAGAATTACTCGATTCTTGGGTTGATCTGCATTCTGCATTATATAGTTACTGATCTGTTGACCCTAGTAAAAATAATTTGTTTCTCAGTTATATCTTTAAAATAAAATCGTTAAAAAAGGACGATCGCCGAAAATTTACTAATATGCGTTCAAACATGCAAAAATCTCGAAGGGAAGTCCATAGAATCAGACTAAAATGTACGGTAAGAGCGTGACACTTGTTGCCAAATGCAATGTTTTTTTCCAAAGCGGGATGCTAATTCTGATTGACTATTTTGATGTTGTTTTGTTCTTGCTAAAAGTTTTTACAGAAAAACTAACACAAAAACTTTATTAAGCTCACTGAAATGTCAAAGTGGCGAAGACTTTGTAAATTTTATCTTCCCGCTATGGTAAATGTAAACTAGTTACTGTAAACACCACATTTTTGCACTGAGACACCAATATGAATTTGATTCAAAAGTTGCACTTTCAAGTGCATATACTTGAATGTGAAACTCTTTTGTGGTCTTTCATGTGCATATCCTTTATCTATATGCTGAAAACTATTCGAAAATACGTAAAATGTCTCATATCTCGTGAATGACTTTTCGGTGATCACCCTGCTTTAAGCAGAAATTATTCTAACTATATTGCATTAGAAAATCACATGGATGATCACCTCCAATGAATCTTTTAAGCCCAACTTGATCCTATGAGAAGATCAGAGAAGAAAGATATTTTGTCCTTTTAAGTAAAATAGAATTGTAAGCATTCTGGTGTTGCTTCAATAGTGTAAGATCGGACATGCCTCTTCCATCTTTATTCTAAAGCATTGAAGAGAATACAACTTGTTTAGAAAGGGGAACAAAGACGCTTAAATGTACATATGTATATGTATCTGTAAAATGTACTATTATTAAAGAGACATTTGAAAAAAGAAATCGAACTGAATATGGATCTACCTCATTGTCAGGCGGCATCATCAACTCGTACGTCTTCCGTCGCATGGCCGCGGACGCGCTCGACTGGGAGAGCGACGACATTGGCTGGTGGGTCGGCGCCGGCTATCTCATTCGTCAGTCTATTCTCTTCCTCTTTCAATCTGTATCACAGGTAATGCACGAATTATACATAGTTATTTTTCTAATACATACATAGTATGTATGTATGTATATGCAAATTTTTTTTTCCACCAAACAATAAATTTTCGTTATAGCAAACTTTCACTGTCAAGGACAAATTTGAATTAAAAAAAAATTAACAAAAATAAAAATTCGCTTCCCACGCTAGCTTTATTTTGCACAAATTGTGCATGTATCAATATGCTTTTGGAATTGCAAAAAAATTTCTATACTTGATTTCCCAAAGAAAATACAGAACATAAGCAAAGAATAAACGGAAGTCTCTCACATTCAGAAGCACTCGGCACAGTGGGCGGAGCTTGCCTCTTCAAGCGACTCGGCCTACGCGAGACTTCGCTCATGCTCATCGGCGTCGCTTCCTCCGG
The DNA here is from genome assembly GCA_945643635.1 of Allodiplogaster sudhausi. Taxonomy (NCBI): domain Eukaryota; kingdom Metazoa; phylum Nematoda; class Chromadorea; order Rhabditida; family Diplogasteridae; genus Allodiplogaster; species Allodiplogaster sudhausi. The sequence goes on along the minus strand of CALZFC010000006.1, from coordinate 6,277,857 downwards.
CCTCAGGGTACCCTCCCTCGCGCTCTTCATTCCCTCTTTTCTCTCTTCAACTTTCCTCTTTCTCCTCTATCTCTCTTGTCTCTCTCTTCTCCCTCCTCTCTCCCTCTTCTCTTCCTCTCTTCTTTCCTCTCTCTCTCTCTCTCTCTCTCTCTCTCTCTCTCTCTGTTCTTTCTCCCTACAGGTTCTCCTGATCGGGTTGGCCCAATCGGACGCCATGATGCACGTCGCAAACTGTGCCGGCGTCTTTGCGGGAATCGTTCAGCCCGCAGCAGTCTCTTTCATCGCTCAGGTAACGCTCTCTTTCACTTTCGTTTTCTCTCAGTCTTTCAGTCTCGCTCCCTCTCGCTCTCGCACTCTTTCTTACCCGCTCTCTTGTCCCTCGCTCCTTTCTCCCTCACTCTCTGTTTCTCTCGCCCACTCGCTCTCTTTCTCTCTTGATTTATTTATCTATATCTACATGTATATATATAACCGTCTATCGCTCTTTCTCGTAAGATTCTCAATATATTATCGCCGTCTACTACCGTCAACTGGCTTACAAATAGGCATTGCCTAATCGTCATTCATACAGCTTACATTCATTGCCAAGACAAATCAGCATTAATCTCGATGCTCAAGTCTAAATGAAGGCGTTTGCTGCGGAAACCACATGCATGAGAATCTTTTGTTATTCCTTTATTCTTTTTTCTTAGCTCTATTATTTCTGTTCTTTGGTGTCCAACTATCAATATGTTCTCTCCGGATACTTTTCTTCTCTTGTCTCTTTTCCTTTTTATTCTCTATGATTCCATCTCTCATTATTTCTTCCTCTCTCTCTCTCTCTCCGCCTTTCTCTTGCTCTCTCTCACTCTCTCTTTCTCTCCCCACTTTCTTTCTCTCTCGCTTTTTCTCTCGCCCTCTCTAGCTTTCTCTCCCCGCTCTCTTTCTCTCTCTCTCTCTCTCTCTCTCTCTCTTCAGCTCGTCTCCCGCCGCGAGATCGGCAAGGCCCTCTCGCTGCTCGGTGTCGGTGGCGACGTGGCTCTTCTGCTCGTCTCGCTCGCTTACGCCGCCGTCTACCGCGTCTCCGTGCAGTGGCAGGCAGGGGTAAAACATTATGCAAATTTATGAAAATTATTCCAATTTATGGCAATTTTCCAAATCTATCAGAAATCCCTTCTCATCTGCTGTAGTTAGTTTGGGAAAAGAATCTCACCCAAATAGCCATCAATTAAATTCTTTCTTTTCTAACGAAGCTATTAACGTTTATTCCGTAATTCACAATTTATGAATAGTTTGGGTTCTTTTAATCAAATTTTTCTTCAAGCATATTTGAGATGTTGTAAGGTAATAAAAACTTAATTAAATTTTTAAAAAAGTAACAAATATCATTGCAGGTCGTCTTCTTCCTCATGGCCTTCCTGCATGTCGCGGCGGCGTCGTGCCTCCTCTGGATGCACGTGCGCAGCTGCAAGGACGGCATCGGAATAGCCAGCGGCCATAGAGTACGGTATCAGGCAAATTAGCGCGAATTCAAAATTAAGTTTTCATTTTCTTCAGACACTCAGTCGTCTCGGCATCGCGCCATCGTCCGTGACGCGTAGCATCTCGTCGTGTGGCGACGCAAGTGCAAGGCCGGATTTTGCGGCAAAAGCGGACGGGTGGGCGTGGCCTAATCGGCGGCAAAAGCGTGCTGCAAACGGCAAGATATCGATCGCCGAGCATGCGGCAGCGATCGAGCGGAGCAGAGACTTGGCGGGCGCGCCCGTTTGGCAGAGTGAAGAGGACCTCAGGGCGGTCCGGCTCGACCGAGCTCTTTATTGATTTTTTGAGAGGAGTTCGAATCTGTAGTAGTTATATTTGTAACTTCAAACAATATGAAGTATTCGTTAATATCAATCAATCTAGAGCGATTGATTTCGTAATTCTACGAACCCTCTACGATTCTCCTTTACCCTGATACATCCTCCTCCCTTTGACCACTTTCGGCTGATTTCATAGTTAAAAGAATATTACAATCCTCGAAGCTTTATTCCATTAAACATCCGATTCCTTGAGATTGGTTTCCCTATAGATTTTTTTATAAAAAAATCTTTCTCGGTTGTAAGAAGATCGAAGTATATATATTTGATAGTGCATTATTGACACGGTTTTCGATCGCTGCTTATTTCATTAATTCATAGTACCTCTTCAGTTGACCTCCGTTTTCTGAATAACATCTCAAACTCTCATGACAAGACCATCTTCTTCTTCCATTCGATTTGTCCACTTTTCCTTTTGCTTGCGCTCATTCACACACACTTTCCGGGTTCATCTCAAAACGCGAACGAGTTTCCTTCTCTTTTCTTCTTCTTCTTCTTCTTATTTTTCCAGCTTTTTTCAACTTTAGATGATGCAATTATGTTTTTGCATTGTTGGTTCACATGAACTTATATGTTTAATGAACATACATACATACATGTTTGACTTCTATGTATGTAATATACATGTATAAATATATGCACATTTATCTCATTAAATGCTAAGTGATTGGACGGCAGCAGCTACATATGTATGTTCATCCTGACAATGAGTGCACAGCTCACCATAATACGTTACGATTACTGTCCGGTGGATTGGTTGAGTTCAAAAATTATAAAACAAATAGAGTTAAACATTATCCTGTTGCGAAGCGTTTGCATATCTCATGCAAAGTATATAAAATTTTCTAAACATAGATAGTATTCTTTTTGAATGTACTTTATGCCTTTCCTGCTTACTCGTAATTACCTTCATGCCACATTAGCTTATACATGTATTTTAACTCGCCTGTTTAATTAAACAAAATTAATCTTTAAGAATTGCTATATGCGCTTACAGTTAGTAATTGTTTTTACTCAATCTCCTTGATTGATTCTTTTTAATTTCATATTAAGTTACCAAATATTTATGGTTGTCTATTTACGGATGCAATTCTCAATGTTTTCATTGCACCAGCAGTAACCCGTGGATTCAAGCAGCAGAGTTTCTTCATTTAGCAAGTTATTGTGGTTCGGTGCTGTAATCGTCTATTAATAATTCCCTATGAAGGCTTGAAAGTAGCAGGCAGAGTGAAAAATTCCTTTTATATCGTGAAGTCATATTCATTTTCTGCTTTGTCGTGTCGACCAAGATCAAATCTATCTCATTCAAAGTCTCTCTCTCTCTCTCTCTCTCTGTCTATTTCTCTGTATCTCTATCGGTTTCTCGCTCTCTCTGAATAGCTCGCCGACCAGAGAGCTCCATTATGAGATGTTTTTCTTATAGAAAATTATAATTTTGATAATCTCACAATTATAGCAGTGATGAGAATATTGCCAGAACAATTTGTTTTACTGATTTTTCTTTTTAATATCAACTTTTACATATTTTGCTTTATTTTAAATATTTATAAATATTAAAAAAAAACATGAAAAAAGCACAGTTTTATGAACGCCATTCATTCTTTCAGTGAGCTGGCGATTTGCGCAAGACTGCCATAAGGATCAGAGGAGCACCTCGCAGACAACTAGGAAAAGGTCTGAATCTCCTTTTCTTGATCATTTATGTAGATTATAGCGTTTGCGCCTGATCAGTGGAGCAAAAAATGGATGGAATGCTCTTTCAAATTACAACAAAACATAACACCCAAGATAAAAAGGCTGCGATAATGAACATGCTTTTACCGAAACCGGTGCACTACGACTGTAGTTTGCGTGTCTTAAAAATGATTTAAACAAATCAGTGTCTCACTATTTGATTTTATCGAATCGTAGCGTGCCGCTATTTCAATTATTCGTCTGAAATTAATGTCCATAACAAGTATTTATTATTCTTTTCTCCACTAAAAAGAACCAAAACCAAAGAAAAGCTATTATTTAGCTCATTTTTTAAGTCTTCGCTTCTTGTCGACAAAAGTATCGACATGCAAATACTCATGGTCATGGTTATTTTGTGTCCGATATGAAAAAAAACACTTCAATTCTCGATTTCTTTGCAACTGCTGTCTCTTTTAAAACACTACATGTTGAAAAACAATTTTCAAAAAAAATTTAAAGCAAGCAGGCAGTTAATATTACGTATACTCTTAATATTGCAAATATAGATTTTTTACAGTTTTAAAATCGCTTCAATTATTTAGCGGAAGTAAGAAGATGAGTTGACCGGTGCTTTTCTGTAGCAAAGAGGGAATGTTTTCTTGCAAAAAATGGCACGGCGCTAAAGTGCTGATATCGTTTAGTGTATCCAGTAAATAATAAAAAGTTGAAAGAAATCGAATCGTTTCTAAAATAAAATTGGACAAAAATGTGTTAATTAGATTGACTATTCATGATCGGCTTGTAAGGAAATGATCCGACCACCAATGCTTCCCACACAATTTGTGGCCGACTCATTTGTATGTTTATAATTACCTTATTTTCTCTATTATTACGCCCCCCCTTTATTAGAATCCGCCCCCCCTCTAATAGTACCCCCTCTGAAAAGGCCGTTGAAAAATAGAACCCCTCCCTCTAGTAAACCCCCCCCCCCTCCAATAGCGCCCCCCCCCCCCCTCTCCAATAGCGGTAAAACGTATATTCCAGAGAAGGTTCCAGTGAATTCGAACTCTGATTCTTCTTTTTTGAGAAGAAAATGTTGTTATCAAACTTTTAGTGTCTCACATTGAAAAATAGTACCCCTCCCTCTAGTTGTACCCCTCCCTCTAATAGTGCCCCTCCCCCGCAAGGGTATTGAAAAAAGTATCCCCGGGGGTACTAATAGAGAAAATACGGTATTTATAAGATAAATAAGTTAGTCTGCCCGTACATTTCTGCAGCACTGAATGATTTTTTATTTGCCGATCGCTGCAGTGCGATTTCAGTGCATTAGGAAGGATGCTGACAAGATTATCTTGCCGCATTGAAATGATATGTATGAATAGGCAGCTAATGATGATTGATTGGGCTATCAAAAGAATTCTCATGGTCAATCCACTTGTTTCGCAAGTGTGATTCATCATAATTGACTCACTTCTTGCTCTCGGCAGCTACAACTCGGCCAAAATGTCAAGGAAGGTCTGCATTTCTTATCGGATGACAATTACTGGTGGCTACCGTAATATTGACACTAACAATAAGTAGAGGATTCACTTGTTGCTCTTTACAGATATTCACTATTTATGATGTTAGTCGTTCTTAATGTTGCCTCAACGTCTGTTTCCTGCTCATTGCGTGGGCTCTCTTCAGTCGCATGAGGAAAACTCTTGTCAGCTTTTCCCGCTGATTGCAGTTGATGCAGGGAGAAAACATGTTTGTCTACACTAGAGACATGAAAAACATTTAGTAATGAATGTGCAACTAGAATGCGGCCGCGTACAATTAAGCTTTCCATTCAAGACCTATAATCATATTCACATACAAACGTCGGTGGCAGACAGGATAAATTAAAGATAATACATATAAGTACATACATATACTGTGTCCTCTACATGTTTACATATTTCTGCTAAAATTGTTGTGTCTTTTTCGTTCTCTAAGACAAATTTCCGTTGCAAAAAATTTTTCAATTATCAGGAGTAGTAATCTCTTCTCATCAAGTGACTTATTGTTAGTTGTGTTTTTTGTGACTTATTCATATGCTCTTTCTTATTTTCCTTTTTTCAACCTTGGTCAGAACTCGTTAAAGACACCATTTTTCATTCTTAATTTTTTTCAAGTCCACCTCGAATGATGCCCTTCTTGTGCACATACGAGAGCTGTATATATGTTATGTAGATGGAGTTATATCTCGTCAGAATAATATGTATCATATCTGCCATTCCTGCACTATTCCCTCTGCCCTTGCCAAAGTACACCATCTCTCAGCCCTATTAGATATAAAAGGCGACTCAGATCGCATGATAAACATTGTCTTCTTATGTGCTCCTGTGTTCTTGCACTCTTGTGTTCCCTTAGCAAAGCAACATAACTAATTTGTGCTTTCTCTTATGAAGACACTCAATATCGCACTGTCATTTTCAGAGCCCGATTAAATCAACAAATGCTCGATTCCTCGTGCTTGTTCACCTCTCCTCGCCTCGTGCAGTTCTCCGTGGAACTCGCGCGTCTTCTCTTTGGCGCCCTGTCGACCTCGCTCTCCGCCGTGCTCATTTCTCTCTTTCTCGCTCGTCGCCGGCAGCCGCCCTACAACACCTTCTTTTCCAACCTCTACATCGCCGGCACCATTTTGGTGTGTGCGGCGGGAAAAAAAACTAATTAGAAAAATTTGTTACGCTTTTTTTATATTTATTCGTACACCATAAATATGTACTAGATGTGACAACATTGAGATTTATAATAACAAGTATGTATTATGAAGATGCAGATTGCGGTAAATTGTAATAGGAAAATAGGAATGGGAGGAGGAAAAGAAAGCTTAAGCCTCCTAACGAAACAAGACTCACTCCTGGAACATTCTGAGAAGCGAGCTCTGTGTAAGGTATGGAGATCACCGAAAACTTATGAGAGATTTCAATTTCTTCGCATAGAATAAGAGAGAGAGTTCCTTGTCCCAGGATGAAAGCGGCAATTGGAAACTGCATTAATTGTCCTTGTTTTCTTCTAGACGGATCGTCCTCCTTTCAGAGCACGCCACTCTTCGTGCTGAACGTGCTGCCGTTGCTGCTGCTGAACAGCAGCTCGGGCTGCGCGTGGCTGCTCCCTCTCATGGGCGGCGGCTCGCCCACGCACTGGCTCATGCCCCTGCTCATGTCGTCCCACTGGCGCAATCAGCTCCACTTCACCATTTCGCTCATCTCCGCCCTCAATCGATGCTCCATCGTCTTCTGGCCAACGCTTATGCCCAAGGTCTTACGGAAAAGTATATTAAATGGCGTTTTATGTGCGTTAAACGATTTTTTTTTTGGTTATATTCCTAGTATTCTTGTGCATAAAAATGTTTTTTTATAATGAACATCTCCAAGTTCAAGCAATTTTTTTTATTTATTGACTGTTCCTGGCGCTTTCATATAGATATACATACATAAGTCTCTCCAGCGCAATCATTATCGTCGAAAACTGACACATCGATCTTTTGAACAGTGTTAGAGCGTGAAGAAACCGCCGGTTTGAAAATTTTCACTTCTAAATGGCGTAATGTCCTCCTGTTCTCGCCTTACGGAAAAGTATATTAATTGGGGTTTTAATGTGCATTGAAAGACTTTTTGTTAAATCTCTTGTATCTTTCCGAAAATTGTTCTTCTAGTTTTGGATTGAAAACGGCTGGAAGTTCTACGTGCTCATCACAATTTTGCCTCCGATTGTCTTTTGGCCTGCGTTGCCTGCACGAGTTTATGTTGTCTCTGTCAACGGCTTCTATTTGCTTCTTGCCGAAAAAGCGTACAGTTTTCAGGTTTACATAAGTTTGCAGATACGAATTTTGTATGTCATAAAATTTAGAAGTTTTTCTCACCCTCAGCAATCCTGACGGTGACATCGGTTCTCTTCGGTTTTCTCTCTTTTGCTCTTACTGCGTCCACAATCCTGCGGCTGCTGGCGACTAGAGCAGAAGCAGGAATTTTTTATTAGACATATTTTTTGACGTACCCTTATAAATAATAAAATAACCGTGGAGACAAGAAATAATGGCAACCACTCACGCAGAGATGCACACGTTGGACTGGTTCTTCGATCGAGCGAAACTTGGCGATCGTCTGTGCTGTACAAGCGCTCATCGCAACGGCGTCGGCGCTGCTTTGGGTACCATAATTTATATATTTGAACTTTTTACACCTGCATATTCTAGCAGCGCGTCTCTCAAAATAACATGTTTTCTCGTCGTGTATTCAGGCAAAAAGGCGCGAATTCGAATGTAGTTTTGGGCTCCTTTAAGGCATTGATCTACGTGTCTCGTTACGTCACTCGTGACACGACCTTTGCATTCTTGACAATTGGCGCCAACGTCTGCATCGACGTCCACGCCTTCTGCACACCGTGGTCCCTTCTCTTGGTCTCGACGACAATTCGCAGTGATGCACGGTTTGTATAACATCATTAATATAGTATAGTTCAGTTGAATTATTTGAATGAAAAAAACAAAGCAAAAATTTACTCGATATTATACAAGTTTCTTTCAAGTCAACTTTTACTTGGCCGACGTCAAGGGCATCCGATTACGTCTTCCACTTTCAAAGAGTGCCAAGGAATGTTTTCGAAAGAATCGCCAAAGTGAACCATTTCTACCTCTCCATCTCCTGCAGAACGATTGCCAATGTGCATGTGTGGAAAGCTCATAGTTACGCGGGAAATTTAGAAAACTTACTAGCTCATTCTGCTGATACTTTCTGAAAGTTTTTTTTGTGCTATGTCGAACCTGAAAATATCGCTTCACTGTAGCACTGCTGCGTACCGAAAAATAGATCATTTGTGTTGAAATCATACTCATTGTCAGACAATGTTTTTTTCTTTTCGTTTAATGTTATGAATTTAGAAATTGAGATGAAAGGCTCTAAAAATTTTTGTTTATTTTTAAGAACTCTATTCTGAAATTGTTATTCTACTGAAAATCGTTCAATTTTTTACAAACGATATATTCATTTATCGATTTATTATCATTTTGTTATAAGGGCATTTATATTATGTTTGTACATAAAAAACGTCCTAATCGAGAACAAATCAACAATATTCACCCAGTCGAAATTATAAATATGGTTATAGCTTGCGAAAACTGCCGGTCAGCAAATGAAAATATCTCACTGTTAGCATTCAGTAGTCGCCGAAAATGGCTGAGACATTACTGAATATCGAACCAAAAGAAGAAATCAAAGTGGAACTATTTATTTTTTTACAAAATAGAAAATTCAATGTGCAATATCTAGATCTTATTCCTGCTCCACCTACAATTTCATTATTTTTTTAAACTTTGTGTGGTTGCTTCTAAATCTTATTTTTGTGTAGGATAAATAAATAAACTATTAACTTTATGTAGGATGATGAATAAACCTTTAATTTCACGGATGATAAATAAGCAAACTTTTAATTTTATACAGAAAAAAACAGCAACCCTGGTACATACATACATAAAGACATAAAAATAGAGCATCATGAACCGCAGGCAAAATCTGCAACCTATCTCCTGATTGTGAGGTCTGATGTTGATGGATAAAACTCTGATGGACTGATTTATTCATTTTCATTTCTTGCTTGGATCGAATACGCAAGCTGGAGTAGTGGAGAAAAGTTAAAGAAAAAGGGTCAGCGAGGTAGAGAGAGAGAGGGCGAGAAAGAGATAGAAAGATAAAGAGAGAGAGAGACAAAGAGAACGAGAGAGGTTGAGAGAGCGAGAGAGAAAGGAAGCAGAGAGAGTGAGAAAGGTTGAGAGCGCGAGAAAGAGAGAAATGAGAGAGAGTGTCGGCCACAGATTTAATAACATTCCAAGGGAATCCCACAGGAATCGGCTCATAAGGTGAGAATTGAACGCTGTATGCTAAGACACGGGCAAAGTGAACGAGAGAGAGAGAGAGAGAGAGAGAGAGCAGCGAGAAGAAAGAGACCATACATAATAAAACGAGCAGGCTCAAAGAATCCACGGCCGCCATGGCTCGAAAGGCATCCGCTTCGCAGTCCATCAGATTCGAGAGGGAGTAGTCCTTCGTCGTGATGTCTGTTGAAATTTGCAAACGAATATTGATAAAAATATGCAAAACTGGGAAACTCCTGTAATATAATTAAAAGAAAATTTTTTTATGATTTGCAATAAGTTTTCCAATAAAACACTTCAAGACGTTAAAAAAATAATTTTCAGAGAAACTTGGAAAGCAAGAAGGCAGTAAATATTGCTTATATTTCTTACTGTAAATATTGATTTTTCAAAATTCGTCTGCAATTTTATAAACAGCTCAATTATTTCTCGAAAGTAAGAATAGGAGACGGCCGGTGCTTTTATGCAGCAAAGAAGGATCTTTTAGTTTGCAGAGGATGGCACTGGGCTAGAGTTGGAGTACAGGCCGAAAAGTTGCGAACGCTAATATATTTTGTTATATTTCCCTTCAAAGTAGACGAAACTTAATGAAAATTTCAATGTTATTTCTATATGCTGGCAGACTACTAATTTTAGATTATTGGTTTTAGATTATTGGTTTCATTGATCTACTACAGAGCCAGAAAATCAATAATTTGTATCGCCTGGGTTGCACAGTTATAAAAAGATATCGTAGAAATGTTCTAGAATGCAGATCAACCGTCTGTCCAATATAAACTATCAGAATACACAAGAAGTAAATCATTTTGTCTTGATTCTGACAGCATGTACATTAAATCAGAAATAATATTATTATAAAATTAAGGAGGAATCATGGAAACGGTCTTCAGAGAATCCCTCTGAAATTAAGGGAGATAAAACTATATTTTGAATTCGCGTCTCTTTGCTTGTCACAAGGGCGGGAGAGAATACGATTGAGAGAGAGGCGACTGCAGAAATATTCAAATTCATTTTGATTGACTGAAATCCATTGAATTATGCTGAAAATATTTTGATATTCATGCACTCGGTCTCGTTCTTCTGTCTCCAACTATCAATATTTGTTCTGTACCTTTTCTCTCTTATCTCTCCTTCTCTCTCCCTATCTTTTGTATCTCTCTCTCGCTCTCTCTCTCTCCCCCTCTCTCTCTCTCATATGGTAAATATGCATATACAAGTCACTGTCACATCCCTAGAACTGTTTTTTTTCCTTTCGATATCGGCAACTCGTCGTCTGATCGCTGAAGAATAAATGAGCATGTCTCCGAAAACCACATATTTATGTAAATGATGGTGAAATTATTTTACTATTTATATTGTTCTTTTTTCATTTTTTATTCGCTCTGTTCTTCTGTGTCCAACTATTATTACTTGTTCTCTTGCTTCCTTTTCTCTCGTGTCACTCTTTTCTCTTGTTTTTTTCTCTCACTCTCTCTCTCTCAGCAGTCGCAGCGATCTTATAGTAAATATGGTCATAGTTAGCAAAAAAAACTACCGTTCAGCTAATTATCAATTCTTCAAAATGTGCTTACATCCAGTTGTCGCCGAAAATGACGAAGACATTACGAGCGATCGAAGTGGAGCAAATAATCCCATAATTTCATATATGTAAGATTAAAGCATAACAAAAAAAAATAAACATATAAATAGCCTCATGAGAACTTGTTTAGTGAGCGCTGATGTTCTAGGATCCAACAAAGGGGTTTTTGCTCGACGTGAAGGAAAAGACCCCCTTAGGAAGCGGAGCCTTCATGGATGGTGAGTTACAGGTCAGAGCACTGCCAAACACTGGAGAGCCAGGCAGCCGCCGTTAGACCTGATATTAAGGTCTGATGTTCTTATAATTAGAGCAAACTCTGGTATTTTGGATAGGTGCAGTAATTCTCATTAGAATTTTTGGTTTGAATAAAATCACAAGCAGGAGTAGTAGAGAAAAGATAATGAAAGAAGGTCAGTGAGGTGAGAGCAGAGGAGCGAGGAATAAAGACTAAGCGAGAATGAGAGAGAAAAAATGAGGGAGAGAGAGAGCGAGAGAGAGAGATGTTGAGAGAGAGAGAGAGCGCGCGAGAGGGGAGAGAGTGTCGACCACAAGTAACAAAAGCGTAAAAAGGCTCGCAGAAGCCACGGCCGCCAGAAGCCACGGCAAGCCACGGTAGTCCATCAGATTCAAGAGCCTTCGTCGCAATGTCTGCTGAAATTTGCTTCGAATATCGATAAAAAATATATGCAAAACTTGGAAAATCTTGCAATTTTAATTTTAAAATTTTTTATATGGTTTCAAATTTGGAATAAAGCGTTCCACTGTCATTTTCATCAGCAATATTCACAAGTGGAGAGATAGTGATGACAACAATCTTCTTCGTACAAGATGAGCGCGTAAGATTCAGTGTACGATAGAGATTTTCCGCACTACGGAAAACACATTCGCCTTTTACTACGTCGGCCAGCTTCATCTATTGGTAGTTGGTGCACGAGACTGCGAGGGTGTTAGGAAGATGGAGAAGTGGAAATCAGCAATGAGAAATGCTGTTTCGCATTCCCACCTCATTTGCATACATACATATATTGTTGTTGTCTCATTCTCTCAATGTGCTCCCTTCAAGTCCATACACATTTATTCATTAATGATTGACCAACCCCAGCTCTTTCACATACATAGATATTCATAAAAAGGCAGCTTCGACTTGGAAAGAAATCATCAAAAATTGCAAATCGATCTTATGAATAGGGATAGAGCGCGCGAAAGCCGCCGGCCAGAAAATTGTCACTTCATAATGGCTTCCAGTTCTCCCCAATTGCGAAAGATAAAATGCAGAAATCAAAGAATAAATACTTTTTTTGGAATTGATTAGCAGTTGATTTTGAATACTTGCATTATATTCTCACTATACCTGCGGATGTTGCGTCAATGCAGTTTGCTGAAATTCTGTTGTAAGTTCGAAATCTTCATTTTATGTCCGATAAATAAATTTACAATTATAAACATATATACATAAAGAAAAAAAGTCTTTAAAACGCCACGCGAGGTAACAAACAATTTTCAAAGTAAGTTGCAACGAATGCGTGCAGGAAATATTGCAATTGTTTGTTGTAAATATATATTTTATTCTAAATATTGACTGTTCAAAACACATAATGTAAAAAATTTCAAAAATAGAAACAGGGTTTGTAATGAAATATTTTCCATACTTTTGCCATTGTAAAATTGGCAAAAGTATGGAAAATATTTCATTCTAATGTTTGCGCTTTTGTTTTCGACCGGTGCTTTCCTGTAGCAAAGAAGTGTATTTTTTAGTTGCCAGATGGAACACTTGTGCTTCTTATTAACAGTAGGTTTTTATTAACAGTAGATTTTTTTATTTCTGAAATTGTTATTCTATTGAAAATCGTGAAACTTTTACTAATGATATATTCATTTATTGATTTATTCATCTACTGTTACATGGTATGTACATAAATACGCCTCCTGTCTTTTACTAATCATCTATATTCACACGGGCGAAATTACAAATATGGTTATGGCTTGCGAAAACTGCCGGTCAGAAAATGAAAAAAAGACTTATGGTTAGTTTTATCGGTCAGTAGTGATGACTAATTGTGAGACATTACTAAATATCGAACCAAAAGAAGCAAACAGAGTGGAACTATTTATTTCTATAAAATAAAAAAAGCAATGTGTGCATCGTATTCCTGCTCCAAATACAATTTCATTATTATTTTTTTGAAGTCGTGTGTCTGCTTCTAAATCTAATTTTTGTCTATGATAAATAAATAAACTGTTAACTTTATCTACGTCGATGAATAAACCCTTAATTTCACGGATGATAAATAAGAGAACTTTAAAAATTATACAGAAAAAAAACAATTATATATGTATGTACATACAGACATAAAATGATTTGCAATTAGTTTTCTTTTTTTTTAAATAAAGTGTTCCACTGCCATTTTCAGCAGCAGCGAGGGTTTATGATTGACCGACCTCAGCGATTTCACATAGATATTCATAAAAAGGCAGTTTCGATTCGGAAAGAAATCATCAAAGATTGCGTAGCGATCTTATGAATAGGGATAGAGCGCGTGAAAACCGCCGGCCAGAAAATTGTCACCACTAAATGGCACTTTGGCCTCTAGTTCTCCACAATTGCGAAGGATAGATGGGAGAGAGCAAAGTATAAATGCCTTTCATTGGAAATGAATACTACTTAGCAATTGATTGCTGCGAATCCCATTGCAAATGCAACACATAACAGTCAGTGTTGAAGTGGCTCCATTAAATGCGCCAAACAAGATTGAAATGATTGAGAAGATGTGATCATGATTCCCGTTCCTACAATGAAATTCTGTTTAAAATTTGCAATGCAAATCTGTTTGCGGGTGCCGATGATCTATTGATTACCCCCTCCCCCCAATCTTCCGCTCAAATGATTGGCGACGGGTGGAGAGAAAAAGAGGGAGAGAGAGAGAGAGTGACATATAACAGGAAAGAAAGAAAGAGAGAGAGAGAGACAGAGAGAGATAGAGAGAACAAGGAACAACCGATTGGGCTCTATCCGTGTGAAAAGTGCCCTTGTAAACAGATTCGCATTTTACTAACTAAGTCGGTCTTCTAAATCTGTGGAAGTTGGAGTACGAGACGGCGAGGGAGTTCGGAAGCAACAGAAAGAAGGTACAGTGAACTACTACTAGTGGTTCTCGCACTCACTACTTATGCACAATACTTGTATCAATACTTATACAACGTGAGCTTTATACAAATGATGTATTCATATATTTTGTTACAAGAGTATTTATATTAGATATAAATAAATAGTTAAAAGAACTATATAAACAACCGAAATCGCACAGCGATACCATAAATATGGCTCAGGTGACATTGCCAACGATGGAAGGCAGAAACTAAAGTGAGACTACCTAATCCCTTTTTTTACAAAATAGAACAGCTTTACGATCAATGAACAACATTCGCATCTTATTCGTGCTCCACCTGCAGTTACTATCTTTGAGTTTGTGGGGTCACTTTGAAATTTTATTTTCGTGTACGATAAATAAATAAACTCTTAATTTTATACGAATACAAATAAGCCCCCTCACCATTATTCTCCTCACTCGGCAGCGAAAGCAGTGGTTTCTTGTGAATGTTATGGCATGTTGTTCGGTGACAGTAGTCACAATTACTGTTGTTGATTGTTCGACATAAAACAAGACGTAGAAGAAAGAACATAAATCAATAATTTAAAAAATAATAATAATTTCATCATTATATGATGCCTCAATTTTCAGAATGGAAGCAACGATATACAATCAAGTTGTACAATTCTAATTGTAAGGCGGCGAAGATAGCGAAGGACATGACCAGGGATGTCCAAAATCAGGCCCGGGCCGGCCCGCCTTCCTTGCGGGCCGGGCCGGGCCGGGCCCGCTACCCTTACGGGCCGGGCCGGGCCGGGCCCGCAGTTGGAAGGGCCGGGCCAAGTTTAAAAATATTAAGGCGGGCCGGGCCCGGGCCCGTAAAATTCCTTGCGGGCCGGGCCGGGCCGGGCCCGGGCCCGGCCCGGGCCTGCTTTAATGATAAGGAAAAACAAAATTTTTTCGTTCTGCTTGGAATTTATTTTAACACGTTAGCATTTATTAACTCAAAGACAAATAAATACTGCAATTCTGAAATGGTAGAAGCAATTGTATTACGAGTATTTTCAATAAAATCAACAACTGGTAAAGCTGTTAGCCTTCCAAGGGAACAATAACGCACTGACCGAGGTACATCAGCTGCAATCGTTTGCGCAGAGCGAGCGATTGTCTGCCGAGATGGCAACTCATCTGCTGTTCCGGTTGCGCTGCTTGAAGTAACAAAAAAGATTATAATGACAGAAGAATGAAAAAAAAACGAACGGAAGCTGAACAATAGCTTTGTAAAGCTCAGCAAAATCAGCAGATGACAAAGAGTTGAATGAAGAGCCGCTATTAATGGCATAGCGGCCCAGTGCATGAGTCAAAATCCTTTTCCCTTCCGGTCCCAACGTCGCAGCAACAAAATGTTTCTTGATCAAAGGCTGTGAACTCGAGGGCTCATCATCGTGGACACGCTTATTATGCCGACTTAATAGAGAAAATAGTGATACTCCTACATAAATCATTGTAAAGACTCACGAGATGTGGCCGCCCGCTGTACTTTTAAAGAAAACAAGCGGATTGCAGCGGATGCACGAAAGAAATGTGGTCTTTGCATGTGGAAGATCGTGAGCTGGGCGATAATAGACTTCCATTAAGCCGCGGCTCTTCTCCTTGTAGACCAGCAACGACTGCTCGAACGCGGCAACTTGATCCAGTTCATCTTTTGTGAGTTCGATGGCAGCCTTCTGCGGTGGTTGCCAAGTAGGGGGCCGATCGTCAAGCTCAATAATGACTCCAGGCTCTTCCTCCATGCTTGCTAAATTTAAGGTTTAAAACAAGCAATTGTAACAGCAACAATAAAAAGAAAGCGCGGTGCTTTTTGAGCACCTGATAGCTTCTTTCATCATATTGTTCAAGGCCCGGGCCCATTTTTTAAAACGCGGGCCGGGCCGGGCCGGGCCTCGAGGGTAAGCGGGCCGGGCCGGGCCGGGCCCGTGGTGCATGCGGGCCAGGCCGGGCTGGGCCCTACCTTTGTAACCTCGGCCCGGGCCGGGCCCGGGCCCGCCAAATTAGCAACGGGCCGGGCCGGGCCGAGGGCCCGGCCCGGGCTCGGCCCGCTTTGGACATCCCTGGACATGACAAAGCTCCCGCTACTACAATGTCTTCCTTTGCTGCAGAAAAGCACCGGTCGACTCACTTTTTTTTTCTTCCGCGAAATAGTTAATCCGATATTAACCATTATAGAAGAAATGTAAAAAAAAACAATGACATGAAGTGGTTTATTTCACACACATGTATATGTCTGCTTATATGCGATGGTAGCAATAAACAAACAACATACTAAATAAATAATGAATAAATAATTAATCAATGAAGTCAACAAATAAATAAATAAGTATATCATTTGTATAAACTTCACGATGTTCAAGGGAACACGTTGTCGAGATATCTAGATTGAGACAAGTAATTGTATGAGGAAGGATTACGAAAGTTCATTGACTATTTTTCAACGAAATTGAAAAGTATGTGGACAGTAAATGCTGCTTAGTTTTATTATTTTATGTATTGATTTCTTTCAAAATTCGTCTATGTATAGTGGTTAAGAGAGCCAATCTGACGATGAGAGATTCGACCAGGGCTCTATGTAAGGCATGTCGGGAACAAAATTATTTTTGATTTTCTTTTCCATCTAAAGGCTTATGAGGCATCCTAAAAAGACCTCAAAAAAAATTTTTCAAAAATTATTTTCTTCAGTTTACCATGGATATGCACCGAAAACCCAAAAAAGTTCAAATCACCATAACTTTGTTTGTTGTTAACATATGTTTATTTTGAATTTCTTGTTCGATTCAGAGTTGAAAGACGCATAAAAAAGGTCCTAATGACATTTTGCAAAAAATTTTATTAAAGGCCTGATTTTGGCATTTTAATATTTCGAGTGGTGCGTTTGGGGCATAAAAACCCTTCATGTCAAAAAGCTGAAAGTACCACATGAAGGAGCGTCCTTTTTAACCCCGAACTAGATGCCTTTCATTCAGAAATCCGTACCCCTATTTTACAATATTTTGACATGAAGCGCGCTAGTAGGGTCAAAATGGCGCATTTCGGCCGCCGAGGCACCGTGCAAGCGCATTTATCGATCCATAACTAAAA
Source organism: Allodiplogaster sudhausi (assembly GCA_945643635.1). Classification (NCBI taxonomy): domain Eukaryota; kingdom Metazoa; phylum Nematoda; class Chromadorea; order Rhabditida; family Diplogasteridae; genus Allodiplogaster; species Allodiplogaster sudhausi. The sequence goes on along the minus strand of CALZFC010000006.1, from coordinate 6,260,646 downwards.
TGGCTGCTTTCGCAGCAGAGTCAGGAGAAGAATAGTTCGTCTTGAAATAAATAAGGCAACGAGAGTAGCCAATTCGACTTCCTCATAAAGGCGCATCGATCGATTTCTACTCTGAAAACAGTTAATAACTATTAATGAAAATAGTTAATTATGGCTAGAGCAATTTTTAACTGTTTTCAAAAGAGAATTTGTACAATGATTATCTTTTCTCTACAAATCTTCAAAAAAAAATCTTTCTAATTAGATTGACTTCTCGTATTCGGTTCAGAGGGAAATCACCTGACAATAATCGAGATATCTTCCAGACAGAAATTGTCTATTAACCAAAAATCGACTTATCTGGAATACTTTCTTATACGGCTAAAAATAAAATAAATATTAAAAACTTTAATGGTACATAAAATATGATATACATGCAAAGCTCACACTTTTTTGTTCAGCTTTCCTTCCGTTAAAAAAATCATTGTTAGATCAAATTACTACATATCGGTCTCATTTGTTTCGATGATCAGTTACAAATCTTCAACCAAAATCAGAAATAGGAGAACTGAGTCCAGAAATTCAAAATAAATAAATACTCATCGCACCCGCCAAAACTGCCGGCACTTTGCATGCATATAAAAATAAGTATGAAGTATGACAGTTGGACATGAAAATTTGAGAGATCAATGAGGTAGCAAATGTGATTTTTCTCTCTATAAAACAAACCAAAGTTGAACGAACAATTTAAAAAGTGCGCACATATAATATTCTCTCTGTTATAAATTAGAAGAAAACAACATTAGACAGTGGCTAGAATTATTACTAGTATAGACAAAAGTAATTTTGGTCGACAATAAAGCATAGGCTCCGGTAGTTAAACGGAAGGCCAAAGAATATTAATCTTGATGATTTATTTCGGTGCGCCTCCAACCGAGAGTAACAAAATGATAAGCGGAAGAAGACTCGCAGAAGCCTCGGACGCCGTGGCTCGGAAGGCGCTAGCTTCGATGTAAATCAGATTCGACAGGGAGTAGTCGTATCGATCGATATACATAAACATAACACAGATAATTTTTATACATTTTTGCAAATAAGATTCAGTTTTTTTTTTTAAATAAAATGTTCCACTTCCTCTGCGTAATGTTTACCAGGTGCTTTTGGCTGTCAATGCTGTTATATTAGATGGACTGAAGAGCATGGCGATGCTTGCTGATTGCCCCCAATTGCTACTTTAAATAAAATAAAATATTGTTGTAATTCTTGGGCACTGACTTCTCGAATTCAAGAAGGTCCGACTCCGGGCCTATCTCACGTTGGTTGGCTCATATATAGCGCTCGCATAAGGATATCAAAGTATGCCATTTTAGGTGTATGTCTTTTCAAACATTGAATACATTGAAGAGTTTTCTCATCAATCGATAATTAGCCGTTCCTGACTCGCGGATCACGGCTGAGTCTTTCACTTACTTCTTATGGTTTTGCCTTTTCTGACTTCTTTGAAAGTGAATCATTTTTTATTGGTTTTGAAGTTTTTAGCCATTTGAAACTTTTTCTTTCTTCTGCTAAACGTTTGCTGACCTCGAGAATATCGTATGTAATTTGGTTTGTGGTGCATGTCCGCTATTTGTTCCGGAATCACTCTTAGAGATCTCTTTGCTCTTCATCTCTCTCTCTCTCTCCCTCGCGCTCTCTCTCCCTCCCTTTCTCTCTCTCTCTCGCTCTCTCTCTCTCTCTCCCTCTCTCCCTCTTTTTCTCTCTCTCTTTGCTCTCTATCTCTCTCTGTGTTCTCAAGGATCGACAACAAACAAGCGGAATTGGCGGCGTTTCTAAAGGAAAAAAGGAGCGTGCGTGTACGAGGCCAGCCGTCTTATTGTTAGTGAAACGTTCATTTTCATCAGCAATACCCACAAGGAGAGAGAAAAGGAGGGTGAGGTAAGAGAGAGAGAGAGAGAGAGATTGGGTGCGAGAGACAGAGAGAGAGAGAGAGATCGAGAGAGAACGATAAGGGGAGAGATTTGGGTAAGAGAGGAAGAGAGCGAGCAAGATAGAGAGAGCGAGAGAGAGACCGAGAGAGAGAGAGTGAGAGAGAGAGGACGTATTCTGAAAATATTAGAGTTCAGTGAGTGAGAGTGTGTGGTGTGGAAAGAGCCGAGTTGACCACATTTCTTTCCTTTGCGTCTAGAAAAATAATGCTTCCTCGTCCACATGGACCTCTCCGGCGAATATACAACTTCTCGTTTTATGTTCTTGTCCGGTGAAGTTCGGCCAGAAACATACATTGGAAGTGGTCCCGTTTCAAAACAATGTTTAGTTTGTTAAATATTAACAGTTTTTGCTCGGGATTACGGTGCATTTTCCGCCTGCGATCGTTCTTTGAGCTCATGATCATGGCTAAGCCACCCTCCCTCCCCATGCCAGGCATGGCAGAGAACGAGGGCACGGGATGATATGAATGCAATCGATTGTTCACTCTAAGAGAAAGAGTGTAGAAGAGAGGGAGAGAGAGAGACATAAAAATGAATGGAAGCGCTGTGTTGCCATTTAGAACACATCCAACACAATCACAGCGTTCCAAAAAATTCCACCCTCCCGAATACTGTAAGAATTTTAGAAGGGTTGGTTTTTTCAAACACCAATTTTTAACCGGGCGCGAAAACATTCGCCGGAGTGATCCTTTAATGCGGGGCGAGAAGCTGCGTAGTATGGGTCTCTCTTATCCAAGAATTGCCTTGACTATAAACATCTATATTCATGGCAGTAGTCAGCTATTGTGTTTAGTGCGAGCGAATCTAACATATGTAACTTTAGTGGGGCGTCCTGTTACACGTATGGCAAATCATCAATGGAGGAGGATGTCAGCTATTGAAATCACTTTTCACTCTTTCGCTCTCACTACTATTCTCTCCACCTTTCCAATCTCTCCCTTTTTCTCTGTCTCTCTGTCTCTCTGTCTCTCTCTCTCGTTCACACCCTTTCTATCCAGCGTCATGTCTTCTTCCTCCTTCTTGGTTGTTCCACCCAAATACACAATATATGGGCCAAGAGGCGAGAAGAGTGACAATATTCTACAGAGGCCAACATCAAGTTAGAAGCCACAGCAATCGAAGATTTTTTGAATATCCTTTTTTGCTAACAGTACATAAAGCTATTTATACTTTCCAATTCAGAGATCTATCATCATCTGGCCATTTGTTTCTACGTAATATATATAAATGGTGCAACTAAAAACCACATGCATCTCAGAAATTACGTTTTTGTCAATAATGAATCAAATTGTAAAAAAAACTATTTAACAAATATACTGAATCAAACATAAAAGTATAGATTGAAAGCTGACAAAAGTAGCATTTGTGTATGCTGAGCCCGGAGACGAGCCGGCCCATGGCGGAGTAGCCGGAGAGAAGCGGCTCATCCAGCACGCACAGACAACCGTAGTTCGTGTACTGCCGCAGGCTCGGGAACGAACCCTGGAAAAGACGAGGAAAACTCGCTTACTTAGCAGACAATTTATTTAAAATCTTGGCTTATTATTTTTTTTAAAGTACATAAAAATTTCTTTTTTTTATCAGTAAAATCTCCATAAAATAAAAGGGTGTACTATTTTACAAATCGCACCTCGAGCTCGCTCGGCCCCGACACGAGAAAGAAGCGCGGGGGGGGCCGCCGCGGAGTGTCAGCGTTAATCTGCAGCACAGCGGGGCCGCCGCGGAGTGTCAGCGTTAATCTAAGGAAATTTATATAAAAAATTAAAATTAAAACAAAAATAATAATAAAAAAAACTATGAATAAATAAATTATTCACTATAATGACAGCATAACTTCGAATGTACTGCTTTTTTGCATTCTTTTGTAATGAATAATAGAATGTTGTGGGATGGTTAAAAAAATATTTTCTTCTAAGATCCAACTTGATGGGAAAGTCAGCGAGGGAGTGGAGACGGAAGATGACCGTCTGGCTCTGTCTTCGACGGTCGTGCCCGTGGCCTTACACGGAGAAGGTTATTAGGTGATTAAAGAATATAAAAAAACATACATAAAAATAGTTTTAATTAAATGTTCTAATGGAAAATTTCACTTATATAAATATTGAATTTGGTAGTAAGGCATTTTTATAAAATCTTATGGTTGTTTTTCCTTATTTCCTCAAGGTCGACATCATCGAATCGTTGGTGGCAATTAATAATCTTTAAAATAGTACCTATCTGATATGCGAACCACATGATCATATGCAGTTTTAAAATGGAACTATTATGTGAACAAAGTATGACGATAGTAAATCCTTTAGACTTCCGAAAACTTAAAGCACTACCTGGCCCGCCCGGTCGAGAGTTCGAAAGAGTCTGCAATCCGAGCACATGGTCTCGTTGTGCCTCGACTAGTTCTCCCACTCCACGCACAGCGCGTACCACGACTTCTCCACGAGGTCGCCCACGCTCACCTTCAATATCAAGGTGGCTCTCAAAAACGCACGCTTTAATTCGCGCCTTTTTGGATGAGACGCGAGGGCGAGAAAGCATTTAATTTAGAGAGTCGCGACTACAAATGTGAGAAAAATTCAAATAAATAGGTTTCGAGCTCCTTTAGGAAACTTTAAAAAAAAAAGTCAATAATAATAATATCCCAAAACCACGGAAAATTTAAATATTCCTGTTAAAAAATTCTTTATATTGACATTAATATACATACGTGGTTTTTTTCAGGGTAATCAAGGATATCCGTGTATGTTTTGGTCATGTCCGATTGATGGTTGCGTCTTCCTTGAAGGCAGTTACCAAATACATATTTCACTTAATTTTGACTAATTTCAAGAATATGGACCTGTTTGTCATCAAAGATGCTGTCCGGCTAGACGGTTTTAGTGACAGCCGTTTGGTCTCTCCGCAGTGGAATCGCCGTGATGAACAGCATCGGCAGCAGGGTCGGCGCGAGCTGGAAAACGAAGTCGAACTCTTTAAAACATTGAAAGCAGCGAAAGTGTAAAGGTAAACATTTATATGTATGTAGAAATATACATATAAATTATTTCCAATAAAATAAAGACATTAAAATTGGTATTCCTTAAGTTTTACAATTTATTTTTATTCTTATACCGGTGCTTTTCTATTCGGATAATCAAAGATATAATTGTACGATTTGAATCTAGATGATTTGTCTTGAATGGCTGTGAGCAAATAGTAATAAAGAAGTAGAGTTTAGTGTGCAGAAGCATACTTACAGCAATACTTATTTCAAATCCGTTGGTTGACTCGCAGATTGCCTTGGGCAGCCATAGGCATTAGTGTGAGAAGGGAGGTGATGTCTGCGAACGCCCGAAGGCTGTCCATTTAATGTATATTCGATCGGAAAAGGATACCTGGGTACGGATGTATCGGTCACGGATTCGCCCGCAATGTCTTTAGCTTCTTAGTCTTCTTCTCACTCTTTCGTTGAGGGCATGGCCTGTGACTAGTGGCTGGCAGATGCGGTGAGAGTCTTTCAATGGTTAGCGCCTTTGCGGCAGCAACCAGGTGGACCTTCTCTGACTCTCTATCTCTCCTTTTCCCTCTCACTCTCTGCCTCTCTCTCTTCTACCTTCGTATGTATCTCTCTCTCTCTCTCTCTCTCTCTCTCTGCTATACAGGGCCCTGGTCTATTGTGGCAGAAGAGGAGTAGGAGACAACGACCCGAGCTCAGTCAGAATCCTGAAAATTAATGTTGCTTTGATGATTCCCCCTCGGCCAGTGTGGATTATATGGCGGACACGTAGATTATGGACACGCGTATGGGAAAGAGAAATATGAGAAAATATATATTTTATTCTATGAGAGGTATAAGAGGAAACGGATACTTGACGGATTCTCCCGAGAGATGGAGTTGTCAAGAAGTGCCTTCTGGGAGTCTTCTTCTCACTCCTTCGTTGTGGGCGTGGCCTCTGACGAGTGGCTGGCAGGTGCGGCGAGAGTTGGTAAGCGCCTTTGCGGGAGCAGCAACAACGACAGGTGGACTTTCTCTGACTCTCTGCTTCTCCCTTTCTCTCACTCTCGCTTTATCTCTCTCTCTCTCTCTCTCTCTCTCTCTCTCTCTCTCTCTGCTATACAGGGCCCTGGTCTATTGTGGCAGAAGAGGAGTAGGAGACAACGACCCGAGCTCAGTCAGAATCCTGAAAATTAATGTTGCTTTGATGATTCCCCCTCGGCCAGTGTGGATTATATGGCGGACACGTAGATTATGGACACGCGTTGAAGAGACGGAGGGTGTGATAGTGCTCCCTCTAAAGGGACAGAGAAAGAGCCATTAGGATTACTGATACTGCTGTTTTAGCGCAGGCGCTCTCTCTCTCTTTCTTTCTTTTCTTTTCACTTTCTATTTCTTTTTCTTTTTCACTTTTATATTTCCTTGAAACAATTGCGTCATGTAATTTGAGCTGAAATAGGTAGTCCAGCATATAATTAAACAAAATAATTAACTTATATGGCAAAGTTTTGTGAACATTACCAAACAGGGTGAAAGATGTACCGTAAGACGTGAAAAACATCTACAAAATGTTTTCACATTCAGAAATGAAAAGAGAGAGAGAGAAGATCTTTGCATGAGACTTCAAATGCTAAATGAGTTCTGACAAAACTTGAGCACGCTTGCTTAAGAAGTCTATAATCTTTTATGATGTTAAAATGCACTAAATTCAATAACACATTCCTTCTCTTTCAACGTCTCTTGCGATCTGTCTCTCTTTCTCTCTTTCCCTGCGTCTCCCTCGATCTCTCTTTCCTCTCTCTCCTCGCTGTCTCCTCTCTCTCTCTTTCTCTCTCTCTCTCTCTCTCTCTCTCTCTCTCTCGCTGACAATAAGAGGTGACAATGTGTCGTCTTCTAAAAGGAAGGCAAGGATACAGCTCGCACCGATCCTGCTGCCAATGCTGTACATCACGGCGATTCCACTGCGGCGAGACCAGGCGGCCATCACTAAAACCGTCTACCCAGACAGCATCTTCCACGACAAACAGGCTAATTAACATTTTTAAACCTTAATCTAAACTAAAACAGGTGAAGCGTATCTAACTATTCGATATCCGATAACTGAAAATATCTTTATGCAGACCATCGATAAGATCGAAAACATACACTGATATAATTGTTTCCTCGGAAATAAAACCACATTTTTAATGATCATATACGGAATTTTTTAAACTTTAATTGCTTTTTCTGTACAGATCATTATTATTCTTTGAATTATATTTCACACTGCTTCACTCCCTCTTCTCTCTCTCTCTTTCTCTCGCTCTCTCTATCTTTCTCTCTCTCTCTTTATCTCTCTCTCTCAGTGTTTCTCGGCCTGTGAATTAAATAGAGCGCGGTACGATGTTCGCATAAATACAGCTGTGGAAGGCTCTATGCTTTTTCTTGGCAATCACGCTGTATTAACTAATAGTTGAGGCAAAAATAAGATTCTCTCTCCCTCCCTCTCTCGCTCTTCTCTCGTCTCGCTTTCAGTGTTTCTCGCAAAAGAAATTAAATAGAGGGCCGATCTGAAGAAAAGCGCGTAAATACAACTGTGGCAGCTTCCGCACTTTTTTTTCTAATTGTTTAAAATTATGGCAAAGATTACAGAATTTTCATGTTATTAAATTGGAATTCCATTTACCGACTGTAGGAGGTTCGGTTAATTTTTTCATAAACCCATGTGAAGGCAACCAGTCGCATTGGCAGAGATTTTGTGGTTCTAATCCGCCAATCAGTCAGATATGGTTGTTGAGTGCTGGAAATCCCGATCGATCCTGATGTTTGCATGCAATAGTCGCAATAAAAATTCCATCCCCATTAATAATAAAATAATTGTGGATTGTTGTTTTTCTTTAATAGATAATAAACAATAAGTCTAACCTAAATTAAAAGGCAAAAGATCAGCGAATAATTCCTTGAACAAAAATGCCATTTAGAGACTGTCATTGTCTGGATTCTAAAATGGATGTTAAATCCATGTGAAATTGAATGATTTGGCGGTTCTTCTCTTCTCTCTCTTTCGCTCTCCCTCTCTCTCTCTCTCTCTCTCTACTCTCTCCCTCGCTCTCTCCTCTCGCTCTCTTCTCTCTCTCTCCTCTCCTCTCTCTCCTCACTCTCTCTCTCTCTCCGTCTTCTTACTCTCTCTCTCTCTCCTTCTCGAACTGAGAGACACAGAGAAGAAAGGTTCGGACATTGAAAGCACGGTGTATGCTTTTTCTCTAGAAGTTTATACTTAAAAAAAAATGATACGACATTGAGTAGAAATTTTAAAATGAAGATGAAAAAAATAACGGGATTGTTTCATGGTCATCTTTTTTGCAGGTGACAGTGAAGGCGTCCAGTCTCATTCTCCACAGACATGTGGTTCTAATCTGCGAATCGGTCAGATATGTTGATGTGTGTTGATCAACTCTGATAGGCGGGTGGAGGTAGCTTTCTATTTTGAAACAATGAGTTCATCATTAATGAAATGCAATACAATTATCATAACAGCTGTGATCAGAAAGCCAATTAAGAGGAGACCGTTCACTCCATCGGCAATCTGCAAACCAGCATTGTTTATCTCAACGGACTTAACAAGCAAACCACCATACTTTCTTTTTCGTGTTGTCCAACTCGAAAAAATGATTGCCGAAGCGATTCTTGCTGGATTACCCTCGACTCTAATTAATATACGATAGATCTTACCTAAAAAAAATATTACTATAAAGTAAAATGTATGATTAATGAAAGCTGCGTTTATTTTTGTATACAAGGACTCGCTGATAAGAATGATAAGAATGACATTGGGAGTTGGGGACAAATTGGGAATCGATAACATTTATTAGTACGCGGTGACAAAACATGACATCGAATTGAAGGCCAAGGTTGAAACGCGTTAAACTCAATTTCATTTATTTATTAATAGCGTTTTGCGATAAAAGCAAAATGTTGAAACATTTCGAATCAAGTTCATAACAAAACAAAACAATCAAATTTGGAAGCAAACTTCTTTCATCCATTTTTATTCATTGCTCACCCCCGATGCGTTATAGAGAAAGCAGAACACCACCGCGAACACGGAAATTCGAAAAGACATGTGGTTTTTGCGGCCGAGATATTTATTTGGCAACAGCATGCAAGTAGAAAAAATGATTAATCTACACCATTTTCGTCTAATGAACTAAACTGATTATATCTGATGCAATGTAGAATATTTTCAATTCTTTTATGTATGTCTCGTTCTCTATTTACCTCTCTCTCTCTCTCTCTCTCTCTTTAACCCTCTCTCAAATTCACATACACTCTCAAGCAGCAGATCATCAATCGGTTGCATCAATGGAACGGATGATGGCGATGCTTGTGGAAGGTTGTCATGCTCCATGAAGAAGAAATCAAAGAAGGAGATCTTTCAATTCGCTAGAATAATAATACATCAAATCTGCTGAAATTTTTGTTCCGATTACTCATCGATTATAAAGGAATTAGATTTTGGTGTCAAATTGCGAGTCGTTATAATTTATCAATGCGCGGTAAATGTACAAGAAATCAATTTGAGGTTAAAATGTTTTACATACGAATGCATTTAAAAATGGGTTTTTATTAAAAGCAAAATGTTAATGCAATTTTAATCAACTTCTTAACAAAGCAAAAATTTTTAGATGATACATAGCTGATCGAACGTGGAGAATAAAGCGGCCGTTCAAGATTGGGATGCTGACAATGAGCTTCTCTTTGATGTCTGCACTTCGATTGAATGCAAGAGGATTTGTGGTCTTAAAATAAGATACCAGAAAATTGAGATCTCCCCAAACTTGCACATTGAAGAAGAGTAACTGGAAAAGAGGCAGATACGGGATGAAGTTGCTTGATTAATTAATCAATAGGTCAAAGATCAAGGAGTAGTTATTTGAAAATGATTACTGAAAAATAAATTAACAGACCGTAATTGCTGTCCAAGATGTCTCGCTATGGTTTTCTTCTAAAATGGTCAGTAAAATCTAGATGAATTATATGTTCGTTCGACTCATTCAAATAAAATAATTTTTTTAATTGCTAGGTTTTCTGACATGAGATAGAAATTTTTTTTAACTGAAAATGAGAAAAGACAGTTGGCAATGCGGCAAGGTTACAATACATTGCATTTGGCAAATGAAGTCAGCCAGTTCTCACTACCAGAGACATGTGGTTCTAATCGGCGAATCAGTCAGATATAAATGGTGAGTGTTTTAAATCTTCGATTGTAGAACTGTGGACGTTTCACTTCTTGCGATTTTGGTTAATAACACATCCTGAGGTTTTTCTGGAGAATTCTCTGAGATTCTACTGAGGTATCATTTAGATTACAGCCAACACAAGAAGTCTGCAAACTGCAAATGGAAAGGCAACAGAACAAATCATGCGTTGGCGGTGGTCATAAAGTATCGCCCTTTCAATGAGTGCCTTTCTCTCTCTTGTCCCGCAAAGTGCATTGCAGTCTTCCCTTGACTTTATACTGGTCTTGCAATTTCCATTCTCTGAGTATTGAAATACCTTTGGGTAAAATGAAGAAAATGCCTTCGTTTGGGCAAAAGCTTCCGATGCCGTTGGGTGTGACTCACCCCGCCCGCTCGCCAAAGCACCCATGGAGGGACAAAGATCCGAGAATAGATCTTAAAAAAGAATTTAAAATTCCATTTACATACTTGTTAGAAACATGTGGTTCTAATCCGCGTAGTTGTCAGATATAGATGGTGAGTGATTTCATTCTCCGATTTGTGCCAAGCTACATAACTATTAATTATTAGGCTATTATAATTTTATTCATTTTATTAATGTACCCATGTTCTTATGATTTTTTTAAAGAAAGATAGATAGAGAAAGGAATGAGTGAGAGCGAGAGAGAGAGTGAGGACGAGAGAGAGATAGAGAAAGATAAAGAGAGAGAGGGGGATAGAGAGAGAGAGAGAAAAGAAAGCCTCCAATTTTACGTATGTACATGCAGTCATGTTACATCTCTTTCACAACCTCTTCCGTCCATTGATATCCCCTTTGAGTTGGACCCCCATGTACATATGCTTTCCGAGAAGTGCCGAATGAACAAAGAGAAGCTCAAGAGAAAAGCTCGGGCATCCACTACGAAGGCTACGAGAAGACATTCATCCACTGAGTCTTCGAGGAGGTAGATTTTGAGGACAAGAATGAGCGATACTCAGGTCAGAGGCAGTGTTGCAGAGCTTTTTTTAAATTTTTAAAATCAATATGACAAAGATCACAGAATATTTATCTAATAAAATTGGAAGAACTGTACGAGGGAGTGTCAATTTTTTCATTGAAGCCAACCAGTCGCATTGACAGAGACAGGTGGTTCTAATCCGCCAATGAGTCAGATTTGTTTGATGAGTGTTGAAGATCCCGGTCGTGTGTAGCTTTGCATTGGTCGCTATAATAGTATCGTTGATGATAAAATAGCTAAAGATTGTTGTATGTCTTTAATTGATAAATAACATAAGTAAAAATTATAACGCAAAGATTAGCGAATAGTTCCTTAAACAAAATTAAACAAAAATGCCATTTAGAGTCTGTTATAGTCTGGATATGGATTCCTTCTAAAAAAATGGTTGTTAATATCACAGTGAACTAGAATGACCACTCGAGACGTTTGATAAATATATATTTTTATTTGAAAACATTGTTATTGAAGTGCAGTTTTTTTAAATTAAAGTAAGATGAGAAAAGAACAAGACAGTTCTAAGTTGGCCAAGGTTTTATGCATATGTACTTATATTTCACATCTCATCGTCAGAGAAAAGTGGTTCTGATCCGTGAGTCAATCAGATATTGTCGGAATCCACGTATTACACGATTACTTATAAACAGTGAAAGGAAAGATTTCCCAAAGCTCTCTCTCTCTCTCCCCTCTCTCTCTCTCTCCCTCTCTAAACTCTCCCTCTTGCTCACTCCTCTCTCTCACACTCTCTCTCTCACTCTCTCTCTCTCTCTCTCTCTTTCTTTCTCTCTCCCTCCATCTCCCTTTCTCTCTAGTGTATTCTCCTGGAAATGAAATAGAGCAGCTGTGAACTTAAATACTGTTGTGGAAGTTTCACAATCAGCACTTTATTTTCTGTTCAATATGGCAATGTTCAGACAATAGATCCGCCGGTGCTCCTCCTTTGGCGTCCCCGCTTGGACGCCAAAGGAGGCCATTGAAGCGTGGGAAAAACGTTGTATAAATCTTCCATCTGCTCTTCTCCTCGAGAGTCAATGGCTACTGAATCTGCTCGGTATTTTATCTCTTTCCTTCTCTCTCTCTCTCGTCTTTCACTCTATGTTAGTTATGCTCGAGCAAAGACAATGCCGATATTAAAATAAAATGACCAAGGAATATTATGTTTTTAAGATAATTAATTTAGGGTATAATTTTTTGAGTATGCATATTTTATGAATACATTTTCACGAAATAAAAAAAAACGAAATGGACGACTACTATTCGCAGTTTGTTCTCTGTTTGTGTCAAAATCGTTGCTGAAATTCAGAGACCTAAAATATGGTTGCCATCACTTTAAGAAAAATTTTTATACCCTTAGCCAATGGCGGCTGGCACCCGTATCCAGCGGAAGGGTGGATATGGCTTCCAAAACATCCCGTTTCACACCCTATTCAACTGCTTCACAGAATGCATGAGGCTTCCGGTTCGACAATGCCTACATTTCAGCAACTTTATTGATAAGTTTATTACTGAACGTGATCACGCTCAGATCAATGAGTGCAACGGAGTGGCAATCGATGTGATCGGGAACGTTTGCCAGTCTCTTACGCAGCGTCCGGCCGATCACAAATACGCTTACTTTGAGCGGCTAAGCGGCGGCTCTTGCAGCGCAGGAACAGGAGAGATCTACACAGGAGAGGCTTCTCAAGAAGAATATATCTGGGGGCTTTAGTTGCACAAGACCCAGGGTTATAAGGGTTGGTGAAGAAAGAATTCTTGTATACGAGCACTTTCTTTGTATCAATTGTATGAACGACTGCGGAATTCGAAAGATGATAGGACAACTGTAAACTTTAACTGTAATGCTCTCATTCCCTCTTAGTATGCATGTCATATGTAGTAACAAAAAAACAACATGTCAAATGTAGCAACAACAAAAAAAATGTATGAAAATTACAACATGATTGTGTTTTCTTTTTCTTTTTATTTTTTAAATAGTAAAGAAAGAATTCTCAATCGGCACTTTCTTTGTATCAATTGTATGAACGACTGCGGAATTCAAAAGATGATAGGACAACTGTAAACTATAACTGTAATGCTCTCATTCTCTCTTAGTATGCATGTCATATGTAGTAACAAAAAAACAACATGTCAAATGTAGCAACAACAAAAAAAAATGTATGAAAATTATCACAAATACGCTTACTTTGAGCGGCTAAGCGGCGGCTCTTGCAGCGCAGGAACAGGAGAGATCTACACATTCGAGGCTTCTCAAGAAGAATATATCTGGGGGCTTCAGTTGCACAAGACCCAGGGTTATAAGGGTTGGTGAAGTAAGAATTCTTGTATACGAGCACTTTCTTTGTATCAATTGTATGAACGACTGCGGAATTCGAAAGATGATAGGACAACTGTAAACTTTAACTGTAATGCTCTTATTCTCTCTTAGTATGCATGTCATATGTAGTAACAAAAAAACAACATGTCAAATGTAGCAACAACAAAAAAAAATGTATGAAAATTACAACATGATTGTGTTTTCTTTTTCTTTTTATTTTTTAAATAGTAAAGAAAGAATTCTCAATCGGACTACGACTTCCTGCTAATCGATGCAACAAATGGCGACTGCGTGAAGCTACCGGATTTCTGGCGCGATTCTGTGGTGGCGGTGGTCTTCAGGGATGGAGCTTGCGCTCAGATCTTCGATCAAGTGGACTGCATCGGCAACGTCGTAGACGTTTGTTTAATACTTAATCATTTACTTTTGGATTCTCTCTCTCTCTCTCTGTCCCACTGTCTTTCTCCATCTCTCTGTTTGTATCCCTCTCTCTTTCTCTCTTACACTCACACTGTCTCTCTGACTTCTTTCACGAAAAGCTACCAAATAAAGTAAAATGAATTGTTTGGTAAAGTTTAATTAGCGCAAAATGAACAAATTAACTTTGACGATACTATCGCCAATTTTTTTTGTACCCATGTTCCTATGATATATGTATTTTCACTTCATCAATAGATGACAAAAAACTGAACAAATGCTAAGCGTCAATTTCAGATAACCGCTTTCACTAAGTGTTCATGGGACTTGAGTAAGTGCACGCCTAACATGTACAAAAAGCACGTTCGGTTCTTCCTTGCTACATATATCAACAGCAAGGTGTGGCAGGAAGGCCAGCCTATTGAACCATTCAGGCCCGCATAGATACCGTATTTTCTCTATTAGTACCCTCCTATCTTATTAGAACCCTACCTCTAATAATTCCTCTTTGATAATGTCATTGAATAACATAACCCCTCCCTCTAGTTAAACCCCCCCCCCCCCATTCCAATACTACCCCCCCCCCTTTAATAGTTTCATTAGGGGGACATCTCGGCTCGAAACGTCTCTCCAATGAATCTTGGAAGCATGGGATGCTCTTCCCAATGAACTGATTGCAATTTGACGGATATGCCAGTGATGATTCCATTCAAGTCGAGCAATGATTCCTCTTTTTTTGAGGATAAAATGATGTTAGCAAATGTTTACCAACTGAAAAATAGCACCACTCTCTCTAGTAGAACGCCTCCCTCTAATATATAGTGTCCCTCCCTCTAAGGGTATTAAAAAATAGTAGCCCCGGGGATACTAATAGAGAAAATACGGTAATCAAACTATCTCGATATTTTTCATAGCACGAATTTGTTTGCTTGTTGAATAGAGAACCTTCATTTTTTTATTCGTATCAAATCTTCAAGGGATAAAGAAACTGGTCGAAATGTTTTATTATTATTATTAAAACACATGCTTGTGCTCAAAGAGGAAACTCACACATTCTGCGCATTCGCAAATCAGCATATTTGGAATCCTTCGAATACATTTCCGCGAGACCATTTAAAATGATACACGTGGAGATTTTCAATAATTGATAGACTAGGTATGCGGTACCGCATAACAATTAAGGATGCTACGCGATTTGTCAAGAGTAGAGTCTGGCATAAAACAACATTTTACGAATCATCGGGTTTTCAAAGCAAAAACCCCGTCAAAGTCAAAAAATTTTAATAATGAAAAATAATTGAAAAGCAGTGCTGGGAAGGCTCGCTCATATAGAACTCAATCGCGCGTGAAGCTCAGAAAGTATTGTGTATCTCACGCCTACAAGAACACGAGGGGTTCTGTGGATTTCTGGAGCCAAGAATTTATTTTGGCTCTGACACACATCTTCAAGAACGATAATCGGACAAAAGTGATAAAAAAGTATATTAATGCGCTTCATTAAATTCTTTTAACTTTCAAGCTTATAACAAATTGGGGAGCATTTTAAAGTGTGATGTACTTACATACATATATTTTAGATGTATCTCTCGTTATTTCTATTTTTCTAATTTTATTCCGCTCTTTCAAATACGCGCACACTCTCTGGATGTTGTCATGCTCGGATTTTTTACAAGAGAGTAGAAAACATGGAAAGAAGAGAGAGCGAGATGGAGAGGCTGGGAGGAAGGGAGGATGAGAGGGGATCGAAGAAAAAAGAAGTAGAGAAGGCGACTCACAATCAGTTTTTCTCGCTAATGTACATACAGTACCGCCCAACATTTCTGGTACATATATTAATTATATTAATTATATTAATATAAATAATTTCAATTGATTTTTCAGCGCTCATGAAGCATTTCAACGTAGTTTTCTGTACAAACTAGACTAATTCGATGCAGATAAATACGTTGGAAACATTAGTTTCTCAAAGAAAGTAGACACTGACAAGAAAATGCATGTTTAATCCGAAATCCATTAGAAAGATGCAGCGCAATTGCGCTGCATATTTCAAATAATTTTGGGATAAAACATGAATTTTCACGTCAGCGTCTACTTTCATTGAGAAACTAATGTTACCAACGTATTTATCTGCATCGAATTAGTCTAGTTTACACAGAAAACTACGTTGAAATGCGCAATGAGCGCTGAAAAATTAATTGAAATTATTTATATTAATATAATTAATATAATTAATATATGTACTAGAAATGTTGGGCGGTACTGTATGTAAGTGAATTAAATAGAGCGCTGATCATTGTTAGCCTAAATACAGCTGTGGATTGCTGACTAATTGTAAGATGCCTTCTAAAATGGTCGGTAAATTCCCGATGAATTTGAATGTTCTCCCGGGGCTATTGATAAAAGTTTGTATTTAAAAACAAAGTGACACGGTTTTTTAGCTAACAATTGTGAAATGAAGATGAGCAAAAATAACGAGACAATTGGCAGTCGATAGTGGTCAATTTAAATGCATGCACCAGTCACGGCCCTCCAGCGCTAAGTAAAAAACGCTAATCAAGCTCAGTGCGAAAAGGTGACGACCGCACGCGACCGCAACGCAACCATTTTGGAATTTAGGACGCCGGTGGTTTTGGGATTTAGGATGACAAACTGTTGGCAAATTGCCATTACGCAAGATGACAAATAGTTGGCAAATTGCCACTATGCTTAATGTGGTCCTATCGTAATTATATCATGATACCGCGAATTCAAAAACAAAATCAAATTTTCGCGCAATTTTTTTCAAAACACGTTTTTCCCGCCTTGTAGCAGCCCACGATGACCAAACTTTATTAGCGCTGCTGGAGGTCCGTGCCAGTGAAGACGCCCAGATCTCATTATCAGAAATATGTGGTTCTAATTTACGAATCAGTCAGATATAAATGGGGACTGATTTCAATCTCAGATTGCTATTATTCCTTCGTGAGTTCTAAATACTTATTAGTAAGCGATGCTATAATTATCAACGCAAGAGGATGCACACACACAGAAAATAAAAGTTCGGACATTGAAAGTTCGGTCGCTATTGTTACAAAAAAAGTTCGGACATTAAAAGTTCGCGGGGCTCATGTTCCCACTCATGTAACAATTTGTTCGTCACCGTGCTCGAACTTCGAAAAGTTACAATTGTTCCGATTTTTAACCAGTCCGTTCAATGAAAATTTCGAACTCTAGTTCAACGGCGCAGAAATAAGGTCAAACATGCAGTTCATGAATTTTTTGGAATACATTGTTGTTTGCATTTGTATTACATGTCAATTTAACGTTTGCTTTGCAATTTTCTTTCGCTTTGATTCAGTTTTCGTCGTCTCGAGAAAAGCTAGCAGGCGAGACTACTTTAGCAAGACGACGCCGACGCTCACTTGTCCAAGACGGGCACCTAGCAGTTACTTGGCTGCGCACTCGCTTGCATCTAGTTGGTTTTTTATACCTTGCATTTAAATAATCTATTTCATTTTCCTCACGATATCGCGGACATATTGTTTTAGCACTTGATAGATAGACTTTTGTAACTTTTACGGTTAATAAAACCACCGGGTGATAGTTTTCAACAATGAAAAAGCTATAGTGAAGACAAATACAAGAAAATAATCTGCTGCCAAATGTTTGTACTGACTGTGGAATTCGGCGTAGAGCCAGAGATAGAAGGATGGAACGAGAGAGAGAGAGAGTGAGAGAGAGAGAGAGAGAGAGAGAGAGAAACGTCACGGACAAGTTCACGATCGCCATGGAAGGAATCGATTCTACGGTTTGATTCTTTTATATTCATTTAAATCTTATTACAAAATATTTGTCCCATTAACCTTTTGGATTTGTTCATTTATTTTCTCAACATTATTTCGGATATTTCATGATATTAGTACATTATATTTTTCCCATCGTCAAATCATTACTACTTCGTTCACGTTTTCTTGTTGTTCAGCACAAAACATTTACTTGGGATACATTTAATTCAGAAGTTTAATTAAAGAACATGACTGATTTCTCATTCTGCAAGTAGACGGTTCTTTTGCGTACGCGCTGCTCGCCTACCTCTCCGCGTTCTGGGTGTTCAATTTGGAGCTCGCTGGCCCAGTCAAGTCCGAGGTGACTCTCCTCGCACATCTCGCCGGCGTTGACATTGCTCTGTCTGGAGAGGCGGCCAGACTTCACCGCAAGATATGCGGAGCTAAGCACAAGTAGAATTCCTTTCCTTTGTTATCTAATGATAGGTGCTGCTCATTCAGTTCTCATCATTACGAGTTCTTTCTTCATGATTGTCAACCCATTATGTTCTTGAGATTGAAAATAGTAGCGATAGCATATAGAGTTTCAATAGAATACTATTCCCCTCCTCAAATCGCCTTTCCCACTTTTACGAGTTCATTTTTTTCATTGCCACTTACATGTGTTCCAAGTAGACCTCTTTTTGCTGCTGTTTCTGTTTGTTTTACGGTGATTTCCTGTGATTGAATTAACCCCATTAAAATGGATTTAACACGTGTCAAACTTGCAAAATTTTATTGACACTCAACACTGAATTCTTATTGGGGATATGCAAGCAAGAAAGCAAAAAATAAATCAAGCGAGCGGGCTGCCTAGCCGGGGCTAGCACTAGCGAACATTTCTGTTCCATGGGTGGGAGCAATTTGTTCCTTTCACTTGTTACCGCGCTGGAAACTTTTAAATGTAACAAGTAAAAGTTCGCAGGGCGTAACAATATTGCTCCGTGGCGATTTGTTAACAAATTGCTCCCCACAATTGTTACCACCGCGGTAACTTTCTTCTCTGTGTGCACAAGATTATAAAGTTAGAGAGTGAACTGACAATGAGAGGATGGCAGGATAGGAGAGAGAAAACGAAAAGAAAGAAGAAATAATTGAACGGAGATAATGGCAATTATTGAAGTAATGGGCCGAACGTCTTTCTCTCTTTCGTTCTTTGTCCCTGTCATTTCAGCATCTCTCTCTCTCTCTCTCTCTCTCTCTCTCTCTCTATCTCAAAAAAAGGAACCTTCACCCAAAATTACATGAGAGACAATTCTTCGAGCGAAGAAGGCATAAAAGCGGTAGCTAAATAGAAGGAAAAGAGAGGACTTCCGTTCAAGGTTGGAATGCTTGGCTTTGATGTGGGAAGTCCTACTGAATACAAGAGATTTATGAAAACATTTTTGATGTGTGCGCCAGTGAAGCAGATTGAGAGAAACCTGTCGTTCTAAGCCGCGAATCACTCAAATATATGTATGTAGATGGTGAGCGAGTCCAATCTCCGGTAAGTGCATATTTGCATGCCCCAATATTTTTTGGTTGTTTCCAAGCGGGGGAATACCATTTGATCCGAAAGTAAGAGGTAGACTGGTGTCATTGTGTGCAGATATCCTCACTCACTAAAAACCATCATCGACTGAATGCAAGAAGATTTATGGCCGGTGAATCTCTCTTAACTATCAGTTTAAGATGAGGGACCGAGAGAGAGAGAAAGAGAGAAAGAAAGAGAGAGAGAGAGATGGAGAGTGGGAGAGAATGAGTGAGAGAGTGAGCAGAGAGAGAGTGAATGAGAAAAAAAAATGGAGAAGATGCCTGCGTCCGGTGCCGATGAGTGGGGCCTTTTCCCGTTTCTTCTTAACAAATCTCATCATTTCGTTTCAGAATATTTTTGACCTTTCTCTCTTCGACCTGCCACCCATTACACGGTTATCCAAGCTATTCTCTCCAGCACCTATTCTCTCTCTCTCTCTCTTTCTCTCTCTCTCTTTCTCTCTCTCTCGTCACTCTCTCTTCTTTCTCTCTTCTCTCTCACAATCAGTGTTCCCACGAAGGGAATTTGAGTGTCGTAACTACAGCTATGTTACCGTTTCTGGACTATATTTATCACAGATATGGTGTAATCTGAATTATTCAGATTGAAAAATCCGATGAATTTGAGATGACGAATTCGATAGAGAGAAATTTTTATTTAAACATATTTATTTTTTAATGAAAAAGATGAGAAAGAAAACGAGACAACTGGAAGTTGGCCAATGTCAATTTAAGTGCAAAGCTGAAAGTCTCGCTATCAGAGACATGTGGTTCTAATCCGCGAATGTTTCAGATATAGATTGTGAGTGGTGAGAGCCTCCGATCTCTAGGTAGCACGTGGTATTATTAAACAAGGAGGTATATTATGTGCATTTAACAAGATATTATTTAATGGTCTCGGCTTCCCCGAGGTTATGAAGTGAGCTATGTATATACCGGGCGAATGCTCTCGTCGAATAGATTTCGAATATCTCTGAACTCTCGTTGTCAGGCAAGAGGGAATATTCGAAATTCTATTTTTTTTTCAAAAACAATTTGACAAGAGACATCGTGGATCTCCATAATAGCTTCGATCACTCAGCTTCTCTCAACCCTCAACTCTCTTTTTTTTCTCTTCATTCGTACAATCTAAAAATCTCTCACACTCTCGTATTGTAAATTCTCTCAAACTCGTGTAAATTGATTCGGGCATTGTTTATCATTTCCCTTTTTATCTTCATCCATGCAGAGTTATGTCTCGATCGTCGAATGTAACAGAGTGTCACGGAGACATTTGAAATGAAAAGATCAGTGAGTCAACAACAAAGTGCGATAAGCGCGGGAAAATTAAAATTAAAAAAAATGTATATCATCTTCAAGTTGTCGAACTAATAATAGTTTGGGGCCAATTGTTAGCGTTGGCCGGTTTCACAGCAGTGACAAATAGCAAAGGTGAGAGGCTCGAGCTCGTATACGACCACATTCCTCCCAGTTCTGTAGATAAGAAACTTTGAGAGTGAAGTAATTGTGATAAACGAAGAGTGTCTAACTCTTGAAACATCGAAATCGCAGAATACTTCGACGTGTCCTTGCAGAAGTGAGAAGAAGCATCCATGGATTGACGAAGGAAATCATAAACGAACAAATCGGATACGACATTCGGAGGAGGAGAATGGAGAGGTCCTGCGAATATATTGACTTGTCTTTCTTATGTTACTTTGTATTACTTTGTACTACTCACATTACTGAAATAAATTTAAATTTATGCAGACTGGAGGAAATAAGAAAGCGATATAATTAGAGAATACTTAAATTTTCCGCAAATATAGACAGAAATGCATTCTCCTAAGCATTCGAGAGATGTATTTGGACTGACATCTACGGCGTTACTAAAAATGAATCGTAGCGTAAAGTAGACAGCGATGGTGCAAAGAGTAATGAACATTGCGAAGCCAGTGATGAGCAGAGGAACCTCTGGAGGGGAAGACGTCTTTTTTGCACCCCTGTAACAAGCTTTTATAAGGCTAACAGGCTAATTTTTGTTCGCTCCTGCAGTTATTATAAATAGATATGTATGCTCATGTTCTATCCTGAGTGTACGTCATAATGATCGGATTCTTGGATCTTGGATGTTAAAGGAGACCATAAGGGAAAAACTCCTAACACGAATTTCCTGACAGATTGTTAAAAAGTACGGTGTAGAGAAAGTGCTACTGCTCTTCGCCTCTCTCCACAGAAACTTGTGGTTTGAATCACGGACAAGTCTGCCTACGTGTTAAGCAAAACCCGGCCAATGTTGGTTGCGCGCACCTTATGTAAGCGATTTACGCGCAGCAGCTTAATGGCCCTGTCGGCCACGGCGTAGCCCTATCAAATTTTTTTTGAAAATGGCGCGAATATAAATATTCGTGAATTCAAAGTAGAAAATACTCCTAATTTCCTCACAGCAGAGAGATTTTTGTGACTTCGGAACACTTGCAAACGACTTTTCTAGCTCAGCCCGACGAAATAAGGCGAAAAAAACAAGACACTATTTATTCGCTTTAGATCTCCTTTAAGCTCTAATCAAGGGTCTTTCGAACTCGAAAGGATTTGAATGTAATACTAATTCTCTCTTCTCTGTCTCAGAAAGCTGACAAGATAAACTGACAATTTTGTATGTTTTCGATTGAAAAGAGCCCACGCGATGAGAACATAGGAGAGAGCAGATGTAATGGCAACGAACAAAACAACCACCATCACGAAGATGGAATTGTACTGTCATGGAAAACAATGAGGTAGAACAATGGTTAATGTTCATGGTGAAATACAACATTGACAGGCTTATTTATCTGTTTAAATTCGAGTCTTATCACAAGGAGGACTTACTTTAAGGTCCGCAACGTTAGTTTCCCGCGTCAGAGAATTAGTTCTTTCCTCCAGTTCGAATACAATCGGGTCTTGAACGAAAAGCATTTCGGAAATGAGAAGGAACGGGATAAGAAGATGTGGAAGAAGCAACACCGAGCGAGGCACTGTATCCAGAATCTCAATTTGTATGATCAGTTACATCATTTATTGATGAAATTCTTAAAGGATACTTTACGGTAAAAACTCCTACCGCGAAGTCCGTGACAATTTTTTTAAAGTAGGGTGTAAAGAATCCACAGAAATGGTCGCCTCTTTCCACAAAAAAACTTGTGGTTTGACAACTGGCACGTGAGCCTACGTGTTAAGCAAAACCCGGTCAATGTTGGTTGCGCGCACAATATGCATGCTTTTCAAGTGCAGGACCCAATTTGTCTCGTCGGCCTCAATGTTGCTCTGCCAAATTTTTTTGAAAATGGCGGGGAAATTAAATATTCGCTAATCTAAAGTAGAGAATACTGTCAATTTCCTCAGGGCTGGGGGATTTTTGTGACTTCGGGACGCTTGCAATTAAAGTTTCTAGCTCAACCTGACCAAATGGAGCGAACAAGACACCATTTATTCGCCTTAGATGTCCTTTAACTCTTACCTTGACAATCCGAGAGCACGGCATGAGAATGCAGCAGCAACGATGTACAGAAATCACTAGAATGCCCAAACACTGGGCGAATAGGAAGAAGTAGGTAAAGCTGCAAGGTTCTGCTTTTGTCTTTGGATGTCCGATGGAAACCCTGTCCTCACGTACATATTAATGAGCTTGGGTATAATTGTGTTGTTCGTGGAGATCAGGAGAGGCCAAGCAACCGGAAAGTTGTACAAGAATTGAATGATGGCGTAGAGAGAAAAGTAGATGACATCGATGAAACCCTAGGAACAAGAAAACCATTTATTATGTAGCAACGTAATAATAACCAAATTTTAAGAAGAATTATCTGTCTGAAAATAAAACTATCTACATTTTGTTTTGAGAGAATCGGCCAATCAATTCGAACTTGTGAAACTGAAATGCGGAAGAAAAACGAAGAGTAAAATGAGAGATGTCGTTTGCGAATAAGAATAAAGAGCAAGCGAATGTAGAGAAGAATCGACGGAATAGCGAGGGCGCCAATAACAGCTGTAATTGAACAAATATTCAAAAATTAAAACATAAAATAACCTGTCAGAGGTTACTGTGAGTGGGAGGTTTACCAGATACGACAATGGTCGGCGTTTCCATTGTAAAGTGGATGGTGCTGTCGCCATCGTCAAGGCTCTCCTCCGAGGAAGAAGACCAGCGCATTCCACGACTTATTCTAGCAGATGGGCTATTTATCATGAAACTTACATTTCGCTGTTACAGCACAAATATGTATATAAAAGAAAAATTTTATTCGTTTTGGTGCCATTTCTTACCATTAGAGAAAGATGTGAAATAGATATGACAACTCTAGTTCAAGGAAAAATACATGACTTTGAATATTACCGTTGTTTTCGGAATATTTAAGTCAAGGAGGGAACGAGGAGACGTATGTTGTCAGCTTGTAAATGGACAAAAATCAGTAAGTTAAAAAGGATGTGTTAACAACGTTTTCTTTTCAGTTTGAAATGTCTCATCATTGCCACTTTCAGATCTATATATACCTAATTTGAGAGATCATAGTTGAAATGTCCAAAATACACGCTCCTTGATTGTGAGTTCTCATGTTATTCAGATACACCGATTTTTTTTATTTTCACTCTCTAAATCTGACACAAGAGAGGGAGAGCGTGAAGGATCTTAACCATAAGCAAGGAAAATGAATGAAGAAACGGGGAGATCATGTTCGAAAAAGTTGACAAAATTTCAGTATAGTGATTGTAAAAGTTAATATTGAGAAAGTGTGTAAGGGATGTTCCGGAGTTTCCCCGCCAATTCAACGTGCATGAAAACCCTGATTTTTTGTTATTATTCGGCAATGCTAAAAGTCTATTGTTCTCTGTCACATGACGCTATTCGCATTCCCATCTGGAGTTTTCACGCCAACTCAACGTGCTGCCTCATTCAATACGAATCTTAAGGTGTTCATGGGTGTTTTTTTTAAATACATCTGGACATACATATTTCATTGATCTTCACATTCCCTGAAAACCGTCATCACGGAATTCTACATGGAATGTGCAATTTTAAAATACACGGGACTTGTTTTCGGCAATTTTTCTCTCTAGGTTGAAATGATTCTTTAAAGTCGTTATCATTAAAAGCATAGTGCATAAATCGGAGCGCACATTTATTAGAAAGGAACAATTTTAACTCTTCAGCTGAAAAGGCCACCGGAATTCCTTAAATGATACATGCAAAATTTTCTAGGACCAATGTTTTCTATCGTTCATATTTCAACCTGGATATATGTATAGTGGATTCACAAAGATATTCGACCACCTTCACGAACTCGGCGTTCGTGAAGGTGGTCGTTCTCACGATTCCTTCTTCGAGCTAATTACAACGCGGACTCTCTTCAGCCCCACGAAGAATCTAATCAGATTTTCTTAATTATATAGGGTATTCAGGCAAGAAAACATGTTCGTAATTCAGATTTGAATATGCAACTAAAGTAAAGCCCCGTACAATTAAGGTTCCATTTCAAGTCTTGAATCATATTCACATGTGTGACAAACGGGACAAATTAAAGATGATTTCATGACGTTTTAGAAGAAGAAAACAGATCTATTTATATATTTTTTTTAATCAAAATAACCATTTGAAATTTCTGTTCTTTATGTTAAACTTAAATGAGCAAGCATTATGCAAAAGGCATGCCTGGTGCTGATAAATGAGTAGAGTTGCTCT
The DNA here is from genome assembly GCA_945643635.1 of Allodiplogaster sudhausi. Lineage (NCBI taxonomy): Eukaryota > Metazoa > Nematoda > Chromadorea > Rhabditida > Diplogasteridae > Allodiplogaster > Allodiplogaster sudhausi. The sequence goes on along the minus strand of CALZFC010000006.1, from coordinate 6,235,759 downwards.
TCTGATGGTGAGTTGCTACCGTAAGTTTAGCTTTAAAATTTCCGCGTTGTCCCATGTGTTTCCATAAAATTGTACAGCAATTACAATATAATGACAAGAAGTGCGAACGGATTTATTTTCCGAGAAACGACAAGAGTTTGAAAAGCAGAGAATGCACGAGGAGAGGGCAGAAGAGTCAAACAAAAGAAGAGGAAGAGATGAAGAGAGAGAGAGAGAGAGACAGAGAGAGAGAGAACGCGCTGACAATGAGTGATGAGGGCATCCGGGATGAAGTCGACACTTTCATGTTCATATTCGAAGGATGTTTGAAAAGTACAAATTATAAAGAATAAGTATGCTATATAAAATTCAAGAATTACTGTTAATGTTTTCTAAGAGTCAGAACCTTGTTTTTTTTTGTCAAGCCACTGCAGAACAACCTCTGGCAAATCGAGTCAATTACTCATTTTTCTAGACAATAATTAATAATTTCATGAACATGCCGGCACATATTTTACGGTCGAACGACCATACACACAGAGAAGGATGTTACGTGGAGCGTAACATTTGACCTTCACAATAATGTTATTGAAATGCTCCGGAACATCTCATGTAGCTCTGGACGTTACATTTAATGCGCAACCCGAAATGTTACGCGCGACGTAACATGCAGGGTTTAACAAAAATGTTACGTTTGCCCGCGGCGGGGAGCACTTGCTCTTAAGCCACGCCCCCTTTCTTTATGTCCTCTCACTGATAAAATGCAGCTGTAAACACAGGTGTTTAGGCATATTTATTATATTTTTAAGCATATTTATTATACAAAACGCTTTATTACACTAAAAAAAATATGCTTAAGAACGTGAGAGCAGCAGAAGCCACCCGCTAGGGCATATAACATTAAAAATTGCTTGAAAACATTCAAATAAATTAGAAAAGTCCGAAAATGAGCTAAAAGCATACATATCGTTATCCTACATGTAAAACAAAAGCAGCAAAGGTTGATAAACTGGCTAACCTGGTTTGTGGAATCGTGTTGGCGTCGTCGTCGTTGCATCTGGAATTAGAATTGGGATTTTTGCTCCCGCCCTGACCCGAACCACCGCCCCGCGCTCCCCGTACCTCAGCCACTATCACCACACTACCCGCCCCCGTGATCTGAATGCTGAAGAACTTATCCAGATCAAAAGGGCGGCGCCCATAGAGAACATTGAGAAGAGAATTGAATGAGAGAGAAAGACAGAAAGAGGAAAGAGACAGAGTAAAAGAGAGAGAGAGAGTGAGAGAGACAGAAAGAGGAATGAGACAGAGTAAAAGAGAGAGAGAGAGAGAACTCTACGAACTCGGTCTATCCATCTGTGCCAATTCGGTTGTAAGAGCCAAAATGTTTTTCGAGAGTTTTACTGCTCAACGTGACCTATGTTGCGTCTCTCTCTATCCTACATTGTTCTACAGAAAAAGGCGGTTCTTTTGAGCTATTCAATGTTGCATAAAAGTAATTCTGAACCTCATCCGAGTTCTGAGAACATATATGTGAACACTGTTCGTGATGTCAGGAGTTGGCCGTGTGGCAAAAGTTGGATCCCTCTTTTTTGTGCGTGTAATCAAACCGCTCAACGTTATTTATCCGCATCTCTCTGTACCTCATTAGAACCGCTATTCTGTGTAGAATCTAATGACATAGAGAGAGATGACCTTTCCGTCTCTTTATAGCGTTCACAGCAAAAGAAACACACAAACTCACAAATCTCAGAAACAGTTGTTTCTGCGCTCAATTATCAATCAATATGGTCTCTCTCTCTGTCTCTCGGTGTTTCGCTCCCTCGCTCCCTCTCTCCTTCTCTCTCTCCTTCTCTTTCTGTCTCTCTCTGTCTCTCTCTCTCTTTCTATTCTCTCTCTTTCTTTCTCTTTGTAAGTGAATGTCAGGAGTTGGCCGTGTTCCTCGCTCTTGTACGCAAACTTGTAAGTGCAAGAACAACGCTCAACGTGACTTTTACACATCTCTCTGTACCTCATTAGAACCGCCTTTCTGGCCAGAATGTAATGACATAGAGAGAGAGTCACCTTTCGGTCTCTTTGTAGTGTTCGCATCAAAAGCGAGAGAGCTGTCCTGGTACCTGTCGAGAGAGAGAGAGAGAGAAGAGAGAGAGAGAGAGAGAGAGAGACAGCCAGACAGACCGAGCGAGAGACAGACGAGAGACATGCATAGAGAGAGAGAGGGAGGGAGAGAAAGAAATAGAGAGAGAGAGAGAGACAGAAAGACAGACAGAGAGAGACAGCGATAGACAGGGAGAAAGAGAGACAGACAGACAGACAGACATACCGAGAGAGGGAGTGAGAGACAGAGATACATACAGAGAGAGAGGGGGGAGGGAGAGAAAGAGAGAAAGAGAGAGAGACAGAGAGAGAGAGAGAGATAAATAAGTAGAGTTACTAATTGCGAGAGAAGGGGAGAAAACAAGAAATGGAGAGAGATTGAAAAATCACTGTGTCCAAGACTCTTTCACAGTTGATTTTGCAGTTTCTGCCGATCGATAAACTTTTAAAGTTGTATGTCAATATCACTGTCTCTTTGGAACAGAGCAATTAATTCATTCTGCTAAAAAGGTCGGAAAGACACTTGCGCACTTGACTCATAAAAATAAAATAAAGGTAACATTTGGAGCATGTTGACCCAGCTGACCTCAGATGGCACAATTGAACGGGATACTGTAGGTTTTTATGTAAAAAAAAAACGTTGACCACATGTGGGTTTGAACCCCCTAAGTGTCGCCGCTCGACGTTGCTTAACTCGCCAGATCGGACGTGATCGGTACTTCGCTCTTTAGAGGAGTCGCTCTCCCTACGATCGCCGCCTTTCCGGCCAAACATAACATTTTTGTGCATGCCCAAATGTAACGCTCCACGTATCATCCAGGTATTTACAAAAAATGTTACGTTTTTTTTCTTAAGAGGAGGCGACGCTCACGAGGGCGAAAACATCACATGTTTTTCTCAGCGTAACATCTCCACGGAACATTTTTCCATAATATTTTTTGTGCATAACATTTTTTTCTGTGTGAAGTTCACGGTTGCCGGTCATGATGTGCTCGGCAAACCTATCTGGCCGTAATTTGGTCAGGGGACTAATGTTAAATTTAAAGTTCTGTACAGATCACTAATGTTCCCTCATGATCAGGCGACTCTTTTCAGATGCAAATTACTCCTTTAACTTTTTGTTTACTAAATTGAATTTTTGCTGATGCTTTCGCAAGCTCAATCCGGACACATTCACAGAATCATCCTTATAGCTAAAAATTTGAGTTTACGCCTCCTTTAACTATAATTAGCTCGACAACTATGTAAAAAAAAATTCAATTTTAATTTTCCCAAGCTGATCGTATTTTTCAATTGACTCACTGATATATCCATTTTAAAACTCTCCGTGGCACTCTTTTACATTCCACGATCGAGACAAAACACTGCATGGTTGACAAAGAAAAATGGCAAACAATGCCCGAGGCAATTTACGCGAGTTTGAGAGAATTTGAGATTATACGAAGGAAGAGGAGAGAAGAAAGAGAGTTAAAGACCTGATGTGAGTGATCGAAGCTATTATGGAGATCACAGATGTTTTATTTGGCATTATTTACATATTTTGTTTTTGACAGATTTATTCAATTCTATATTCTCCTATGGCAGTGTACATGCGTGGCCGATCAGAAATCATCCTTTTACATTACAGCCATCCGTTCGGCGAAGGAGAGAGAAAGAGAGAGGGAATGAGAGAGAGAGAGAGATAGTAAGAGAAAGAGTGGAGAGGATAACAGGAGGATGAGAAAGAGATGCAAAAAAATGCCATATACGGATTGTAATTGCTGACAAAGATGCTCGGATATTGTCTTCCTTCAAAACTGTCGGTAACAGCAAGATGAATTTTAATATTGATGATTATGTTTCTTATTGTTGTTGCTGCTATCTCAATGAACACTTTTGTTCAAAAAGAAAACATTCATTCTGTTGATAGAAAATAAAATAAAATAATATCCTTTTGAGATAACACTTTTAAAATAAAGAGGAAAATAAATAGTGGGACTGTATCAAGGTCACCTTAAATGTATAAGTGGCAGTGAAGGCAACCAGTCTGATACATGTGGTTCTAATCTGCGAAGCAATAGGATAAGACGGTGAGTGTACAAAAGACTGTTCTTGACTGCGCTTTCCAGCGTATAAAAGAATGATACGCTACTATTCGGAAGTGTGGTGCAGCAATCTAAAGTTTACATGAAAAAAATTAAACCTTCCGCCTTTTTCCATGCTTAGAAAAAATTCCGGCCATTTTCGAAAAAAAAAACAAACAATTTATTGGTCGAACTACCCTGTGATCGACGACCGCGCGATCCATCGAGCCATATTATTCCAGCAGCTATTTTTCAATCGTTCTCTCTTTCTCTCTCGTCTTTGTCACAATCTCTCGTCTCTCTCGTCATTCGTCTCTCTCACTCCCTCATTCTCTCTCGTATTTCATCTCTGGTGCTCTGCCATCTCTCTCTCTCTTTCTCTCGTCGTGTTTCTCGCCCACGAAATTAAAGAGAGCGCGGATCTGTATGAGTGTAAACACAGCTCTCGAAGCTTCAGCACTTTTTCCTTTCAGATATGCTTGAGTAATTAATCCATGGGTAAAGCTCAGAGAATAGGTCTTAAAAAATGAAACAAAAACTGCCATTTACGCACTGTAATTGCAAATTAATGGAAAGATGCCTCTAATATGGGTTTCTTCTAAAATAATCTGTAAAAGAAGATTCATTTCGAATTGGCTAGCCAAGAAAGGTCGTAACAGAGGAATTTTTCTCAAAACGTTTGCAAATTAATATGTATTCGTTGAGTATTCTTTTTTTCTAAATAGAATTAATTTGTGTTTAATATTTTATAAGAGGAATGAAAATAGGTGGCAATCAAAAAATGACGGTCGCTACAGTATGTGCCAAGCGAGGGGCGAAATTTACGAGACATGTGGTTCTAATCCGCTCATAAATCATGTATCTAGTGAGAGATAAAGAAGTAAAGCCGATGTTCGAGGGCAATTAAATTGCATATTTAATATAAGTTAATTTATATTAAAGTAAAATTAATAGTACAATATTGAAAGAATATTGCCACCTTGAAGGTAGAATCGCGCCAATGAATTCGCAGATTAGTCGGAAAACAGGTATTTGTTCGTCTTATTGTTTTTTTTTAAAGAAAGATGAAGAACAGCTGATTTTTATTGTTTTCCTTGAAATATCATAATTAGTTAAACTTCAATGTAGATTATCCAAGCACTTGTGGATCAAAAAGTATAGCAAGATAATTGGAAAGTGCGAATCGCTTTATAAAATTAAAATTTTTAAAAATATATATCATCTTATGTTCTCGAACTAATAATAGTTAGGGGCATATTGTTCACGTTGGCCGGTTTCACAGTAGTGAAAAATGGCAAAGGTGATTGGCTCGAACTCGTATCCGACCAGATTCCTCCCAGTTCTGAAGATAAGAAACTTTGAGAGTGAAGTAATTGTGATAAACGAAGAGTGTCTAACTCTTGAAACATCGAAATCGCAGAATACTTCGACGTGTAATTGCAGAAGTGAGAAGAAGCATCCACGGATTGACGAAGGAAATCATGAACGAACAGATCGGATACGACATTCGGAGGAGGAGAATGGAGAGGTCCTGCGAATATATTGACTTGTCTTTCTTATGTATGTTACTTTGTATTACTTTGTACTACTCGCATTAGGGAAATAAATGTAAAGTGTGGATAGAACTGATAATTTATTTGATGTCTCCAATTTGCAAGCTCTCACTCTTTCTCTCTCTATCTCTCTGTCTATTTCTCTCGCTCTCTTTCTCTCTCTCCATTCATTCTCCTCTTATGGAAACTGGAGGAAATGAGAAAACGATATACATAATTGGAGAATACTCTACCTTTCCACCCACATCTACATATATAAGCACGCGAACTCTTTTAGACGACAAGGCACAAAACAGAAGCAAAATCGTACTCTACATACATATGTATAGTTGTGCCATACGCTCATATCTGGCGAGATAATATTGTTTTATCCCACATGATGTGATTGTTTTTGGCATGGATTGATGCTCAAAGAAGTACAGATAGCATCATCTTCAATAAAATTCGTGTTGAATCGGGTAGCTAATATTCCATTAAGAACGCAGACATCTAAGAATTATCAGGAATGCGTCTAAAAGGTCATGACCATATCAAAATCAGGGAAGCTGATTCCCATACTGCGTGGCTCGATCGCATGTATTCACATGTATTCTGGCTGCACTCCCAATAAATCTTAGATATCAGTTTCTTCTTATCATATGTTATCAAGTGGTCTGCATATATGTAGTCTTCAGAGAAAATTTATGGCATTGCGTATTTATGTTAGAAGTAAATCGTCCAGACCGAGGATTGAGATAGTAGTGCAAAAATTCGTCTGATATTTGCTGTGTACATATCTCTGTAATTACAAACCGAATGTGGCTGTTTGATTACAAAGGTAAATATGATATTCACAATCTTTTTTCTGGCAGCAACTTCGATTCGTATGATCAGCTTTAAAGGGTAGAACGGCATTTTTGATACTCATCGAGGTGCCACTAATTTCACGGCAACGATAAAGACTGCTTGAAGCGCAAGATCGAAAGGAGAGGACAGGAAAGAGGGGGATGCGAGAACAGAGAATTGCATCGGAATCAGCCATTTCTTCTAGTTTTTATAGCCTTCCCATCGTTAGTCTTCTCACAATCAGCTGTTTTTGCCGCAACTTTTATTGGCGGGTAAACTCAACACGTCTGTTGTATACTAAAAGAACCAATGAAGATAAGAAAAGCAGTTTGGTATCGAGAATGAAACCGTCCTGCATCGTCAAGCACATCAGGAAAAGGCTATAATAATCAAATCGTATACATGAATGCGCCGTGCTAATTGTAAGCTAATAAAATGGAAAAAAACATTAACAAATTATTTAAATGAATTTTTGTTTGAATGGCCTAAACAGTGGTATTATGTTTAAGTGAAACATAATTTGACAGGCAGAGTGATGAAATTTGACATCGTTAAATATTAGAGAAAAAAGTATGAACGTAGGAAAATTTCAAGGACAGGGTTTCCTTGTTGTGGAATACCCACTTTGAACACGCAAAGGAATAACTAGAGAAGTACGCAGAATACCTTGACCAATCATGTGCTTATTGTTCAGGATAATATGGCTTGCTCCGGTCAACGAAACCACAAGGCATGCATTTATTAAATGCTTCTTTGGTAAAAAAGGCAATGAGACGAGCAACAACGATTGAAGGAATAAACGATGGAGAGAGAGAGAGAGTAGACAAATATAATGTGAAGAATGAACGTTCTTCTCATTTCTTGCAAGCATTGGTTGGCTGGGCATAGTGATGAACTTTCGACATGGATAAATATTAGAAGCTAACTAACAGATGGTAAGAGGAAAAAGAAGAAAATCATTAACAGGATTTTGTTTATTTTAGAAGACATACATTAGTGACGCAAATATTAACAAGAAAAGTGAAAGGGCTGATTAAATTGTTAGAGAAACTATACAAGGTGCTGCTAGAAAACATTCAGGATAATATGGCTTGCTCCGGTCAACGAAACCACAAGGCATGCATTTATTAAATGCTTCTTTGGTAAAAAAGGCAATGAGACGAGCAACAACGATTGAAGGAATAAACGATGGAGAGAGAGAGAGAGTAGACAAATATAATGTGAAGAATGAACGTTCTTCTCATTTCTTGCAAGCATTGGTTGGCTGGGCATAGTGATGAACTTTCGACATGGATAAATATTAGAAGCTAACTAACAGATGGTAAGAGGAAAAAGAAGAAAATCATTAACAGGATTTTGTTTATTTTAGAAGACATATATTAGTGACGCAAATATTAACAAGAAAAGTGAAAGGGCTGATTAAATTGTTAGAGAAACTATACAAGGTGCTGCTAGAAAACATACTTTTAAAACCCGCCGGAAAACAACGACACTTTGCACCAACGGGTGCGGCGTATTACGGTATGAAAGAGATCATTTTTGAATGCATTCAAGCCGCGGTGGAAACAATAATTATGAATTTTGGTGCGCTGCACTCAGGATCTATATAGATACATACATACATACATATGTATGTAGTTCGTCGTCTCAAAAACAACTCTTTGATTAATACTGTCACGCCAAAAGAAGATAGGCGTTAGAACATTGAACGGAAGCTTCCTTCTATTTGGCGGCCACTTTTGTTTCTCCCTCTCATACTCTGTGTTTCTCTCTCTTTCTCGCACTCTCTCTCTCTTCATCTATCACTTTCTTTTCTCTCAAGCCTGAAAATGAGAATGTGTAAGGACTTCCTTGACCATATTTATTCTATGTCGCTGAACCACATAATAAAAAAAACACTTATCTCATAGATCAATTAACAATATATGTACATATGTATCTCGTGTATTTCCTCACGAACATTTCATAATATTTATTTTTTATAACAAGAACGAAGACGAATAAACAAAATGATTTCTTGTTCTCTTGATGTCTCGATCTCTCGATCTACTATCGACCTCTAGATTTCTTGAAAGAGGGCCAGGTGGCTGTGATGAGATCGTTAAAGCTGCTCATCGACAACATTCAACATTAAAAGAAGCGCCGCTTATTTCCTATCATAATACCACATTAAAATGGATGGAAAACTCTGTTTGGTGCATGTTCTGTAACACGAAATCATTGCACAAATATGTTTATGTTTCGTTATACTATAATATCTATGTATTTTGATGGCTTTATCATTGAAATGCACCTTTGCGTCCATTATTTTCTTTCAATCAAAGAAAGAATGGCTCTTCCATTGACCGTTTGAGCATTTGGACTCTTATGTATTCTTCTTCTTCTAAAAGGCCGCACAACATTAACGATGCTTCCTTCACCACTGCACAAATAAATGGGGCTTTCCGCACGTTGAAAGGCGCGTTTGAAGAGAGCTACGCGCTTGGAGTCGAATCTTTGTATCCGTACATATGCATTTCTAATTGTTTTTTTTTTTTGTAAAAACTTGTAGAGCATAAGTTCACGAATCAGATAAGGTTATAACTCTTGGCCGATATGGAGAAGTTCCTTCCAAGCAGGAGAGGTTAGTTTGAGCGCTTTGAATCATTTTACAAGCTTTTTTTTTATAACGAAAAAAACATGACACAGGCCTGACATGGCTACTCCTTGGGCTTCTTCTCCAATTGCCATCGTCAACTTTCGGAGGGCAACGACACAATTTACAGTGCTGTCGTATCTACGGCGAGCCACGCGTCTTCACCTTTGACGATCTTTGGTATTCTTACCAAGGTACGATGACACTCCTCTGGGTATGGATGGAGCAAGATGCTTGGCCCTTTCAGCAGTTTCGTGTCCATATCTTGCATCAAGGCCAACTCTGAGCGGTTTGGCTGCTAGCCCAGCGTGCGATTTCCAAGTGAAGATACTGAATGCCGGAACTGCTCGGTCAGTCCACATTCGCATGATAGCCATCAGCGAGATATCAGCTAGAAATTTGCCAGAATTAATCTACATATGTTATCCAATTAGCGGCTCCATTCTCGGAACTGTCGAGTTTTTACTAAATGACAGGACCGTCCGAATTGTTCGAGATTTTAAAACAGCACAGGTTAGCAAAAAAAATCAATTTTTTTTACGTTTGTTCAATTCAGAAGGCATTATATGTCGACAATGCTTTAATTTCTGGTCGAACGTGGAAAGGAGATTTCAGGGTTACTGAACATTTTATTATTAACTATGGAAGGACAACTAACATGATATTTAGACAATTATTTTACGATTTTAATGCGCATCAAGTTGTCAAGAAAACTTTAGCTTTCGGTTGACAATTGGATAATTCGTTCTTCCTGCGGCATTATTGTTGACTTCAGCATGGACACTGACGTTTGTTAACATTGTCTAACAATAAGACAAATATCCTTGTGTAGCACCTTTGGGAGATTTCTACAGTTCACAAAGTATTTGTTGGAGGTTTACATCTGCTTGCCTCGACCATTTTATGGCGCTAATAAATTGGAAGGTGTTTGCGGAACAATGGATGACAACTGCCAGAACGATGCGCGTTATAGGTAATCTTTTCGACTCTCATTTGTGGCCATTTTAAAGCGTAAACAGTTCCTTGTTTTATTTATAGTAACGGATTTCAAACCCACACTTTGGTTGGCGGCGGAGTCGGATCCCGTCTGTGCACTCTGAAATTTCCTGCTGATGAAGTAGCCCTCGGTGACAGTTGGCGGATGAATTCGATCGCAGGCATCATGGTTTGAGCGGCTCTTAATCTTTCAATTCTTAACGCGTTCTCGCCCTTTCATGTGCTCCGGTGAGTGTATCCGAATTCCGACTACTTTTTTTCTCCCTTCCAAATTCTGTAATGAAAAGAGACCTTCCGAATTCCTGTTGTCTACATTCGTGTATACAAACCCTGTGTTCCTTTAGTATAACAACTGTCCGAGTCTGAGCGAGCGCTGGAAGCGCACGCCGGCGCCGCTGCCGCCAACTCCGCCGACAACGCCCGCCGTGCTTGTGCCACCCGCCCAGTGCACGTTCGACTGTGCGGAACTCACGAATACACGCTCTTGCGAAGTCAGCAGCAGTTAGCTTTCTTGTCATGCTGTCTCGTGTTTCCAGTCGGAGATTGAAGCAGCTGACGAAAAAAAATGTTAATCACAAAACGTTAAATGATTGAAGGAGGCGATCATCCAAAAATTATGCGACATTTCAAATTGCCGCGATCCTTCATACATACTCGTATATATGTAGTGTGTATGTACATATGTATTTGGGGGATTGCACGACTTGCGAAATAGCACACGAGAATGGGAGTGCCTATTCTCAAAATCAGGGAAGATGCGGCAATTCAAACGTGCATTAATCATTATTCGGTGATTGTCCTCTCTTCAAGTGAGCTTCTCTTGCAGACCTGTCGGCCAGATTACCTCGTCCAGCGCATTCATCCCATTAGCGGCTGCCTTACAACTGCGTGCAGACAAGGAAGATTTCAGGGATCCATGAGGGTAAGTGCAGTCTTTGAGCGAGCCGGTCGTACTATGCAATGCGATGTCAAATTCATGAGTGCATGAATTTGGAAGTACGCTTAGAAATGAAGAATCGCATTAAAAAGTATAACAATAACAAATAAATCCGACGAAAGGGGTCACATGATAAAGCGAATGAAAATGCACGACTACTGAACTCTAGAAATAGTGTTCATAAAAGTTCTTTAGGATGGCCGCTGACTCGGATTCTAATTAGCCCTTCTTCCATTCATTTTAGGGATTATACGGAGCCCAGCCTGGACAAGTTGTTGTTGATTACTTAACTTGTGATTCCGGAAGATGGGCTGGGTTCGTCAATGGTAGAAGAGTGCCATCCACCCCGAACGCCACCATAACCTGCATGGTCGGAACAAGTAAGAAGACAGTGTGCTTCTGTATTATAGATATATGTTTATGATGTCTGATAGAGTATTGAGTATAGTAAGAGTTGACTTAGCCACAATTCAGGCGACACATGCGTCTCGTGCTCCGAGCCAAGAAGAACGGCAGAGTGCCCACCATCCAGTGTCTGTAATTCCCTGAGTGTCGTGGCAAAGCATGACTTGGAGACCGGCTGCAGCATCCGGCGCTGTCCTATGGGAAAAATGCTAACTGTCAAGCGAAAATCTTTCCGAAATTTTTTTTTGCCACACTTTATGACATGAAATTAAAGGAACAATGAGATGATACAAAAATATATGCATATGCATATATAGATATATAATTTATTACTCCATTAAAGGAGCACGAAACTCGGCCGAAAACTTTCCAGAGTATTGTAGTTGCGTCTCTCTAAATAACAACGCTCGTTCGCCCTTGTGTCAAGCAAAAAAGTTGTGAATTCAAGATTGAGTTTCTTTTCTTCTTTAAGGTGAGATACAAGTCAAAGTGGATAACGGTGGATTCAGTCGACTGCCACAGGAAAATGCATTGGAGGGTCGACGGCTTCGAAGCAATGCCGTCATCGGACCTGTTGATCACGTGTGGTCAGTGTGCATAGTTTGAGAATTTTCTTAATTAATCAGCCAATCCCATTTTGAGTTGTTTGGGTTTAAATTTGGGTTCGAATTGCGCTGACACAATCGTAGTATATTTAGTAGATTGCAAATCTTGCATGCCCATGACGACCACTTCGCTAGCGTGCACCGAGCGGCAGGTTGGCTTACTTCTTGCTCAATGTTTATCAGTCCTCTCCCACTTTGCATTTCCCTGATTCCAGGTGTGTGAAGGCCGCTACCTGCGCCGTCGTGCCCACTTCCGCAACGGTTGCCAAGTCATGGCATGCGACGCTGGACAACTCCAGGTTTGGCAGCAACACAAGACGTGGACAGGACGACCATGAGCAGGATGCACTTATTGTTATTGAAGCTGGTCCATTCCAGAAAAAGCGACTGAAACATTCAAGTTTAAGGAGATGCAACTGTGCAAAATTCAAGAAAAAATTAAATAGTTAAACTACAGTAGAATACCGGGGAGTGTGATGGATGGGCAACGGTCATTTGGGCAGCGGTCAAATGGGCAGCGGTCAAATGGGCAGCGGTCATTTGGGCAGTGGGCAAACGGCAAGCAGCCGTTTGCCGTAAACGTGATATAATTTTATAATTTTAGCAAAACTAATGATTCAAAAACTTTGATAACATCACGCAATATTTTTTCTTCTTTGATTTTGGATCATTTTTTCTATCATACACATTTTGAATATGTTTTATTTACAGACAATATTTTACAAAAGTATTTTTAAAAACGAATCACCTTCATCAAATTATTATCATTACATTATAACAATACAACAGTTCTTGGAAATCATTGAATTCCTTCTATTTGCGAATATCCACGTAAGCACCAACGGCTTTCAAATGATCCAACATGTTCCTGTCAATTGAACCATTCTTCGTGTGCCCATTCCAAGACGTCCTGTTCTGGGGGTTCTACTGGGGGGAGGGGTGAGATTTTCGGAAGATGTAGATTGATACAGAGCCTGGAACTCTTTTTGGTGATCGAGCAGTTTCGACGAGACGAGTTGAGCAGTTAGTTGAGTTGTATTGACAAAAGTAGGTACCAGGAAGTCTTCTCATTCTATCAGAGAGAAGAGGTACCACCTCCAACAAAAGTCATGATTGGTATGAATAACAAATTTTTGTAGTATTAGCTTAATTTTACACAGACTTTGAAAGAGAAACTTCACAAGCGCTGCTCGCTGTCTACCCACAGGCCGAAGTGCAGTTCAGCAACGCATTTCACTATTTCAAGGCAATTGACAACAAGATTCAAGATCGGTAAGTTTGCTCTAGATACGTATACACATGTACATACGTTAACATAACGTATATATGTGCGTATAAAGTACAAGGTATGCTAGGTTCCAACACCAGAAGGAGTTCCAGGCTCTGTATCAATCTGTATCTTCCGAAAATCTCACCCCCCCCCAGTAGAGCCGCAGAACAGGACGACTTTGAATGGGCACACGAAGAATGGTTCAATTGGCAGGAACATGTTGGATCACTTGAAAGCCATCGGTGCTTACGTGAATATTTGCAAATAGAAGGGATTCAATGATTTCCAAGAACTGTTGTTTTGTTATAATGTTATGATAATGATTTGATGAGGGTGATTCATTTTTAAAAATACTTCTGTAAAAGCCTGTAAATAAAACATATTCAAAATGTGTATGATAGAAAAAATGATCCAAAATCAAAGAAGAAAAAATATTGCGTGATGTTATCAAAGTTTTTGAATCAATAGTTTAGCTAAAATCGTAAAATTATATCAGGTTTACGGCAAACGGAAGCTTGCCTTTTGACCGCAGCCCATTTGACCGCTGCCCATTTGACCGCTGCCCATCCATCACACTCCCGAATACCGTACTCCTTGGAGGTGGAAGATGGAGGCCGTCGTCTCTTCTTCGATTTTCTCTCGTGTGCGAGCTGCGGCAAATGGACCGGCCTCTTCGAGGGCAAACGCTACTTCATCGAGTCCACCCGACCGGCTACTTGTGCACAAACCCAATGTATTGTTACTTCTCTAATACCTGGAAGCGCTGCTTCAATTAGCAATTACTGTCTAGCAAAAAAATGAAGACATCGGGGATAGCTAATAGAGGAAGTACTTGTAAGTTGATATGGAATGCGTACGAGCAAGAAAAACAAAGCAGTCTTGTAGGTGTTTTATAGCCATCTCCACCGTCCAAATTGATACACATAAAAAGAAGAGATTCAGCTGGCTGCTCGATGTGTCCATCGCCGGCCGTCTCCGTCCGCTGTCCAATCGGCAAGCAATGTGACACGAAGAAGCTCATGACCTGCACGCACGACATCACCGGCTGCCTGCTCTACAGCTGCGAACAAGGATATGAGCTCTTTGTCAGGCATCTTTCGCAAGTACAATTCAAGTGGCGGCCCCGGAGCTTAAAAAATCCAATGTACTTTGCTGTCTGTGTCTCTCTTATTAATACTATTTTCTTGAGGATTACGGCGGATTTTAAGGTGCCTTGGACAGCCTCTTTACATACTAATACATTCATTTTTAAAAGAAATTTTAGCCTCTTGAAAAGAGCACGAACCTCAACCGTTATCTGTTTGAATAACAGCCTTGTCTGTATAAATCACACGCTCTCTCGCCCTTCCGTCAGGCAAAAAAGCGCGAGTTAAAGATCGAGTTTTTGGCTCCATTAAGGTGAGAAGCAATCGGGGATGGGAGCCTCTCGACTTTATCGACTGCTCCCTCAGCAATGGATGGCGTCTCGAAGGACTCGAATTCGTCGAGAACAAAATAGAGATCACTTGTGGTAATGCAATAGCATGCTAAATATCAAATGGGCCAAGCCTGTATATGTAGTATGTATATGGATTTATCCATCCAAAAAAATTCAGCCTTAATTGTTTTGCTAGAAATACGTTTGCTCTCTTCTCAACAATTTTCGCTAAATTTCATTAATTGTTCAGCACCTGGAAATCGTCTGCGGGAACACCTGAAAGAATGCAAGGTACGTGGAAAGAAATCAGGAATCACAGCTTCGTTTTTGGCTACGTATGTACCTTATGACTTCCATATTTCATACTTTGCATACTGTAATCATACTGTATTCAGCCGTTGTTCGGCGGTCCCACCACGACTCCGGCGCCGAAGGACGCGTGCAGTGAAGGCTGTGTCAGTCTCGAGTTTCTCTTGCGTGCCAATCCATTTGATCTGAAAAAGAAAAAAAAGTTACTGCTTCTTTGCCTGTAGCTCCGCAAAGACTGGCTGCCGATTGCTCGAAAGTCCTGCGCCGCCATCTCGAATCTGCTCCAAGACGAGGCTGTTCGTTTTCGTTTTAGTTTTTTTTAAATTTAAATATTTATATTCGTTCTACATGTGAATTTAGAATTAGACTATTTTTCTGCTTGGTTTTGTTTTCCCTTATCGTTGTTAGCGCCTTTAGAAACAGGGCCCTTTCTCGCAGTGCAAGATCCTCGGAGAAGAGAACATCAAGGAACTGCTTCGTCAGTGCTGCTTCGAGACGTGCGAGTCAGTGAATTTCTTGCAATTTTTTTTTTCTGTTATCTTGGCATAACTCTAAATAATTCTAAGTGAAGAGAAAATCTTTGAAAACTAAATAAATAGAAAATCATTTTAATGCTCAAAAAAAGCTTATTGTTATTACATATGTACATGGGTGTATGCCCACGTTCAGAATGCCGGAAGAAAAGTGCGCTCGTCTCGGCACATTCGCAGACGAATGCAAAGCAAAGTCAACTTGTTCGTTCAATATGTCTTCATTCAGATTCTAAAAGCTTACATGTTAACGAGAGATTATCATGGTTTATCGATAATATTAGAAAAAAAAAACAATTCTAATGTTTTCAGCCATCAACCTGGACAATTGGCAGCGGCATCCTCTCGTCAATTGCACTGTACGCATCTTCCCAATACATAAATACATACAAAACATAGTCCAATGAGTTTTTTGCTATTGTTCTGTGCAGTATTTTCCACCATTCTTTCGCAAAATGTTCTGCATTTTCCACTATTCATTCGCTAAATATTCATATTTCAATTTATACGCTCCTTTCAGCCGCCTTGTCCACCGAACGCGTCGTTCAAGCAGTGCGGAACTGCGTGCGATCGGACATGTTCGTCCTCGGATGGCAATAAGGACTGCAAGGACGGTCGGTTGTTTCTGTTATTTCTTTATTAAGATTTTGAAAAAAGAGAATAATAGTAATAAGTATTACAGAGAGAAAATACATTATCAAAATTATTAACGCACTTATCTCTAAAATTATTTAAAAAAAAATAACACCATGGTGCGATAACTAGAATCATAAAAAATAATTCCAAAAATGGGAAAGTCACGAATCCGACAAGATGGCGACCACAAATCTATTAGAGTATAATGCACTGGAGAATAGGCATTTGACAAGAAGACCATTAATTTCGCATAAATAGGCAAAAGTAGCAGTTGACAAAACAACACAAAGTAAATTGAGTATATGATGTGTGCAGAATGCGTGGCGGGCTGCGGGTGTAACATCGGCTTCCTCCGCGACGATTCCCAGAGCGACCTCGCGTGTATTCGCAGGGAGAAGTGTGGCTGCAGCGATGAGAGCGGCGCTTATCCCGGTTGGTGGAGAGGGGCTCGGGGGGGGGGGGGCTCGGGTAGTGGGGAAGGCAAATGTTTTGTTCTTTTCAAAATGTGCATATTCATTTTGCCGTAGTGATATAGATTGACCAGTCAATGAAAATGAGTAGGTAAGGAATGAAAGGAAGTCTCCAAAAGTCTTTTTTACTTTTTTTTTAAATTATCTCTTTTATTCTGTCACTAAGATAGAATCTCTTTCAAGAGGGGAAAACGTGGCTGTCTCAGGACTGCAGACTGAATAACACTTGCTCGAAGCATAAGATTACTTCAACGGTTAATGATTTATCTTTGACCTCTTTTCGTATCTCGTTTTTTCTCTGTAATTTCCGAGAATGATTGATATGTGCAGTCAGAGTGCTTTTTGTGTTTAGCCGCTGACTTGCTCACCCAATTCTGAGTGCCGCGCCGTAGAAGGCGAGCGACGCTGTGTCTGCAAGGAAGGCTTCGAGGTCTGCCGTCAGAGACTGAGGATCCCATGGGATGGGAATATTAGATGGGAGCCATCCTTGTGCAGCTAACAAAAAAAAAGAATTTCCTGTAAATACAGATGTATTTGTAAATTGAATAGGAATTAACTTGTTTTGCGAAGAATATTTTGAAGGGAAATGATAATTTGTCTGTGTTCAACAAACCTTTCAACCATCAGGGCGACGGAAAGGTATGCAAGGAAAGAGAGGACTGCAAGAAACGCTGCGGCGAGCATGAGGGCAGGGGAAAATGTGTCACCGACAGAGGTTGGTACATTGTGTATCCTTATCTATGTGCATACATACATACATATCTTTTTGTATGCTAAGAAATGGTGAATAGAATATTTCTTTTTCAGTGAGCGGCACGGGTTCAACTGCGTGCTCGTGCACCAATAACTGGTCGGGGCCCACGTGCAGCCACTTCACGCCCAGGACAGACTGCGCCGCACTCAAGAAGTACCACAACATCTCCAAGTCCGGAGTCTACGAGTACGTCTCCTTTTTCCATTATCAATTCGTTTCTTTCTTTTTTCTTTTTTGTCATTATCATTGACCCACCGGGCCCAGTCCCTGATTGTAGAATAAACGTTATCATTGAAAAGGATAATGCCGCTGGTGGACTCGGATTTGGTGGTGAAAGTGAGATGCGACATGGAGACGAGCTGCGGTGGCTGGACACTCGTCAGCGGCAGCTTTAAGGTCTGCTACTTAAGGCAACGTCCATCGGCATTCCGAATTCCGACCTTTTACCTCATATTACTTCATACCTCAAATCCGACCCTCAATTTTTTTCTGTTCCGAATTCCGTTTTGAAAGGGGCCTTCCGATTTCCGAATTCCGTTACGAGCATTTTTATTCCGACACATCCCTCGTCCATATCTTACAATTAGCCAGTTGATCTTGACACGGGTTCCATTGGACAGGGAGCATCGAGTTGTAACACGAACACTTTCATCGATTATGTGCGAGGATTCGGGGATCCCGAGAAGAAGGACGTCTGGATCGGCCTCGACATGCTTTCTGCCATCACGACTGCAAATACCAACAGGCTTCTTTTCCTTATCTGTTCATTTCTTTATTAGTGATTGGAACAAAGGGAGGGTTCAAGTGATATTTGTATTTATCAAAGTTGGCGACTCTCCTTGCACAGCTTGCGAGTGGAGCTCACTCGTTGTGACAACAGCAAGAGCGAATGTGAATATCAAGCCTTTTCGGTGCTCGACAAGACCGTCGACTACCGCGTGAACATGACACAGGTGAGAGAAAGAGGCAGAGGGGGAGAGAGAGGGAGAGAGAGGAGAAGAGTTGAGAGAGGAGAGAGAGAAGAGCGAGAGAGAGAGAGAGAGAGAGGATGGAGACGAGAGAGGGTGAGAGAGAGCGAGAGAGAGAGAGAGGAGCGAGACGAGAGAAAGTGAGAGAGCGCGAGAGAGAGAAAGGAGGGAGACGAGAGAGGGTGAGAGAGAGCGAGAGAGAGAGAGTGAGCGAGCGATAGAGCGAGAGAGGGAGAGAAAGAGAGAGAGAGAGGGAGAGAAAGAGAGTGAGTTTGAGGAGAGATAGACAGAGAGAGAAACAGAGAGAGAGAGAGACAGAGAGAGAGAGAGAGAGAGAGAAAGAAGGAGAGAGAGAGAAAGAGGGAGAGAATAATCATGTTTGCCACTGATTGTCATGGACAATTCATTGTATCACCTTAGATGACATATACAGGAATGCGAAGGAAGCGAGAGAGATCGTAGCAAGAAAGACGGTTGGCTCTCCTGGGACATCAGCGCTGTCGGCCCTCCCTTCGGCTACGTCGACCGAGCGGAATATCGCGATCCGAGTAAACGAGGGCATTTTTATGCGATTATCCTTTTAAAAAAATTGGAATTGATTAGTATTATTCAACAGCAATATTTCCTATATATACAAATATATTCGTTATGAAATCTTCTGTCTATTTTGTGCATGATCTTCTTATGGACAGACTGGTGCAATTCGCGATACTCGTCCTCTCCTCTTCCGAACGAGATTCGCCTGCCGAGTAGTGGATGGTGGTTCGATGAAAAATCGTACGGTTTTTAAACCTTAGAAATATAAAGTATTATTTTAGTTGAAACTTATGAACATGTAAAAAAGCTAAATTCGCATCTTTAGATTCATAAAAGGGAAAAAGAAATAAGAGCGATTATGCACATAACAGGGGCTTCTCAACGGCCAATCTGAACGCGCCGCCTGGCAACTGCGAAGATGCGCAGCCAGCATTCATCGAGTATGTCAGCGTCAGGAAAAGTCTCCTCTGGAATAAGGAACCGCTTCGCGAGGCATTCATGTGGATTCGTCCGACGGACTTCAAGTGCTGATTCTGGTGTGGCGACTCCACGAGACAAAAAAAAATCAGCACAGATTTGACTAACCATTATTCTAACTAAATGAATCGTTTTACACATAAACGTAAGGGATAAACAAAGAAAGAGAAATATCGCTGAATTTGCTCTGTTGCGCATATCTCAAATATTTCTCCATAAAGCATATCTTCATGTAATAATGAGAATTTTCTTTTACAAGATTTCCTCTTAAAATAGCGCTTCTACTTGACGCAATAATATTCCAAGATTGAGCATAAGAGGGTGGAAAAACCACAACTGAAAATACTCGGTGCAAATTATATCATTCGTCCAGCACAATACCACAGTATGATATTCCCAAATGAAGGAGTAAATTGGCCATTCTTTTCTTCTCTGTCTCTGTCAATACCTCAATTGTTGCCGTTCGCTCCATTCTCCTTCTGTCCACGTCTCTTCATGCATGCGTTAGTCCACAGTGATTTCCCATGTCTCCCCCACCCTGCAGTCCTCTCAATTCTCTCTCTTCTCTAAAAAGACACAATATTCCGCCTTAAGATATTCCGAAAACAATAACAGCATTGTTTCATACGAAGCACCAGAAGTTCATCCAATCATCCTTCTAAAGTTCATCCAATCATCCTTCAAAATCTTTGCTAAAGTAAAATAAATATCATGTCCCCGTAAACCACAGGACACTGCTTTCATTGTGGTGACAACGTGTACCGGCAAGGTTTAACAGTTCCAGAATTATTTTGAAAACATCAATAATTATTTTGAAAGCATACCAGGAATAAAACTCAACTGATCAAGCCAAGACTAAGATCTTTATTAATGTCCTGAAACGTGCACATTGAGGTCTCTTTAAAGAATGAGCATACCATTAGTTCGGAAGCGAACTGCCTCCACTCTCTTCCTCTTCATCTCGTCACTCTTATGTTGAAGATCCCACTTTTATTTATTCTTCAACTTATAAAGGAATCAGAAACACACTCTTGAATTTGCACCATTTTACGTCGATGAGGTATATGATTTAGAGAGACGCGACTATAGTAGTCAGAAAATTCAAATATATGTATTATGGTTGAGTTTCATTCTCCTTTAAAAACAATCTACTTGGCAATCAATCGATAAAACGCATAGTAGCTCCATAGATCATCATGTCAACTGTTCAGCAAGGCTTTGTCCAGTTCAACTCGAGCTGCAAAACAAAATTACTTCATGTACATCTTCATTTTCGTTTTTTTTTGCTACCGACATTTTCAGCAAGATAGCACGTAGTCACATGAAAGCGAAGCGTGAGTATGCAATTTGGATGCCCTAGTGACCTGTGCGTGAAGTAAATAAATAAATAAATTTTGGCGGGCCTACATCTCCACTTATTGGATGGTCAACGAAGGAATCTATCGTCATACCTTCGCTGGCGAGACTATCTTCCCTGACCACGCTCTCTCTCTCTTTCTCTCACTCGTATCCCGCAACGATGTCCATCTGGTGACGCATAAATACTTTATATTTAATTTACTTAAAAATTATTAATTATTGTCTAGAAAAATGAGTAATTGACTCGATTTGCCAGAGGTTGTTCTGCAGTGGACTGACAAAAAAAAACAAGGTTCTGACTCTTAGAAAACATTTACAGTAATTCTTGAATTTTATATAGCATACTTATTCTTTATAATTTGAACTTTTTAAACATCCTTCGAACATTAACATGAAAGTGTCGACTTCATCCCGGATGCCCTCATCACTCATAGTCAGCGCATTCTCTCTCTCTCTCTCTCTCTCTCTCTCTCTCTCTTTACGCCTCTTCCTCTTCTTCTGTTTGACTCTTTCTTCCGCCTTCTCCTCGTGCATTCTCTGCTCTTCAAACTCTTGTCGTCTGGCGGAAATAATCCGTTCGCACTTCTTGTCATTGGTTTGTAATTGCTGTACAATTTTATCGAAACATTTGGGACAACGCTGTAATTTTAAAGGTGAACTTGCGGCCACAACTCAAAAGAGCAATTCTACTCATTTATCAGCAGCAGACATGCCTTTTGCATATTAAAGTTTAACGCCATTGCTGAATCATTTTCTGCGTTACCAATTAGTAAAATTCCACGTGGGAGAAGAAGCATTTCTAACACAAAGAACAAAAATTTCAAATGGTTATTTCGAGGGAAAAATAAGCATTTAAATAGTTCTGTTTTTCTTTTCCTAGAATGACATTAAATAATCTTTCGTTTTTCCCGTATGTCACACTTGTGACTAGGATTCAAGACATGAAATGGAAGCTTAATTGCCCGTTGTCGTATTTTAGTTCCGTATTCAAATCTGACATGCTAGCATGTTTTCATGTCTGTCCTATATAATTAGAGTAAAATGTGACTTACTTCTTCATGCGACTGAAGAGAGGCCATGTAATGAGGAAGTAGCACGAAGAGGCAACCGTGAGAATGACCACCGAGTTGTGCTGATGAGAAAATTTTTGTGAATCAACAGTATATCCCGGTGTAAAATATGAATGAATGAAAAAATTGGTTCTGGACATCGTGCATTTTTTGTGTATCATTTACGTCAGTGCAACAATACTTCAAATGGCGTTTTGAGCCAAAGTAAGATTACTTTGTAATACTTTTTAATAAGTGTCTGCTCCGATTTATTCCATATGCTTTTAATTAATAAGGACTATAAAGAATCATTTTCATATAGAGATAAAAATTACCGAAAACAAGTCACGTGTTTTCGAAAACAGTAGAATTTCCTGTAGAATTCCGAGATCACGGTTGTTAGGGAATGAGAAGATCAATGACATTTTTGCAAAATTATATTTGTTCACGATCTCCTTGCGATTCGTATTGAAAGCACGTTGTATTGGCGAGGAAACTCCGGAAGTTTGGAGGCGGGTATATCAGACAGAGAACAATAGACTTTTAGCATTGCCAAATGATTACAAACGTTTATCTTTCAAGATCAAAGAATATCCCTTTTTTTAGACACGCAGTGTCAATATTAACTTTTACAATCATTATATGTACATATGTATATCATTGATATTTCATAAATTGCGTACTTACTTGAATCAACGAAACTGAAATTTTTGGTCAACTTTCTCAGACATGACCTCACCGTTTCATTATATTCCATACTTACTTATTACTTGTTAGAAACATTCACACTTACGCCAGGTTTAGCATTTGAAAATGAAGGGGCGGTGTTTCTCATTCACGTGCGAACTTCCATAGAATAAGAATTCTAGACACCTCATTCATGTTAGATGACTATACAAGTGGAAATTATGAGGCATTTCAATCTTAAAAGAAAACGCTGTCAACATTTCCTTATCAAACAAACTGATTTTTCTCAATTTACTTCCTGTCAAACACTTCTGCTTGTTCCCTCTCGGCCCAAAATGGCAGAAATATTGCTTCCTTGAACTGGAGTAGTCATATCTAGTTCGTGAATTTCTTTAATTGTAAATAATGGTACAAGAACGCATGACATTTTTCTTGTTTACATATTTTCTTGTTAATTCTTGTACAACTTTCCGGTTGCTTGGCCTCTCCTGATCTCCACGAACAACACAATTATACCCAAGCTCATGAATATGTACGTGAGGACAGGGTTTCCATCGGACATCCAAAGACAAAAGCAGAACCTTGCAGCTTTACCTACTTCTTCCTATTCGCGCAGTGTTTGGGCATTCTAGTGATTTCTGTACATCGTTGCTGCTGCATTCTCATGCCGTACTCTCGGATTGTCAAGGTGAGACTTAAAGTACATCTAAGGCGAATAAAAATTTCAGTTTCGTTGATTCAAGTAAGTACGCAATTTATGAAATATCAATGATATACATATGTACATATAATGATTGTAAAAGTTAATATTGACACTGCGTGTCTAAAAAAAGGGATATTCTTTGATCTTGAAAGATAAACGTTTGTAATCATTTGGCAATGCTAAAAGTCTATTGTTCTCTGTCTGATATACCCGCCTCCAAACTTCCGGAGTTTCCTCGCCAATACAACGTGCTTTCAATACGAATCGCAAGGAGATCGTGAACAAATATAATTTTGCAAAAATGTCATTGATCTTCTCATTCCCTAACAACCGTGATCTCGGAATTCTACAGGAAATTCTACTGTTTTCGAAAACACGTGACTTGTTTTCGGTAATTTTTATCTCTATATGAAAATGATTCTTTATAGTCCTTATTAATTAAAAGCATATGGAATAAATCGGAGCAGACACTTATTAAAAAGTATTACAAAGTAATCTTACTTTGGCTCAAAACGCCATTTGAAGTATTGTTGCACTGACGTAAATGATACACAAAAAATGCACGATGTCCAGAACCAATTTTTTCATTCATTCATATTTTACACCGGGATATACTGTTGATTCACAAAAATTTTCTCATCAGCACAACTCGGTGGTCATTCTCACGGTTGCCTCTTCGTGCTACTTCCTCATTACATGGCCTCTCTTCAGTCGCATGAAGAAGTAAGTCACATTTTACTCTAATTATATAGGACAGACATGAAAACATGCTAGCATGTCAGATTTGAATACGGAACTAAAATACGACAACGGGCAATTAAGCTTCCATTTCATGTCTTGAATCCTAGTCACAAGTGTGACATAGGGGAAAAACGAAAGATTATTTAATGTCATTCTAGGAAAAGAAAAACAGAACTATTTAAATGCTTATTTTTCCCTCGAAATAACCATTTGAAATTTTTGTTCTTTGTGTTAGAAATGCTTCTTCTCCCACGTGGAATTTTACTAATTGGTAACGCAGAAAATGATTCAGCAATGGCGTTAAACTTTAATATGCAAAAGGCATGTCTGCTGCTGATAAATGAGTAGAATTGCTCGTTTGAGTTGTGGCCGCAAGTTCACCTTTAAAATTACAGCGTTGTCCCAAATGTTTCGATAAAATTGTACAGCAATTACAAACCAATGACAAGAAGTGCGAACGGATTATTTCCGCCAGACGACAAGAGTTTGAAGAGCAGAGAATGCACGAGGAGAAGGCGGAAGAAAGAGTCAAACAGAAGAAGAGGAAGAGGCGTAAAGAGAGAGAGAGAGAGAGAGAGAGAGAGAGAGAGAATGCGCTGACTATGAGTGATGAGGGCATCCGGGATGAAGTCGACACTTTCATGTTAATGTTCGAAGGATGTTTAAAAAGTTCAAATTATAAAGAATAAGTATGCTATATAAAATTCAAGAATTACTGTAAATGTTTTCTAAGAGTCAGAACCTTGTTTTTTTTTGTCAGTCCACTGCAGAACAACCTCTGGCAAATCGAGTCAATTACTCATTTTTCTAGACAATAATTAATAATTTTTAAGTAAATTAAATATAAAGTATTTATGCGTCACCAGATGGACATCGTTGCGGGATACGAGTGAGAGAAAGAGAGAGAGAGCGTGGTCAGGGAAGATAGTCTCGCCAGCGAAGGTATGACGATAGATTCCTTCGTTGACCATCCAATAAGTGGAGATGTAGGCCCGCCAAAATTTATTTATTTATTTACTTCACGCACAGGTCACTAGGGCATCCAAATTGCATACTCACGCTTCGCTTTCATGTGACTACGTGCTATCTTGCTGAAAATGTCGGTAGCAAAAAAAAAACGAAAATGAAGATGTACATGAAGTAATTTTGTTTTGCAGCTCGAGTTGAACTGGACAAAGCCTTGCTGAACAGTTGACATGATGATCTATGGAGCTACTATGCGTTTTATCGATTGATTGCCAAGTAGATTGTTTTTAAAGGAGAATGAAACTCAACCATAATACATATATTTGAATTTTCTGACTACTATAGTCGCGTCTCTCTAAATCATATACCTCATCGACGTAAAATGGTGCAAATTCAAGAGTGTGTTTCTGATTCCTTTATAAGTTGAAGAATAAATAAAAGTGGGATCTTCAACATAAGAGTGACGAGATGAAGAGGAAGAGAGTGGAGGCAGTTCGCTTCCGAACTAATGGTATGCTCATTCTTTAAAGAGACCTCAATGTGCACGTTTCAGGACATTAATAAAGATCTTAGTCTTGGCTTGATCAGTTGAGTTTTATTCCTGGTATGCTTTCAAAATAATTATTGATGTTTTCAAAATAATTCTGGAACTGTTAAACCTTGCCGGTACACGTTGTCACCACAATGAAAGCAGTGTCCTGTGGTTTACGGGGACATGATATTTATTTTACTTTAGCAAAGATTTTGAAGGATGATTGGATGAACTTTAGAAGGATGATTGGATGAACTTCTGGTGCTTCGTATGAAACAATGCTGTTATTGTTTTCGGAATATCTTAAGGCGGAATATTGTGTCTTTTTAGAGAAGAGAGAGAATTGAGAGGACTGCAGGGTGGGGGAGACATGGGAAATCACTGTGGACTAACGCATGCATGAAGAGACGTGGACAGAAGGAGAATGGAGCGAACGGCAACAATTGAGGTATTGACAGAGACAGAGAAGAAAAGAATGGCCAATTTACTCCTTCATTTGGGAATATCATACTGTGGTATTGTGCTGGACGAATGATATAATTTGCACCGAGTATTTTCAGTTGTGGTTTTTCCACCCTCTTATGCTCAATCTTGGAATATTATTGCGTCAAGTAGAAGCGCTATTTTAAGAGGAAATCTTGTAAAAGAAAATTCTCATTATTACATGAAGATATGCTTTATGGAGAAATATTTGAGATATGCGCAACAGAGCAAATTCAGCGATATTTCTCTTTCTTTGTTTATCCCTTACGTTTATGTGTAAAACGATTCATTTAGTTAGAATAATGGTTAGTCAAATCTGTGCTGATTTTTTTTGTCTCGTGGAGTCACCGATAATAACGTTGTCTGCTTTTGGTGACAAAACACGAATCTATACATTTATAACTGGGGTTATATTTAAAGCAAAGCAATAAAGCTGTTGAAGCATTTATAATCAACTTCATTACAAAATATCGAACTTGTGGGCAAACTCTCTATCGGCCATATACATATATATATGAATTGCTCACTCCGATGTGTTATGGAGAATGTCGAGGATAGCCCGCGAACTCGAAAATACAATGAGACACGTGGTTTTGGCGAGCGAGATCTTTATTTTACAGTGGCATACATGAGTTTCAACGATCAGTCTTCAATTCTTCTCTCATAATACACCCACTCTATAAAAAAAATGATGCTAGAAAAGGTAGTACGTAAACAATGTGTCCTTCTTTTGCTATAACCGTCTCGCCAATTCTCAAACATTATTTCTCCCTCTCTTTCTTTGTCCCTGCCATCCTTCACCGTCTCTTCGATCGCGAACTATAACTCATCGGGTAGATGCAGCGCTAATCAAGGAAATCCTCTGACGTCAATCATTCTCACTTTCAGACAGAAGAAGAGAGAAAGAGGGTGAGGGAGAGACAGAAAGAGATAGAGAGAGAAAAGGAGAGAAAGAGAAAGAAAAGAAAAAGAGAAGGAGAAAGAAAAGAGAAAGAGAAAGAGAAGAGAAAGAGAAACTGAAGAGAAAGAGAAAGAGATAGTATGTACATAGGGAGAGTCTGAGAAAGGAAAAGAGATTATTTGTATACAATGAAAAAGAGAATGGAACTTCACAGTGCCACAATAATGTAGTTTCTTTCAACATAGCCATCAGTTGTGGAGAACGAGTTCAAACGAGTGGCTATTGTCGTTCTGTTGTCGTCAAATCAAAAATATGATATTTATTCTCATGGACATTGAATAGCCACACCAGAATCAGCACTTGAAGTCCGTCGGACGAATCCACATGAATGCCTCGCGAAGCGGTTCCTTATTCCAGAGGAGACTTTTCCTGACGCTGACATACTCGATGAATGCTGGCTGCGCATCTTCGCAGTTGCCAGGCGGCGCGTTCAGATTGGCCGTTGAGAAGCCCCTGTTATGTGCATAATCGCTCTTATTTCTTTTTCCCTTTTATGAATCTAAAGATGCGAATTTAGCTTTTTTACATGTTCATAAGTTTCAACTAAAATAATACTTTATATTTCTAAGGTTTAAAAACCGTACGATTTTTCATCGAACCACCATCCACTACTCGGCAGGCGAATCTCGTTCGGAAGAGGAGAGGACGAGTATCGCGAATTGCACCAGTCTGTCCATAAGAAGATCATGCACAAAATAGACAGAAGATTTCATAACGAATATATTTGTATATATAGGAAATATTGCTGTTGAATAATACTAATCAATTCCAATTTTTTTAAAAGGATAATCGCATAAAAATGCCCTCGTTTACTCGGATCGCGATATTCCGCTCGGTCGACGTAGCCGAAGGGAGGGCCGACAGCGCTGATGTCCCAGGAGAGCCAACCGTCTTTCTTGCTACGATCTCTCTCGCTTCCTTCGCATTCCTGTATATGTCATCTAAGGTGATACAATGAATTGTCCATGACAATCAGTGGCAAACATGATTATTCTCTCCCTCTTTCTCTCTCTCTCCTTCTTTCTCTCTCTCTCTCTCTCTGTCTCTCTCTCTCTCTGTTTCTCTCTCTGTCTATCTCTCCTCAAACTCACTCTCTTTCTCTCCCTCTCTCTCTCTCTTTCTCTCCCTCTCTCGCTCTATCGCTCGCTCACTCTCTCTCTCTCTCGCTCTCTCTCACCCTCTCTCGTCTCCCTCCTTTCTCTCTCTCGCGCTCTCTCACTTTCTCTCGTCTCGCTCCTCTCTCTCTCTCTCGCTCTCTCTCACCCTCTCTCGTCTCCATCCTCTCTCTCTCTCTCTCTCTCTCGCTCTTCTCTCTCTCCTCTCTCAACTCTTCTCCTCTCTCTCCCTCTCTCTCCCCCTCTGCCTCTTTCTCTCACCTGTGTCATGTTCACGCGGTAGTCGACGGTCTTGTCGAGCACCGAAAAGGCTTGATATTCACATTCGCTCTTGCTGTTGTCACAACGAGTGAGCTCCACTCGCAAGCTGTGCAAGGAGAGTCGCCAACTTTGATAAATACAAATATCACTTGAACCCTCCCTTTGTTCCAATCACTAATAAAGAAATGAACAGATAAGGAAAAGAAGCCTGTTGGTATTTGCAGTTGTGATGGCAGAAAGAATGTCGAGGCCGATCCAGACGTCCTTCTTCTCGGGATCCCCGAATCCTCGCACATAATCGATGAAAGTGTTCGTGTTACAACTCGATGCTCCCTGTCCAATGGAACCCGTGTCAAGATCAACTGGCTAATTGTAAGATATGGACGAGGGATGTGTCGGAATAAAAATGCTCGTAACGGAATTCGGAAATCGGAAGGCCCCTTTCAAAACGGAATTCGGAACAGAAAAAAATTGAGGGTCGGATTTGAGGTATGAAGTAATATGAGGTAAAAGGTCGGAATTCGGAATGCCGATGGACGTTGCCTTAAGTAGCAGACCTTAAAGCTGCCGCTGACGAGTGTCCAGCCACCGCAGCTCGTCTCCATGTCGCATCTCACTTTCACCACCAAATCCGAGTCCACCAGCGGCATTATCCTTTTCAATGATAACGTTTATTCTACAATCAGGGACTGGGCCCGGTGGGTCAATGATAATGACAAAAAAGAAAAAAGAAAGAAATGAATTGATAATGGAAAAAGGAGACGTACTCGTAGACTCCGGACTTGGAGATGTTGTGGTACTTCTTGAGTGCGGCGCAGTCTGTCCTGGGCGTGAAGTGGCTGCACGTGGGCCCCGACCAGTTATTGGTGCACGAGCACGCAGTTGAACCCGTGCCGCTCACTGAAAAAGAAATATTCTATTCACCATTTCTTAGCATACAAAAAGATATGTATGTATGTATGCACATAGATAAGGATACACAATGTACCAACCTCTGTCGGTGACACATTTTCCCCTGCCATCATGCTCGCCGCAGCGTTTCTTGCAGTCCTCTCTTTCCTTGCATACCTTTCCGTCGCCCTGATGGTTGAAAGGTTTGTTGAACACAGACAAATTATCATTTCCCTTCAAAATATTCTTCGCAAAACAAGTTAATTCCTATTCAATTTACAAATACATCTGTATTTACAGGAAATTCTTTTTTTTTGTTAGCTGCACAAGGATGGCTCCCATCTAATATTCCCATCCCATGGGATCCTCAGTCTCTGACGGCAGACCTCGAAGCCTTCCTTGCAGACACAGCGTCGCTCGCCTTCTACGGCGCGGCACTCAGAATTGGGTGAGCAAGTCAGCGGCTAAACACAAAAAGCACTCTGACTGCACATATCAATCATTCTCGGAAATTACAGAGAAAAAACGAGATACGAAAAGAGGTCAAAGATAAATCATTAACCGTTGAAGTAATCTTATGCTTCGAGCAAGTGTTATTCAGTCTGCAGTCCTGAGACAGCCACGTTTTCCCCTCTTGAAAGAGATTCTATCTTAGTGACAGAATAAAAGAGATAATTTTAAAAAAAAGTAAAAAAGACTTTTGGAGACTTCCTTTCATTCCTTACCTACTCATTTTCATTGACTGGTCAATCTATATCACTACGGCAAAATGAATATGCACATTTTGAAAAGAACAAAACATTTGCCTTCCCACTACCCGAGCCCCCCCCCCCCCGAGCCCCTCTCCACCAACCGGGATAAGCGCCTCTCTCATCGCTGCAGCCACACTTCTCCCTGCGAATACACGCGAGGTCGCTCTGGGAATCGTCGCGGAGGAAGCCGATGTTACACCCGCAGCCCGCCACGCATTCTGCACACATCATATACTCAATTTACTTTGTTGCAAATGAAGCTGTAATAATGATTATGACTCTGATGGCACCTCGTTCCGAACACGATAAGATATGAATATCTCCTTTTCGCGATCATTCGTTTTCAGGGGCTGTGATTGCTTGAGATTCATTGTGCGCTTGTTGAGAACATCAAGAAAGAACACAGACTACGTTTGATCGGGAGATTGCTTTGATGCTTTTCCAGACTGTTATGGAACCGATGAACGAGAACTTGGCCAATTCGTTCTCACCCAAGAAAAAAGAGAGGTATGAAGAGCTTACACAAATTTTTATCGAAATTGATGCAGTATGAATATTGCCCGGTAGTTTGCATGCTTTCAAAAATGATTTAAACAAACAGATGCCTCAAGACTTGCTTCTTTTGTCCACTGCTACTTTTGCCTATTTATGCGAAATTAATGGTCTTCTTGTCAAATGCCTATTCTCCAGTGCATTATACTCTAATAGACTTGTGGTCGCCATCTTGTCGGATTCGTGACTTTCCCATTTTTGGAATTATTTTTTATGATTCTTGTTATCGCACCATGGTGTTATTTTTTTTAAAATAATTTTAGAGATAAGTGCGTTAATAATTTTGATAATGTATTTTCTCTCTGTAATACTTATTACTATTATTCTCTTTTTTCAAAATCTTAATAAAGAAATAACAGAAACAACCGACCGTCCTTGCAGTCCTTATTGCCATCCGAGGACGAACATGTCCGATCGCACGCAGTTCCGCACTGCTTGAACGACGCGTTCGGTGGACAAGGCGACTGAAAGGAGCGTATAAATTGAAATATGAATAATTAGCGAATGAATAGTGGAAAATGCAGAAAATTTTGCGACAGAATGGTGGAAAATACTGCACAGAACAATAGCAAAAAACTCATTGGACTATGTTTTGTATGTATTTATGTATTGGGAAGATGCGTACAGTGCAATTGACGAGAGGATGCCGCTGCCAATTGTCCAGGTTGATGGCTGAAAACATTAGAATTGTTTTTTTTCTAATATTTAAAAGCGGAATATTTATCGATAAACCATGATAATCTCTCGTTAACATGTAAGCTTTTAG
The DNA here is from genome assembly GCA_945643635.1 of Allodiplogaster sudhausi. NCBI lineage: Eukaryota > Metazoa > Nematoda > Chromadorea > Rhabditida > Diplogasteridae > Allodiplogaster > Allodiplogaster sudhausi. The sequence continues at coordinate 6,204,478 of CALZFC010000006.1, read as the reverse complement.
AATCTGAATGAAGACATATTGAACGAACAAGTTGACTTTGCTTTGCATTCGTCTGCGAATGTGCCGAGACGAGCGCACTTTTCTTCCGGCATTCTGAACGTGGGCATACACCCATGTACATATGTAATAACAATAAGCTTTTTTTGAGCATTAAAATGATTTTCTATTTATTTAGTTTTCAAAGATTTTCTCTTCACTTAGAATTATTTAGAGTTATGCCAAGATAACAGAAAAAAAAAATTGCAAGAAATTCACTGACTCGCACGTCTCGAAGCAGCACTGACGAAGCAGTTCCTTGATGTTCTCTTCTCCGAGGATCTTGCACTTCGAGAAAGGACCCTGTTTCTAAAGGCGCTAACAACGATAAGGGAAAACAAAACCAAGCAGAAAAATAGTCTAATTCTAAATTCACATGTAGAACGAATATAAATATTTAAATTTAAAAAAAAACTAAAACGAAAACGAACAGCCTCGTCTTGGAGCAGATTCGAGATGGCGGCACAGGACTTTCGAGCAATCGGCAGCCAGTCTTTGCGGAGCTACAGACAAAGAAGCAGTAACTTTTTTTTCTTTTTCAGATCAAATGGATTGGCACGCAAGAGAAACTCGAGACTGACACAGCCTTCACTGCACGCGTCCTTCGGCGCCGGAGTCGTGGTGGGACCGCCGAACAACGGCTGAATACAGTATGATTACAGTATGCAAAGTATGAAATATGGAAGTCATAAGATACATACGTAGCCAAAAACGAAGCTGTGATTCCTGATTTCTTTCCACGTACCTTGCATTCTTTCAGGTGTTCCCGCAGACGATTTCCAGGTGCTGAACAATTAATGAAATTTAGCGAAAATTGTTGAGAAGAGAGCAAACGTATTTCTAGCAAAACAATTAAGGCTGAATTTTTTTGGATGGATAAATTCATATACATACTACATATACAGGCTTGGCCCATTTGATATTTAGCATGCTATTGCATTACCACAAGTGATCTCTATTTTGTTCTCGACGAATTCGAGTCCTTCGAGACGCCATCCATTGCTGAGGGAGCAGTCGATAAAGTCGAGAGGCTCCCATCCCCGATTGCTTCTCACCTTAATGGAGATAAAAACTCGATCTTTAACTCGCGCCTTTTTGCCTGACGGAATAGCGAGAGAGCGTGTGATTTATACAGACGAGGCTGTTATTCAAACAGATAACGGTTGAGGTTCGTGCTCTTTTCAAGAGGCTAAAATTTCTTTTAAAAATGAATGTATTAGTATGTAAAGAGGCTGTCCAAGGCACCTTAAAATCCGCAGTAATCCTCAAGAAAATAGTATTAATAAGAGAGACACAGACAGCAAAGTACATTGGATTTTTTAAGCTCCATGGGCCGCCACTTGAATTGTACTTGCGAAAGATGCCTGACAAAGAGCTCATATCCTTGTTCGCAGCTGTAGAGCAGGCAGGCGGTGATGTCGTGCGTGCAGGTCATGAGCTTCTTCGTGTCACATTGCTTGCCGATTGGACAGCGGACGGAGACGGCCGGCGATGGACACATCGAGCAGCCAGCTGAATCTCTTCTTTTTATGTGTATCAATTTGGACGGTGGAGATGGCTATAAAACACCTACAAGACTGCTTTGTTTTTCTTGCTCGTACGCATTCCATATCAACTTACAAGTACTTCCTCTATTAGCTATCCCCGATGTCTTCATTTTTTTGCTAGACAGTAATTGCTAATTGAAGCAGCGCTGCTAAACGCAGGTATTAGAGAAGTAACAGTACATTGGGTTTGTGCACAAGTAGCCGGTCGGGTGGACTCGATGAAGTAGCGTTTGCCCTCGAAGAGGCCGGTCCATTTGCCGCAGCTCGCACACGAGAGAAAATCGAAGAAGAGACGACGGCCTCCATCTTCCACCTCCAAGGAGTACGGTATTCGGGAGTCAAATGGGCAGCGGGCAAAAGGCAAGCTTCCGTTTGCCGTAAACCTGATATAATTTTACGATTTTAGCTAAACTATTGATTCAAAAACTTTGACAACATCACGCAATATTTTTTCTTCTTTGATTTTGGATCATTTTTTCTATCATACACATTTTGAATATGTTTTATTTACAGGCTTTTACAGAAGTATTTTTAAAAATGAATCACCCTCATCAAATCATTATCATAACATTATAACAAAACAACAGTTCTTGGAAATCATTGAATCCCTTCTATTTGCAAATATTCACGTAAGCACCGATGGCTTTCAAGTGATCCAACATGTTCCTGCCAATTGAACCATTCTTCGTGTGCCCATTCAAAGTCGTCCTGTTCTGCGGCTCTACTGGGGGGGGGTGAGATTTTCGGAAGATACAGATTGATACAGAGCCTGGAACTCCTTCTGGTGTTGGAACCTAGCATACCTTGTACTTTATACGCACATATATACGTTATGTTAACGTATGTACATGTGTATACGTATCTAGAGCAAACTTACCGATCTTGAATCTTGTTGTCAATTGCCTTGAAATAGTGAAATGCGTTGCTGAACTGCACTTCGGCCTGTGGGTAGACAGCGAGCAGCGCTTGTGAAGTTTCTCTTTCAAAGTCTGTGTAAAATTAAGCTAATACTACAAAAATTTGTTATTCATACCAATCATGACTTTTGTTGGAGGTGGTACCTCTTCTCTCTGATAGAATGAGAAGACTTCCTGGTACCTACTTTTGTCAATACAACTCAACTAACTGCTCAACTCGTCTCGTCGAAACTGCTCGATCACCAAAAAGAGTTCCAGGCTCTGTATCAATCTACATCTTCCGAAAATCTCACCCCTCCCCCCAGTAGAACCCCCAGAACAGGACGTCTTGGAATGGGCACACGAAGAATGGTTCAATTGACAGGAACATGTTGGATCATTTGAAAGCCGTTGGTGCTTACGTGGATATTCGCAAATAGAAGGAATTCAATGATTTCCAAGAACTGTTGTATTGTTATAATGTAATGATAATAATTTGATGAAGGTGATTCGTTTTTAAAAATACTTTTGTAAAATATTGTCTGTAAATAAAACATATTCAAAATGTGTATGATAGAAAAAATGATCCAAAATCAAAGAAGAAAAAATATTGCGTGATGTTATCAAAGTTTTTGAATCATTAGTTTTGCTAAAATTATAAAATTATATCACGTTTACGGCAAACGGCTGCTTGCCGTTTGCCCACTGCCCAAATGACCGCTGCCCATTTGACCGCTGCCCATTTGACCGCTGCCCAAATGACCGTTGCCCATCCATCACACTCCCCGGTATTCTACTGTAGTTTAACTATTTAATTTTTTCTTGAATTTTGCACACTTGCATCTCCTTAAACTTGAATGTTTCAGTCGCTTTTTCTGGAATGGACCAGCTTCAATAACAATAAGTGCATCCTGCTCATGGTCGTCCTGTCCACGTCTTGTGTTGCTGCCCAACCTGGAGTTGTCCAGCGTCGCATGCCATGACTTGGCAACCGTTGCGGAAGTGGGCACGACGGCGCAGGTAGCGGCCTTCACACACCTGGAATCAGGGAAATGCAAAGTGGGAGAGGACTGATAAACATTGAGCAAGAAGTAAGCCAACCTGCCGCTCGGTGCACGCTAGCGAAGTGGTCGTCATGGGCATGCAAGATTTGCAATCTACTAAATATACTACGATTGTGTCAGCGCAATTCGAACCCAAATTTAAACCCAAACAACTCAAAATGGGATTGGCTGATTAATTAAGAAAATTCTCAAACTATGCACACTGACCACACGTGATCAACAGGTCCGATGACGGCATTGCTTCGAAGCCGTCGACCCTCCAATGCATTTTCCTGTGGCAGTCGACTGAATCCACCGTTATCCACTTTGACTTGTATCTCACCTTAAAGAAGAAAAGAAACTCAATCTTGAATTCACAACTTTTTTGCTTGACACAAGGGCGAACGAGCGTTGTTATTTAGAGAGACGCAACTACAATACTCTGGAAAGTTTTCGGCCGAGTTTCGTGCTCCTTTAATGGAGTAATAAATTATATATCTATATATGCATATGCATATATTTTTGTATCATCTCATTGTTCCTTTAATTTCATGTCATAAAGTGTGGGAAAAAAAAATTTCGGAAAGATTTTCGCTTGACAGTTAGCATTTTTCCCATAGGACAGCGCCGGATGCTGCAGCCGGTCTCCAAGTCATGCTTTGCCACGACACTCAGGGAATTACAGACACTGGATGGTGGGCACTCTGCCGTTCTTCTTGGCTCGGAGCACGAGACGCATGTGTCGCCTGAATTGTGGCTAAGTCAACTCTTACTATACTCAATACTCTATCAGACATCATAAACATATATCTATAATACAGAAGCACACTGTCTTCTTACTTGTTCCGACCATGCAGGTTATGGTGGCGTTCGGGGTGGATGGCACTCTTCTACCATTGACGAACCCAGCCCATCTTCCGGAATCACAAGTTAAGTAATCAACAACAACTTGTCCAGGCTGGGCTCCGTATAATCCCTAAAATGAATGGAAGAAGGGCTAATTAGAATCCGAGTCAGCGGCCATCCTAAAGAACTTTTATGAACACTATTTCTAGAGTTCAGTAGTCGTGCATTTTCATTCGCTTTATCATGTGACCCCTTTCGTCGGATTTATTTGTTATTGTTATACTTTTTAATGCGATTCTTCATTTCTAAGCGTACTTCCAAATTCATGCACTCATGAATTTGACATCGCATTGCATAGTACGACCGGCTCGCTCAAAGACTGCACTTACCCTCATGGATCCCTGAAATCTTCCTTGTCTGCACGCAGTTGTAAGGCAGCCGCTAATGGGATGAATGCGCTGGACGAGGTAATCTGGCCGACAGGTCTGCAAGAGAAGCTCACTTGAAGAGAGGACAATCACCGAATAATGATTAATGCACGTTTGAATTGCCGCATCTTCCCTGATTTTGAGAATAGGCACTCCCATTCTCGTGTGCTATTTCGCAAGTCGTGCAATCCCCCAAATACATATGTACATACACACTACATATATACGAGTATGTATGAAGGATCGCGGCAATTTGAAATGTCGCATAATTTTTGGATGATCGCCTCCTTCAATCATTTAACGTTTTGTGATTAACATTTTTTTTCGTCAGCTGCTTCAATCTCCGACTGGAAACACGAGACAGCATGACAAGAAAGCTAACTGCTGCTGACTTCGCAAGAGCGTGTATTCGTGAGTTCCGCACAGTCGAACGTGCACTGGGCGGGTGGCACAAGCACGGCGGGCGTTGTCGGCGGAGTTGGCGGCAGCGGCGCCGGCGTGCGCTTCCAGCGCTCGCTCAGACTCGGACAGTTGTTATACTAAAGGAACACAGGGTTTGTATACACGAATGTAGACAACAGGAATTCGGAAGGTCTCTTTTCATTACAGAATTTGGAAGGGAGAAAAAAAGTAGTCGGAATTCGGATACACTCACCGGAGCACATGAAAGGGCGAGAACGCGTTAAGAATTGAAAGATTAAGAGCCGCTCAAACCATGATGCCTGCGATCGAATTCATCCGCCAACTGTCACCGAGGGCTACTTCATCAGCAGGAAATTTCAGAGTGCACAGACGGGATCCGACTCCGCCGCCAACCAAAGTGTGGGTTTGAAATCCGTTACTATAAATAAAACAAGGAACTGTTTACGCTTTAAAATGGCCACAAATGAGAGTCGAAAAGATTACCTATAACGCGCATCGTTCTGGCAGTTGTCATCCATTGTTCCGCAAACACCTTCCAATTTATTAGCGCCATAAAATGGTCGAGGCAAGCAGATGTAAACCTCCAACAAATACTTTGTGAACTGTAGAAATCTCCCAAAGGTGCTACACAAGGATATTTGTCTTATTGTTAGACAATGTTAACAAACGTCAGTGTCCATGCTGAAGTCAACAATAATGCCGCAGGAAGAACGAATTATCCAATTGTCAACCGAAAGCTAAAGTTTTCTTGACAACTTGATGCGCATTAAAATCGTAAAATAATTGTCTAAATATCATGTTAGTTGTCCTTCCATAGTTAATAATAAAATGTTCAGTAACCCTGAAATCTCCTTTCCACGTTCGACCAGAAATTAAAGCATTGTCGACATATAATGCCTTCTGAATTGAACAAACGTAAAAAAAATTGATTTTTTTTGCTAACCTGTGCTGTTTTAAAATCTCGAACAATTCGGACGGTCCTGTCATTTAGTAAAAACTCGACAGTTCCGAGAATGGAGCCGCTAATTGGATAACATATGTAGATTAATTCTGGCAAATTTCTAGCTGATATCTCGCTGATGGCTATCATGCGAATGTGGACTGACCGAGCAGTTCCGGCATTCAGTATCTTCACTTGGAAATCGCACGCTGGGCTAGCAGCCAAACCGCTCAGAGTTGGCCTTGATGCAAGATATGGACACGAAACTGCTGAAAGGGCCAAGCATCTTGCTCCATCCATACCCAGAGGAGTGTCATCGTACCTTGGTAAGAATACCAAAGATCGTCAAAGGTGAAGACGCGTGGCTCGCCGTAGATACGACAGCACTGTAAATTGTGTCGTTGCCCTCCGAAAGTTGACGATGGCAATTGGAGAAGAAGCCCAAGGAGTAGCCATGTCAGGCCTGTGTCATGTTTTTTTCGTTATAAAAAAAAAGCTTGTAAAATGATTCAAAGCGCTCAAACTAACCTCTCCTGCTTGGAAGGAACTTCTCCATATCGGCCAAGAGTTATAACCTTATCTGATTCGTGAACTTATGCTCTACAAGTTTTTACAAAAAAAAAAAACAATTAGAAATGCATATGTACGGATACAAAGATTCGACTCCAAGCGCGTAGCTCTCTTCAAACGCGCCTTTCAACGTGCGGAAAGCCCCATTTATTTGTGCAGTGGTGAAGGAAGCATCGTTAATGTTGTGCGGCCTTTTAGAAGAAGAAGAATACATAAGAGTCCAAATGCTCAAACGGTCAATGGAAGAGCCATTCTTTCTTTGATTGAAAGAAAATAATGGACGCAAAGGTGCATTTCAATGATAAAGCCATCAAAATACATAGATATTATAGTATAACGAAACATAAACATATTTGTGCAATGATTTCGTGTTACAGAACATGCACCAAACAGAGTTTTCCATCCATTTTAATGCGGTATTATGATAGGAAATAAACGGCGCTTCTTTTAATGTTGAATGTTGTCGATGAGCAGCTTTAACGATCTCATCACAGCCACCTGGCCCTCTTTCAAGAAATCTAGAGGTCGATAGTAGATCGAGAGATCGAGACATCAAGAGAACAAGAAATCATTTTGTTTATTCGTCTTCGTTCTTGTTATAAAAAATAAATATTATGAAATGTTCGTGAGGAAATACACGAGATACATATGTACATATATTGTTAATTGATCTATGAGATAAGTGTTTTTTTATTATGTGGTTCAGCGACATAGAATAAATATGGTCAAGGAAGTCCTTACACATTCTCATTTTCAGGCTTGAGAGAAAAGAAAGTGATAGATGAAGAGAGAGAGAGTGCGAGAAAGAGAGAGAAACACGAGTATGAGAGGGAGAAACAAAAGTGGCCGCCAAATAGAAGGAAGCTTCCGTTCAATGTTCTAACGCCTATCTTCTTGACAGTATTAATCAAAGAGTTGTTTTTGAGACGACGAACTACATACATATGTATGTATGTATGTATCTATATAGATCCTGAGTGCAGCGCACCAAAATTCATAATTATTGTTTCCACCGCGGCTTGAATGCATTCAAAAATGATCTCTTTCATACCGTAATACGCCGCACCCGTTGGTGCAAAGTGTCGTTGTTTTCCGGCGGGTTTTAAAAGTATGTTTTCTAGCAGCACCTTGTATAGTTTCTCTAACAATTTAATCAGCCCTTTCACTTTTCTTGTTAATATTTGCGTCACTAATATATGTCTTCTAAAATAAACAAAATCCTGTTAATGATTTTCTTCTTTTTCCTCTTACCATCTGTTAGTTAGCTTCTAATATTTATCCATGTCGAAAGTTCATCACTATGCCCAGCCAACCAATGCTTGCAAGAAATGAGAAGAACGTTCATTCTTCACATTATATTTGTCTACTCTCTCTCTCTCTCCATCGTTTATTCCTTCAATCGTTGTTGCTCGTCTCATTGCCTTTTTTACCAAAGAAGCATTTAATAAATGCATGCCTTGTGGTTTCGTTGACCGGAGCAAGCCATATTATCCTGAATGTTTTCTAGCAGCACCTTGTATAGTTTCTCTAACAATTTAATCAGCCCTTTCACTTTTCTTGTTAATATTTGCGTCACTAATGTATGTCTTCTAAAATAAACAAAATCCTGTTAATGATTTTCTTCTTTTTCCTCTTACCATCTGTTAGTTAGCTTCTAATATTTATCCATGTCGAAAGTTCATCACTATGCCCAGCCAACCAATGCTTGCAAGAAATGAGAAGAACGTTCATTCTTCACATTATATTTGTCTACTCTCTCTCTCTCTCCATCGTTTATTCCTTCAATCGTTGTTGCTCGTCTCATTGCCTTTTTTACCAAAGAAGCATTTAATAAATGCATGCCTTGTGGTTTCGTTGACCGGAGCAAGCCATATTATCCTGAACAATAAGCACATGATTGGTCAAGGTATTCTGCGTACTTCTCTAGTTATTCCTTTGCGTGTTCAAAGTGGGTATTCCACAACAAGGAAACCCTGTCCTTGAAATTTTCCTACGTTCATACTTTTTTCTCTAATATTTAACGATGTCAAATTTCATCACTCTGCCTGTCAAATTATGTTTCACTTAAACATAATACCACTGTTTAGGCCATTCAAACAAAAATTCATTTAAATAATTTGTTAATGTTTTTTTCCATTTTATTAGCTTACAATTAGCACGGCGCATTCATGTATACGATTTGATTATTATAGCCTTTTCCTGATGTGCTTGACGATGCAGGACGGTTTCATTCTCGATACCAAACTGCTTTTCTTATCTTCATTGGTTCTTTTAGTATACAACAGACGTGTTGAGTTTACCCGCCAATAAAAGTTGCGGCAAAAACAGCTGATTGTGAGAAGACTAACGATGGGAAGGCTATAAAAACTAGAAGAAATGGCTGATTCCGATGCAATTCTCTGTTCTCGCATCCCCCTCTTTCCTGTCCTCTCCTTTCGATCTTGCGCTTCAAGCAGTCTTTATCGTTGCCGTGAAATTAGTGGCACCTCGATGAGTATCAAAAATGCCGTTCTACCCTTTAAAGCTGATCATACGAATCGAAGTTGCTGCCAGAAAAAAGATTGTGAATATCATATTTACCTTTGTAATCAAACAGCCACATTCGGTTTGTAATTACAGAGATATGTACACAGCAAATATCAGACGAATTTTTGCACTACTATCTCAATCCTCGGTCTGGACGATTTACTTCTAACATAAATACGCAATGCCATAAATTTTCTCTGAAGACTACATATATGCAGACCACTTGATAACATATGATAAGAAGAAACTGATATCTAAGATTTATTGGGAGTGCAGCCAGAATACATGTGAATACATGCGATCGAGCCACGCAGTATGGGAATCAGCTTCCCTGATTTTGATATGGTCATGACCTTTTAGACGCATTCCTGATAATTCTTAGATGTCTGCGTTCTTAATGGAATATTAGCTACCCGATTCAACACGAATTTTATTGAAGATGATGCTATCTGTACTTCTTTGAGCATCAATCCATGCCAAAAACAATCACATCATGTGGGATAAAACAATATTATCTCGCCAGATATGAGCGTATGGCACAACTATACATATGTATGTAGAGTACGATTTTGCTTCTGTTTTGTGCCTTGTCGTTATTCCTTACCATCGAAAAACTCGATGGCTCGTGGCCATAATAATCATTTTGTATGGCTTTATATATCTTTATCGCTTTGCCCAGCATAGATGTAATGTGTGTAACATATATTCGTTGCAATGTTGCAGTCAGGGTTAAGCAATGGGAAGGGGAAAAGAAAGAATGTAAAATGAAAAAGAAGGAAAAAATCATGATGTGACAGTATAACAATAAGTACGAAAAGAAGACAGTGAACTGGAGGTGACATGTTGTTCTAGTAGTGAATTCCATAACCGAATCACACGATAAGATAGACTAGCAAGTTTATAGCGAAGAGATCGAAGAGAAGGAAAGGCAAGCTTAAGTGAGTGCCCTCGGAGGATGGAATAGTATCGACCAGGAAATTTGAAAAAGCAAGTGGGTTCAATAGGAGTAAGATTCCGTACTATTTTGAAGGTTGTGACTAGATCAGTAACTTGTCTACATTGCTCGAGAGAGGGTAAGCCAAGGGATTCTAAGCGTTGATTATATGTTAAAGAACTACCAATTCTCTTAAAGATGGAACGAGTGAAATTTCTCTGAACTTTCTCAATAAAATTAACAAATAAGACAGCGGAGGGGTTCCACACCTCAGACAGTGAGTCAAGTATTGACAAAACATAAACTTTATATAAGCGTATCAAAATAGAAGGGTTGAGAGATCTGAATGACCGAAGAATATATGCGCATCTTGCGGAGGCTTTTCTAACTATGGATTGAATATGTTCACCAAAAGAGAGCTCACTATCATATGAAATACCGAGGTCCTTAAATGATGAAACTGTTGGGAGGGAAAAAAACGACAGTTTTATCCAGAGAAATAATTAGGCCCCACTGATTGGCCCATGAATCTATGGCGTTAAGTGCACATTGAAGGAGGGAAGGGTCATTATAAGTATCGAGCTTAGCATCATCCGCATAAATTGTGAAATGACAGCCTGGAGGGATACATTCAACAATGTCATTAATGTAGATCAAAAAGAGCAGAGGTCCTAGACAAGTTCCCTGATTGACGCCATTATTAATAGAGTACGTGAGAGAAGTAGAGTCACTGATGATAACAGACTGAGTTCTATTTGCTAGAAAAGAATCAAAGAATCGCAAAAGGCTACCCGAGATGCCTATTTTGGAAAGCTTATAGAGGAGATGAGGTCGGGGAACTGAATCGAAGGCCTTGGTAAAATCAACATAGGCAGTGGTGATAAACTGATTCGAGTCTAAGGCACGGTGCCATAAATTGAGGGTGGATAAAATGGCAGTAGAGACTGAATGACGGGGGCGAAACCCGTATTGATAAGGGGTAAGAATGGAATGTTCTTCAAGAAAATTAAAAATTCGGCGGGAGACAATACGTTCCATTACCTTAGACAGAGAACAAGTAAGAGATATAGGACGATAATTCACACAATCTTCGCGAGATCCTTTTCGTTTGTAAACATGACGAATGAGTGCATGGGACCAAATTTTGGGGATTTTACCATACATCATTATTCGGCTAAATATAATAGCGATCGGAGTAGCAATAGAGTTAGCAGTCTTATTGAGAAAAATATATGGAACTCTATCAGGAGATGTGGAGTTTCTATTGGGAAGGCACGATAAATTTCTTCTGAGTTGAATTCGATGTAATCTAATCGGTGAGGAAGGCACGGGGTAGAATCGGTCGGTGGAGACGGAGGGGATAGAGAGGTGAAATCAAAACATTGCTCAAAATAATCGGCAAACGCTTGGGCTTTCGAAGAGGCATCTGTACATATTTTAGACGAAGTCTTAATAGGACCAATACTAGTGTTATCTTTGATACAACCATTAGCATAACGATAAAACAACCGCATATTACCTTTGGACGATATTCTACTCTCTAATTGTCTCCTATGGTGATAAAGGGCCTTCTTGAGCTTACGGGACGCATGCAAGAACGGTGAGAAACCAAGAGATGATCGGGACTGATATAGTGAGTCACAAGTGCGAGCCAACTTTTGGACTCGGGTGGGAAACTGCGGATGGGTTCGGGTAATCGAGCGAAGAGGAACGAAAGTATCAATCACAAAATGGATCTTTTCGAAGAAGGCAGAATACATATAATCGACATCATCTGTTGAGCTAAGCAGATGGGTCCAGTTAATAGATAACAATAAAGAGTTGATTTGGGGCCAATTAGCACGTTTAAAATCTCTGGTGGCGAAAGATGACTGCGGTGGAAGAGAGGGAAGAGAGACAGAGAAGGTGACAGTGGAGTGGTCCAGGGAAGGAAGAGGGGGAAGAACGGCACACGAATGTACTAGCGAGCCATCGGAAGATAACACAAGATCAAGCAACGATTGATTGCGAGTGGGTTCAGTGACGTGTTGAGTAAGTGAGTGTGTATGACAGAGAGACAGGAGAGATGCACAAGAAGGGGGGAGAGTGGATGAAACAGACGACGAGAGCGGGTCATAGGAACTATAATCTATTTCAGGACAATTAAAATCACCGACAATGATATGACTAAATCTATGAAGTTCTATAACGGTTTCATGTATTTTATCTAGACAAACAGTGAAATCAGCGGAAGGGCAGGATGGGCTTCTGTAGATACAGTGCAGGACTATAGTAGCTGAGTCAAATGTAATCGCAACAGAAACTAACTGACAGAATTTCCCAAACGAGACAGAATGTACTAGATATGAAGGAAGAAAACTCTCTGTTAAAATGCAGACACCGCCGCCAAGGCTATCACTAAAACGGTCTGATCTAAAAACATTAAATTCGGCATTAAAAAAAGCATCGCGTCCGATACAGATTCAGAAGTGGCCCATGTCTCAGTAAGAAGAAAGATACTAGTTTTATGGCGGGAGCGGAAATGTTCTAAAATTGGGAGCTTTCTACCAATAGATCTGATATTTATGAGAGCACAAAGTAAAGAGGAGGTGGGTGAGCAGTTTGAGACAAGAGAGGGGGCTAAATTGGGAAATTAATATTGGGAATGCTGGGCAAACGACTGACTGATTGATGGAGAAGCTGCTCCAGGATGCGTCTGCTTGGCTGTCTGCTCCACCGGCGACGCATCGATCGTCGCGAGCGCATCGAACCGGCCCGCCTTCGGCCGCACGTAGTCGACCCGGTCGTCGTGGCCCCGGCTTACTTTATATTAAAGAAGATTTTTATTTATGTAACTTATTTAGCCAATCAGAATAGTACTTTTAGATATGTCATCATAGGCCGATTCCTTGCGTAATATATTAAATAAAAATAATAAAAAAATGATTGAAACATGCTTAATTTGTTGATTTGTTGGCCATTAATCTGTACTACTTATTTTTAAAACACCATGTCCAACTTACATATTAACGAATTCTCGAAGCGAGTGTCATCTTATAAGATTTTTGTTTCACTGGAAATCACCGGTTGCCCAAGTAAAGGAAATGTGATAGCTTTTTTTCATTTGCAGGAGAATTACATATGAAGAAATTAATCAAATAAAGCAATTAAAAGCAACCTTTTAATGCTCTCATCTTCTTATTTTATGCAGTCTTTTCCTAAAATTCTAGGATGATTGATAAATCAAGAGGCTGCATTTATCAATCACGACGCATGGGAGGGCCTTCCGGCGTTTGATGCATCTCTAGTGATGGAAGCGATTCAAGTTTCGCGTTCACCGAATCCGAACACCAAAATACACACATTCGTGGAAAATACGATGCAGCAACGAACGCTGACTCAAAAAGGTGTTTCATTTTTTTCCAGATTAATGCTTGAACTTTGTCCTGAAGTATAGACAGTGCATGAAGAGTGTATGGGAGAAATAGAGATGGTTGAGGAAAAGGGAGAGAAAGAGAGAGAGAAAAAAGAAAATGAAACGAACACATCGTCAAGAAGACGAGTATGGTGGCAGGTGAGAATTAATGAGTGCGAGTTTCAGTGAATTCTCCGAATTCGCCACTAGAGGTGATGATTACTGCAAACTAAACGTAATTCGGCATTAATTTGATCAAAGAGTAGGAGAGAACGGACTATTTACGGATGTTAGATTTGTTATCGTGCGCTCTTTGCTTGATTACATAATTTACATATTAAAATGAATTAAATGTTGCACACCCGGCTTTTCCATTTACATATTATGTACTCGCGATAAATCTTAGATTTTAGGTTCTTCATATCATATCATATCATTATCCAATATTCGAAAACAAACATGCATAGTATTGTTCAGAAATTCGTGGCCTTTTCGCCCATTTCGTTCCCCGTTACTAATTTTAAACCAGGTTACTCGTAGCAAACAACGAGTTTTTGCAACTATCGACATCTTATAAGATGAAGAATTCACTGGAAACCACCGGTTGCCGAAAATAGGAAGCATGCCGGGTCATTGTTTCACTTTCTTTATTTTGTTGCTCGCATCTTCTCATTTTATGCAGATCATGGAGAGTGTTTTTCGAAATGTTTCGAATTGCTCGCATCATAGAACAGGAAGCATCTCTTACAATTCAGAAGCGTGGGACTCCCGTCCGTCTTCAATGCGTCAATCGTACATGAGAGAAACGTTTCGGAGCTCTCCGAACCGGAACGCAAACATGCATAGATTCAATCGCATCGAATAATCACTCAGAAAAGGTGTATCTATTTTTTCGAGTCCAAAATATTTACCTTGAAACATGCTTAGTGTATACAAAGTGTAGGAGAGAAATAGTAGAAATCTTTCTTTTGAGATTTGTTAAGAAAGTAATGATCATCGATCGATTTGATAATTGTTGGAGAGCCTTGCACCGGATGAGGAATTCGAGATGAAACGAGCGTCTCACTATTATTTATCACGAGGGCATCGGTACCAGTAAACAAATTGCATCATAAACATTAAACAGAACTTCATTGTAGACAAAAGAGAGAATTAAGAAAATAAATATGTACATATGTACTTATACATCGTAATAAAGACGAGTGTGTTTGCAACTCATTGTGCGAACAAATGGACATGTGATTATAGCAAAGATCAAGGAATTCTCCGAAATCGCAACGAGAGGTCACGTTTGATCAGTATAAAGCAGAGCGTAATTCGTTCCTAATTGGTCAGTGTTGGAGAGAGCGCACGACTTATGAAGAAATTCCCAGACGTAAACATGAAAGAATGCCAAATTCCGTGGATGTTTCATTTGTGAGTGTAAATATCTAGCATGCGTTCTTAAATAATTAAATTCATGCGAATACCTGTAAATCTAAACATGTTATTTAACATCGTTTTTGAGAGGCAGCGTTTTATTTTAACACGTAATCAAATCGAATAAAACTAAGATTCGGCAGCAAGCTAAAAAAAATTCCTTTAAATATCCATTAAAAAAATTATCAGAGAAGATTCCCAGATCGGTGTTTATGCCAGTGGATCATGTTTTAAGACTAAAACGAGAGCCGGATCGATTGATTATCCGCCTTCTTTCTGGGCCTTCTGATAAACTTATGCAAAACCAAAATGATGAAAGTTGCCTCTTATCTTATCGTATCAAGTTAACTTTATATACTCATTGAAAAAACGTGATATTATTACGCGCGCCGCAACATTTGCTAGGTAGCAAAGCGTCAGTATAATGGCCATTTCATTACGGCCTTTACTGATTTGAGAATACTAAGTAATTCGTTTAAAAAATGTTCATCTACCAGATATGCAATTCAAATAAAATAAATAAACCGATTTACATGAATTCAAGCCTTCATTCATTGTTTATGGTTAAATCAGCGGGAACTTCGATTCTAACGCATTCTCAATCGTCGTCTTGTAAGCTTTTCATTCCACTGGAAATAACCCGTTGTCGAAACAATAGGTAAAATAGACTGCTTATCTATGATTCAAAAAATTTTCTTTGAAGATGATTTACTAAGAAATTAATGGAATAGAATATACAATTTTAAATATTCTCATTGGTATGTCTCATGGAGAGCTGAGCGCAGACTGTGAAACCGCATAAGACCACAGGGTCCAATTCATATGCAGCAAGAGAGGCAGTTAATAGAGAAAAGAGAGTGATATGCTGGAGATCAAAGAGCAATAGAGAGATAAACAGAGACAAAGATATAGAAGATCAGAGAGAGAGCGAGAGAGAGAGAGAGTCATGGAGAAGTCTTTTTTAGACTCTTCTTCGAGAGCAGCTTCGACGGTGAAGCGCGGTGAGCTATTGAGTAATTCGTTTCGTATTCCATTCAAAGATGTCCATGCGTATATTATACTTGAAAATAGATCTATCGACATGAATATTAGCTCTCATTTAGTGTTATGAATTACACGTATATGTATGTCCATTTCTAAACATGTATTTATGAGATTTTCTCGGAAACTTCATTCTTTATTATTATTATTTTCAGAAAGAAATCCGCGGGCGCAACTCCTTCTCACCGCGATCGTCATCTTATAAGATATTCATTGAGCTGGAAACCGCCAGTTCCCGAAATAAGGAATGTAAAATACATATGCAACTGACAATGAGAAATGCTTGACTTTTTTTGCATATAATTTCTTAACAAATCATTGTCTCCTTTGCCGCTGCCAGTACCCTCTCTCTCTCTATCTATCTATCTCTCTTTCTCTCTTGCTCGCTCTCTCTCTCTCTCGCTCGCCTCTCTCAGCCCTACGCTATGAGGTACCGTCTTTTTATTTTTAAATAAAACCGAAAGCTATTAATCTTTTCGCCGAATTGACTATTTATAGTAAACATATTATCTTTAGACCTTTCTTCTTTCGTTCTTAACTGTTTGCACAATAATAATAATTTAATTAAATGAGTCCTTTTACATAAGAAACTTAGAAATACCACAACGAAGGCAGATGCCATCATAATCGAGTTTTTTTTATATGGTTAACAAAGTTTAGAAAACTTCGGCCGTGCTTCTCATCTTTGGTTTGAGGCAAAAATATAATCATTTCTCTCAATATAATTTATCAATCTCTGATAAAACAACATGCAGTAACTGTTGTTTAATTCAGTTAATATTTCGGCACTCTCTTCAAAATAAGCGTGATTTCAATTACTTCTCACCCACGTTTCACTCTCGGAGTTCCCGTTGCAATCCGCACCATTCGTCGCAGAGACAATCAGGGATATATCCTTTTTTTACTTTTAATTTTTTTTATAAATGGTCTAGCAAGAATACATGCGTAATGCAGAAGAGTCTTTTTTCGAATGCCACTAATGCCTTTAAAAGAGCCTCTCTGTAATGATCAAGGAGCGTCTGCCCTGAGGAAGTTTTGTTTTCTTTTGCTTTGAAAACTTTATGAGGGATGTATCCCTTGTTCATAACGAAGTCTAGGCGGTCAGAAAGTTTAGAAAAAAAATTTTCACTTAGATATAAGTCGTAATGTTCATAAAATTTGGATGACCATATCTAACGTTATACTTAATATTTCTCAATATTATTTTCACTGTTCGATTCCTTGTTGAAAACTACACAAACAAGTTCCAGATGACCATATTCGAAAAATTAAAATTTTTATAACTTTTGGTCAATTTAATTTTTTGAAATGTCGTTTTCAGGCAATAACTTTTGTTTTACTATTACTTTCCAAAAACTGAATCTTCCATAAGAAAGAGGAGGAAAAACTACATATAATATGTGTCTACGAGGAAAAATCTCCGATACTTTTTTGGGTATCTGCATTTGAATAAGCGTTCCTAAGCCAATTTCGGCTTTTTCTGCAAATAATAATTTCTTTCAAACTTCATCAATTGAAAAATAGAATGTTCCATTCGATGTAATTTTTCATGTTCTTTCAAATGGTATATACTTTGTTTGCAAAAGAAATTAGTCTAAAGGCCTAAAATTGACTTTTTGTGTTTTTGGCCAATTTCTGGTGTTAAAATACTCATTCTTTGGACCATGAATAGGTCATGTAGACCGATTTTCCACATAATATTTATTCTACAAGAAAGAGCATTTAAAACTGAGTCGGATACAGCCTTATAATCAAAATCTGAGGATACTTTTTCGGGAATATGTATTTGAATGCAGACTGTTGAAGGGGATATTGCTGAATATTTTTTAGCAAATATTTAAAATTTGTTCTTTTGAAACATCTAGCACAAAATAATGGGTATTCCAGAATTGTTCGAAGTTCTTTTATGATATACCACTCAAAAGTATTCAAAAAGTCAAGAAATTTCATTTTTACGAGAATTGCTAGTGAAAAAAATATATGAAAACCTATTCAGAGCCAACTATCAGGCCATTTTTGAACCGCAGTGCCAAAACGGTCTTAACCGTTCGAAAGAGTAGAGACTTTTGCATAATATAGCCACCGATGAAAGAGCAATACCAGTTCATGTTTCAGAAATCTTGAAATTTCGAAAAAAAATCAAATCGACGACAGGATTCGACTATTTTGAGCTGTTGTGAGATAAATGGTACCAATGGAACTTATGTTCTGAAAACTGTGCCATAAGGTTTTTTGAGACGAGAAACATAAATTTGACGTTCATTTTCTACTTTTGAGTGCCATCCGTGGTACGCTTGATCGAAATGAAATTTTTCTGCATATTATATTTCATTCTTCAGGCAAAAGTACCATGGATGGCACTCAAAAGTAGAAAATGAACGTCAAATTTATGTTTCTCGTCTCAAAAAACCTTATGGCACAGTTTTCAGAACATAAGTTCCATTGGTACCATTTATCTCACAACAGCTCAAAATAGTCGAATCCTGTCGTCGATTTTTTTCGAAATTTCAAGATTTCTGAAACATGAACTGGTATTGCTCTTTCATCGGTGGCTATATTATGCAAAGTCTCTGCTCTTTCGAACGGTTATGACCGTTTTGGCACTGCGGTTCAAAAATGGCCTGATAGTTGGCTCCGAATAGGTTTTCATACATTTATTTCACTAGCAATTCTCGTAAAAATGAAATTTCTTGACTTTCTGAATAGTTTTGAGTGGTATATCATAAAAGAACTTCGAACAATTCTGGAATACCCATTATTGGGTGCTAGATGTTTCAAAAGAACAAATTTTAAATATTTATAAAATATTCAGCAATATCGCCATCAACAGTCTGCATTCAAATACATATTCCCTAAAAAGTATCCTCAGATTTTGATTATAAAGCTGTATCCGACTCAGTTTTAAATGCTCTTTCTTGTAGAATAAATATTATGTTTAAAATCGGTCTACATGGTCATGTTCATGGTCCAAAGAATGAGTATTTTAACACCAGAAATTGGCCAAAAACACAAAAAGTCAATTTTAGGCCTTTAGACTAATTTCTTTTGCAAACAAAGTTTATACCATTTGAAAGAACATGAAAAATTACATCGAATGGAACATTCTATTTTTCAATTGATGAAGTTTGAAAGAAATTATTATTTGCAGCCAAAGCCGAAATTGGCTTAGGAACGCTTATTCAAATGCAGATACCCAAAAAAGGTATCGGTGATTTTTCCTCGCAGACACATATTATATGTAGTTTTTCCTCCTCTTTCTTATGGAAGATTCAGTTTTTGGAAAGTAATAGTAAAAAAAAAGTTATTGCCTGAAAACGACATTTCAAAAAATTAAATTGACCAAAAGTTATAAAAATTGTAATTTTTCGAATATGGTCATCTGAGACATTTTTGTGTAGTTTTCAACAAGGAATCGAACAGTGAAAATAATATTGAGAAATATTAAGTATAACGTTAGATATGGTCATCCAAAATTTATGAACATTACGACTTATATCTAAGTGAAAATTTTTTTTCTAAACTTTCTGACCGCCTAGACTTCGTTATGAACAAGGGATACATCCCTCATAAAGTTTTCAAAGAAAAAGAAAACAAAAATTCCTCAGGGCAGGAGCCTATACAAGCCTCCTTGAGTCTTACAGAGAGGCTCTCTTAAAGAGATATCTCGTTGCAAGGATGTTTTAGCCAGTAAATAAGAGCTGCTTTAAAATGAAATACAACCCTGTTTCATTGATCCGTGTTTCACCATCGCGTTATTAAAAAAAAAAATTATTCTACAAAGTACTACGTGTCTCGATTCTTGCCGATGATTAGAAATGTCAATGATTAGAAACATGGAATATTTTCTCGACTAGCGAGACGAAACGGATCGGGCTATAAATCTTTTAAAAAAATTAAATTACTGTCTAACCGGGAAGTATGACTCCGAGGAATAGGAAAGACTGGAGGAAGGATAGGGAAGAATGCGAGCCATCCATCTTCCCCCAGAGTTTCCGCTCACCATCAAAGCAGTAATTTATCCGGCTGCAGCTAGTGATTATGTGTCTTTTTTCTTGCTTACAATTAGTTTTGTGGAATTATTGAACGGCTAACTAAGTACGACGAATATCACTGGTTGCCGTTTATTTCATTTAAAGGTAGTTTTTTATTTATGTAAATTATTTAGGCAAGCAAACGATCTACGATAACCGATTTTAAAGAACTTATCCCGGCACTGCCATATGATCGTTTAGATCAGTTATCGCATGCCGTTTTATTGCATAAATAATTTACTTAAAAAAACCAAATGAGCGTAGCACCCCCCCCCCCCGATGTTTGACTTTTTTTACCCTTCATTTGCAGAAGAATTATTAAGAAGATATATACATTCATTACACATCATTTTTACATTTTATCAGTAATGCGATTTGATGAGACGATGAGCAAGTATTTACAATATAAGTGATTAGAATTTATCACAATCAGTGTTCATCAAAATTTAACTAACTTGGAAGAGCATAACTTAAGGAATGAAAAACTGCTAAAACATTCACAAGGATCCTTGATGTGCTGACGGATTAATGTCTGAATATTTAATATAAATTTCATGAGGCGCTCAAAATTATTAGATAGCAAAACAGAATTCTTAGATAGCTCTCTCTCTCTCTCTCTCTCTCTCTCTCTCTCTTTCTTGATAGTTTTCTATGACTCTCTCTCCCTATCTCCATCCTTCTCTTTGACGCTCTCTCTCCTTTCTCTCTTTGTCCCTCTCTCTCGCCCGTTATCTCTCCTTCTCTTTTTCTCTTTTATCTATGACTCTCTCTTCTCTCCAGATCGTCTCTCGTCGCGAGACTGGACAGGCTGGAAAAGACAAACCAACTGGGAAACAGTGCCTCCTCTAACCGGTGGATTCCGTCAATGCATTCTGCATACATATAATCAAAACTTGTCTGCGCTCTCTGATCTCAAGAACTCGCCGATTTGAAAAATATCCAGTAAATGTTAACGGCTTCTAACCATAAGCAATTAACGCATTTTACTAATTGCACGCATGTTCGATAGAATTTTAATGAATTTTATTCTAAATTTGAAGGAATCCATTATTGAAATTTTTCTTTTTTTTCTTAAATATTTTGTCAGTTTATATACGAAGATGTTACACAATTCAGCAAATACATAATAAACCGATGTGGAGTATTGGTATAATACGCAGCACATACAGAAATGATTAATAAATCAAATACTATGTAATGTGATATTGTCAGCCCTCAGTCAGGTCTTTCATTTAGTTCACGTAATATTTCTGTATTTATTCAAAATAATGGTAATTTCAATTCTTCCTCACTCGCATTGCAATCCGCACCATTCATCATAGAAAATGCTGAGATATATCCCGGTTTTTTTTTACTTTTGACTCTCTCTTCCTCTCTATCTCTCAAGTTGTTCTTCTATTCTTTTATATATATATATATATATACATTTTTTAAACCTTAAAATATGCGCAGTTTCATGAAGCCGCACATTAGTTCCGAGAACTGTGCGGATTTGACAAGACCCAGTCATAAGTATTATGATTAAGTTTGATGTCAAACGACAAAAGGACTGAATCCTATTCGTGCTCGTTTTTGTTCTGGGGCTCACTGCCAGAGGTTCATTGTGCGCCTTCAGGACATCAAGAAAGAAGATGGACTACTTACACTTGATCAGTGGGTGAATTGCATGGCTATGAAAAAAAGTGTAGCAGCTTGAAGCGCAGTGGCCGACCAGATTGATGCTATAAATTTACAATTAATATGGAACCGATAAACGTGAACGTGGTCGATAAGTATAAAAGAAACAGTGATTTGATCAAAGTTGAACAAGTTTTATCGAAATCGATACATACGAATATTGCCCGGCAGTTTGCGTGTGTTCAAGAATGATTTAAACAAATCAGATTTCTCATTACGCTTTCGTAAAAACTTTCGTTTCCTTTATTTCAGTTACTCAACTGAAATTTATGTTCACAAAAAATTAATTTTTTTTTTAAATTCTCTACAGTGTCCTCCAAATCACGTTAAATTTGTCTCACATGATCGCGGCCTCCGAAAGACGTTTATTTCACTTGTCGGATTTGTGACGTGAGCAGTCAACTTTTCCCCTTTTTGATTTTTGTTTTTACATGATTTGCTCTTGTATTATTTTCTCTAGTTATTTCATCATGGTGTAATTTTTTCTTTAAAGATTATTGTGCAAATAACTACGTGACTCGATTCCTGCCGATATTTCGGCTATTATTTTCCTTGTCGTTACTTCAGTGGCCACAAAAATTTGTGAAAACTGTACAAACTTGTTGTATATGGAATATTCATCAAAAGTGTACATGTTTCATATGACTATATCGCTCTATTGCTTGTTTTTTCAAGTTCCATTCGAAGATGATAACACTTGATCGCTTATTATGGCGATCGTCATCTTTTAAGATTTTCATTACGCTGGAAACCACCGGCTGTAGAAATATGGTAAATTACATACATACATAGAGGATCGGGTTGACTTTTTTCTTACACACTAATTCTTAAAAATGTAATGGAAAAAATTTTAATGCCTAATGGCACGGAGATTTTTTTTTGAAATGCCTCTCATTTGAATGGCGATGTGGAGGCTGATCCGGATCAGGACGACGATGAAATCAGATATTCCAGGGTTGATTAGACTGAACTCGAGCTATGATTACTATTTTTTAAATAAAATGTTGCAATCAAACTTTTATTATATTACATTGAAAAATAGTGCCCCAATCACTATAGTAGAACACCTCCCTCTTATAGTGCCTCGCCCTCGCAAGGGTATTGACAAATTGTTCCCCGGGATACTAAGAGAGAAAATGCGGTATTTCAAGCTCACATTGTCATAGCGAGAGAAGAGGATTTCTCTATATTATTCCTTAGAATTGTTTAAAACTTTTTTAGGGTACAAGTTTATTTACATTCTAAGATTTCAATTGTGCTAATCTAAAACCGTGTTCTGTTGGTTTGATAAGCTGAACGGTGCTCCATATCACAGTAGACTAAACAATATTTTCCAAGTTCGAGTCTCTCAGTTTCACGCATTTGAACTTGTCTCCAATATAATCCTTTTTGTATGGATCGCAGCATGTCTTGCCACGGCCGAAAAAGGGACAGAGCGAATATGCGCAGGATTCAACTTCGTATCTGAAACCATATTAAACAACCGTGACAAATCAATCAAAATAAGAATATTTCCGTTATAAAAAAAGCAGATGAAAATGTTAATAATATAAAGAATTATAACCCGTAAGCGCCGTCATACGCCAGACAACGCCGAGTGCGATTCCGAGTGCCGCACAGCCCGCACGTCGTGGAGCAGTCGCTGAAGGCCGTCCACTCGGACCATGTCTGCTCAAGCCAAATCATCAAATATACTCCCCTAGAAATGTGAGATTTTCAATCAAAATTTAAGTATATTATTGTGATAATATTTTTGAGTATAAAAAAAGGACAAACTTCTTTTGCAGTCTTTTCGGTACACAAACTGTATAAGCGAATGGAGTCGTCAGCTCGGTTACGTCGAAATCGTCGAACTCATTGTTTACTTCATCGCATGAGTACATAATTTTTGGTTCAAATATCGTATACTCGGCCGAAATCTCCTCGTCTGCCGTCCACAGAACCGAACAGTTGCCAGTTTTTGCTTGAAAAGCAACAGCGTGGCAAGGATACGGCTGAATATCAAAGTTTTGTTATTTTTTGGTTGCTTATTTTTATTGTAATTTTGTTATTTTTGTTGTTTTACGGCAATAATTGAAATTGTTCTGTAATATCAAAGAATAGCGACTTCTAGGTTCGTACGAAGAAAAGAAGAAATGGAAATGTTTTACTTGCCGATTTGCTGATGCATTCCTCAAAGCAGCGCCTCTGGACGATGATAATGCTCGGCTGTGGACCGAACTTGTATCGGAAATGAGTTGAAAAAGCGGTAATCTGCAAGGTTGAGAGGTTTAAATATTTAAAATATACTTATAAGAAACCTGCTCGTTCAACTTTAAGCATATAAAAAACATCGAAATTGTCGCTTTAAAAACAGTTACCTGCGAAATGGACAGAAAATAGACGAATAACCCCAATTTGAAAGTAGCCATTCCCATTGAACGAAGAGACGACATCCCGCTACTTAAACTGCGTCCTCGTACCCCCCCCCCTTCACTCTCTTTGGGATTCACCTTCCACTTGCGTCCTTTTCTTCGCTCAACTGTTGCTGGGCAGCGCCATCCCGCTGAAAGTAAAAATAACAATCAATAGACGTTTTAACAGTCATAACTTTACACTTTATTATTTGTAGGAGGACCACAAATGTAATATATGGATAATATATGCTAAAAAATGAACCTATTTCTTTTATATTATATCCTTGTAAAAACCGCCTAAACGAGCATATTATATGGGAAAAGTAGAATACGGATTTGCATCGAAAATGTTTTCCTAGTAATTCGTTGTTCCAGTGCATCGAAATACTCGATGACTCGTGATCATACAAATGTATGAGATCTGTCTGAACTGCCGGCTGCAAATGAAAACAAAGCTTTGATTAGTGGACAATGTCTGACGTGGAATATCCTTTGAAAATTTTGTACAAAGAAAATTTTTTTATGTACAAAGAAAATTTTTTGTATCGTTCATTTTATATCAAGAGAATTTTTTATTGATATAAAATATTTTGGCAGGCACACTAATGATTGCTTTTATTTCTATTGTCACTTATGTCGCTGATCCAACGAACGAATTCTATCGAGACCTTATAAGATGAAGCATTCACTGGAAATCACCGGTTGCCAAGAATAGGAAGCCCGCCGCTGATCGGTGCTTTACTTATTTTATTATTTTATTGCTCTAATCTTCTCATTTTCTCTGCCTCCTCACGGTGAGTGTTTTCGAAAGTTTTCGAAATGCTCGAATCATCGATCATGCAGGAAACAAACGATTTCATCGGGTGGGTAGTCCGTCGGTCGCTTACGAGTTAATTCTAATAATTCTAATGGAAGAGATTCAAGGTTACCAGTTTACTGAACTCGAACACGAAAATTCACAGATTCAAGTACGTACGAAGAACCTATTCATATAAATAGTTTTTAGAAATTTTAAATATAAAAATAAACTGAGGTTCATGAAATTCTTCGGCTGCAGATAATGATTACGTGTCTATTTCTTGCCTAGTTTTGTGGAATTTCTCATCATCAAATGTAGTTACAACGCATATCACTGGCTGTTCAACTGCAAGCATTGTCTCTCCCTTTCAGAAACATTCAGAACAAAGATTCGAAATAGATGTGAATGGCAAAGATCGGGAAAGAGAGTGGGGAGGAGCGTTAATGTCATATTTATTTCTTAATGAACAAGCCATTTTCAGCTAGGAATTACAGCAAATATCAGACGAATCTTTGCTAGGCAAGAAATAGACACATAATCGATAACGATTATGTGTCTATTTCTTGCCTATTTTTCTGGTATTTCTCATGGGAAAATGTAGTTACAACGCATAACCCTGGCTGTTCATATGTAAGTATTGTCTCTCCCCTTCAGAAACATTCAGAAAAAAGATTCGAAATATGTTTGAATGGCAAATAGAGAAAAAGAGAAAGATAGAGAGCGAGAGAGAGAGAGAGAGGAGGAGGAGAGAGATATAGATAGCCTAGTTCTGGCCTTCTTACGCTTTCCATGAATGCGAAATGACGTCCCTTTTTCAGAAACGTAGAGATGGCTCGATATGATATGATACGAAGAGAACGTAATATTAGCTTTATCAGAAGTGTAGTCAGTATCCATGTGAAAAACATGCGAACCCACCACGCACTCTGGTAATCAGCTTCCCTGATTTTGATATGGTCATGGCCTTTTGGACGTATTACTGATAATTCTCAGATGTTTGCGTTCTTCGGTGCGTGGAATATTTGATATAAGAATCATCATGAACTATATGGAAGATGATGTTAACTGTACTTTTCTGACCTTCAATCCATGCGAAATCATATCACGAGCGAGAAAAAATATCATCTCGCATGCTATGTATGCTCATAAAGCACAAGTATGAAGATATTGCCTACCTAAAATGTGAATTCCCTGGGCACTTCGTTCTACTGTTCATTTTTTTTTATTGAAATCTCTGCGCCAGTTGCATCGCATTGTTATAGAGATCGTCAACTTTTAAAACGTTCATTGCGCTGGAAACCACCGGCTCCCGAAATAATGTAAATTACATAAGTAGCTGAGCGATGCATGCCTTTTTTTGAACAATATATTTTTTTAAGAATCTTATAGAAGCATGATTTCAATATCTCACTGCACGGATTATTCCAAAATTTTCAAAATCCTCGAATCTACACAGATCAGGAAGCAGTCGATTACAACACGTGGGATGTACATAATTAATCGTAATGGAAAATGAGATTCAAGTTTCGCCGTTCACCAACCCAGAACACAGAAATGCACAGATTAAAGTGCATACGATGCGTTAAAGATTGACTCAGAAATGGTGTTTCTTTTTCGAGTTTCCCTTGAAACATAGTAAGTGCATAAAAAGTGTAGGGGTGAAATAGGAGATGGAGGGGGAAAAGAGAGAGAGAAAGAGAGAGAGAGAGAGAATGAGAGAGAAATTAAGAAAATAAAGCGCATGTGGCTACGAATACGAGAGCGTGGTGGCAACGGAGAACATTAGTTCGATTATAGATCAAGGAATTAATGATTTCATCAAGCGCCTGATTACTGTAAATCAGAGCTTAATTCGGCCTTAATTTGGTCAAAGTGTAGGAGAGAACGGACGACTCATGAACATCTTGCCAGACGTAAACATAATGTACGAATGCCAAACTCCATGGATACTCATGTGAATATATGTAAATCCAAGTGTGTTATTTCAAATCCTGTTTCAGAGCGAGGCCTTTTATAAACACATAAGTAAGCCGTATAAAACTAGAATTATTTTTTTAATATCAATTAAAAATAATTCTGAGAAGATTGCCAGACTGGTGGTTCTGTAAGTTGGGCAGGTTTTAAGACTAAAATGAGTGGCGAACCGAAGATATCATTTTACAAAGGGAGGATGGGGTCTCTGATGTCGAAATACAGGGGCCAAATTAAGCTCTGATAGTATAGGGCCGGTGAATGAATGATCAGTGGTGTAAGCATATTTACGAAGTCTTGCAACAGCGCTAATGATAAATAATGACGAGTTAAAACTATTATGTAAACTAATTATTAATAACATGGACTTTAAGTCAGTTAATTTTAATCCACCGTAGAGGTACATATGCTCATAAAAACCATTTAATTTTTATTGAATAGTTATAACGAGCTTGCAATTAGTTAAGAGAGCCTCTTTGTATGGGAAAAGATGGCCCTGACCCGAGGTAAAGTATTGGATTTTGCGAAATAAAATTTAATGTGGAGTAACCATGTGTACTGTGAAGAAAATTAGAGTGTCAAATTTGCTATAAAAATTTTTTATTTGACAGCGCATACAAAAATATGGAAAAAGTAAAGGTCCATATAACTTTCTTCAAACTTAATATTTTTAAAATTTTAATCTCGTCAGTGCATGTGTAATTGGAAAGTGCACAAAAAAGGTTTTTTGGCCTTTTTTTTACAACTTTCATCTTTAACCACTTTCATGCATCGTTATTTTTCAAAAATAGTTTTTTGGGCACTTCATCTATTTAACGACCCGGCTAAAAATAGTAACTGAATACTTACATAAGTAACAAAAGTTGGAAATCACTTTGATTGTAGAGGATCTAAGATGTGGAAAAGCGAAAAGAGCATACAATCGTAGTAGATATACGGTTTTAATATCTGAATTTACAAGTATTCATATACTTACATACACAATAAATGCTGATGATGAGAAGACGATCAACGCTTTACATCATGAATAGATTATTGTCAAGTGGTTTGAATGCATTCAAATATAATTAAATTAACCAAGTACTATGAAATTCGATTACAGCTCAGTCGCAATCAGTCTTTCATTTAATTCACATAATATTTTAGCAGCTCTTCAAAATTACGCTTCTTGGTCGCCATCTTCGCGGCAGGCGTCGCGGTTCGCGCTGGCGTTACGACTGCCCAGGATCTGCACTACCCCCCCCCCCCCTGATATAAAGTACAGACAATAGGCAAGTTTGAAGAGTAACAGACAACCAAATGAATGAAAAGTGATGAAATAAATACAAGCGCAATGCATTTCGGAAAAGGCATATCCTGTGGTTTCGTTGCCATTACACAATATGTGTCTTCTATTCGTTCTATCGTTGTTGCTTTGCTCTTCTCAACCGTCATCCTGTACATAATTCTCTCTTTGTCTCAATGGATTCAATGGAAAATATCTTACATTAGCATATTTTTGTGTCAAAAATATCTTGGCATATGTTTTCTATAGAAACAATCTTTTTGATCGGCCGAACTATTTTACTGTACTATTAGAATTTGAATTATCGTCTCGCCTGGATTTTACTGTCATAATTGTGTAATTTCGAAGATTAGATTTTTTCGTAATCTTATTGTGAGCATCGATTAACTTATGATATGTTTCAGTGTGCATAGACTTTGCCTTCGTTCTAGAGATTACTTTTATTACATGATCATTCTTGCTAAGTATGCTTGATTTCGTTTCTTTCCCTTTGTAACCTACAGTATAGTGGCACGGCCCAAATCATGCAAGTGTGTCGCACCGAATTACTTTAATTTAATAATTGTTATTATTCATGATTCTCTCGTCTCTATTTCTCCTCAAGCTCTTTAGAAAGAAGAAAAAAAAATATCTTCCTTACCCACTGTTTGTACTCACCATCGAACCCATAATTTCCGGGTTCTTCAGCTGCAGCTAACGATTATGTGTATATTTCTTTCCTTGTTTTGAAACCTAGGTGGTATTTATCATCAAGTAATGTAATTAGGGCGCCTATCAGTGTTTGCACAAATGTACATACTGCCTTTTCCTTATAGAAGAATTCAAGGAAACAGATTCGAAGTAGGTACGTATGAATTATGTACAGATATTGAGAGATAGAGAACCAGAGCGAGAGAGAAAGAGAACTGTCGAAAATCAGATATAATGTAAAGTTGGTGGTAATAAGATAATAAAATCAGCATCCTAGAAATGCTTACCTGTACATGTTGAATGGATATGTATGCATGTGTGCATATCAACACGAACATGTAAATAATTAGGTCTTCACAAGTATAACTTGGGATTCCTTCATTGCGCATACATACATATATGTAAATAATTAGGTCTGCACACATATCACTAATTCCGATGCAGGCCTACCCTTTAAATCTGGTCATATAAGTCGAGGTTAGAAAAAGCACCGTGAATATCATATTTATGCGTAGCCATTTTCGGCTTTGGAATTACATAGATTGACAGCAAATATGAGACGAATCTTTGCACTTGTACCTGAGTCATCGTTATTCACTCCTTTTTAACCTTTTTACGTCTGACAGAAATGCGTTTTTTTTAACTTCTGACGAGCAGATAAGGAATGCCTTGATATGATATGATACAAAGAAATTGATATCTGGGATTTATCAGGAGTGCAGCCAGTATCCATGTGAAAAGATGAGAACCCGCGACGCACCTTGGGAATCAGTTTCCCTAATTTTGATATGCCCATGACCTTTTGGACGCATTCCTGATAATTCTGAGATGTCTGCCGTCTTTGGTACGTGGAATAATTTATACCTGACTCATCACGAATCTTATGGAAGATGATGTTATCTTACTTCTTTGATTTTCAAGTCATGCGAAATGCTGCCTAAAATGAATATTATTGCTCACATGAATATTGTGCTCAAAAGTAGAAATATGTACATATGTTGAGTACACCTTTGCTCCGGCTAATTTCCTTTGTCGCTATAGACTTACATCGAAATATCCTACAAAGGTAAGAAAACTGTCTAAACTGCTAGCTGCCGAAATTAAACAAATCCTTGATGATTGCAAAATGACCCAAATGGAAAATATTACTTATTTAAAAAAAAAAACAACTTTTTTTTTCTCACCTATTTTTTTCTCCCGATCATTTTTTTGCTAAAATGTACAGAAATACATTCACTTATTGTTTATAATTAAATGTACATCTACCTGCATTGGTTGAATCTGTCTTGCCGGCAATTGTCATCTTATAAGTTTTTCGTTTCACTGGAAATCACCGGTTGCCGAAATAAAGTAAATTAGATAGCAGATGCTTTGGGTTATTTTTCATTCGCAGAAGTATTATTAAGAAGTAAATAGAGTAAACCTGGTAAAAACAAGATTTAAATACTCTCATTTTCACATTTCATGGAGAGAGTTTTTGAAATTTTTTGTACATACATTAAAGAGCAGTCGATTACGGTGTACGGGAGTCCGTCAATTTAATGGAAGAGAGATTCAAATTTCACAGTTCACCAAACTCGAACACAAAAAAGCACGGATTCAATTGTATATGAATCAGCGAAGACAAGGTGTCTTATTTTTTCGGTTTAAAAGCATGAACTTTATCTTGAAATTCTGGTTTGTCGGTCATTTCGTTCTCTGCTACTTATTTTTTAACCAAGATGGCCACTCAGCCGAACGATTTTTCGCAACGATCGACACCAAATAAAATGAAGATTTCATTGGAAATCACCGGTTGCCGAAAATAGGAAACCCGCAGGATCGCTGACCGGTGTCTTAATTTTTTGTGAAAATTATTTTATTGCTCTCAATTTCTCATTTATTTGTCTCATGGAGGGTGTTTTCGAAATGTATTTGAAATGCTCGCATCATAGATCGTTCAAGAAGCAGCCGATTTCGACGCGTGGAACGTCCGTCGCTCTAATGGAAGAGAGATTCAAGTTTCGCTGTTCACCAAACCCATACACAAAATTGCACAGATTCCAGTGAACATGAAGCATCGAACACTGACTTAGAAAAGATGTTAAATTTTCCCGTTTTAAACGCCTGAACTTTACCGTGAAACATGGTGCTTCGTGCATGAAAAGTGTCGGGTAGAAATGGTGGAAAAAGAGAAGGAGAATTATGTAGGTAAATAAATACGTTTACATACTTCGTTATTAGGACGAGTGTGCTGGAAACTAAAAAGCAATGGGTACGATTATTGCAAAGATCAAGAAATTCTGCAGATACACCACGAGAAGAAGTGATACGCTTTATTACTATAAATCAGAGCGTAATTAGGCCTTAATTTGATCAAAGTGTAGGAGAGAACGCGCGATTTATCAAGAGCTTCGCAGCCGTAAACATCATGTACGAATGCCAAACTCCGGGGATGTTTCATTGGTTAGTGTAAAAATCTAGTATTCGTTTCTTGTTTAAGAACGAGGCGTCTTTTTAGACATATAACCTAGTCGAATAAAATTAGAATTCGGCAATTAGAGAAATATTTCTTCTTAAATATCGAGAAAAAATTTTGCAGAAAAGATTCCCATAACGGTGGTTCTGTCAGTTGCGCATATTTTAAGATTAAATGCAAGCAGGGTAGTTTGATCATCGGGTGGAGTCCTAACTTAAAACCTGAAATCATGAAAATTGCCTCTAATTAAATCCTGTGCTAATTGTAAGAATACATGTCTCTCTCATTTCTTATGCAATTAAGTATAAAGCCATTACATTAAAAAAATAAATATGTATGTGGTTGATGGATTCAGGTAAAATTATATTTTAAAAAGAAAGCAAGGCAGATGCCATCAGGGTTGTCTTTTTAAATTGTTGCATACATACCTAGCGATTCTTTAAGCGCACTAAGGGCGCTTAAAGAATTCTGCTTCGAAAATGTCCCGAATGAGAAGAGACGGGTCTATTGTGTTTGATGCTTGGTTTGTGATGGGAGCTCCCCTTGTTCATGGCCCGTTACAGAGGATAAAGAGGGAGAGAATGTTCGAGAAGGTGCGGGAATGGTGAGGGGCCATGGATATGCACTCGGATGCCAGAAATCCAACGGCGAAATTAGCCCCGAGATAATCCATCAGGGCCCGTTGATGAAAGGCAAATGATGTAGGTGGCAAATACGAACAGAAGACGCGAAGACAAATGATGATATCTGCACTATCAGATGTGGAGGAATTGTATCAGTATCTCTCACTCTGTCTCTCTCTCTCTCTTTCTCTTTTTAAATTTTAACCCGTTTAAAAGAATGAACATTGTCATGAAACTTAACTTACTAAGAGCATAAAAAGTATCGGGTAGAAATGGTGAAGAAAGAGAAGGAGAATTAATAAACTAAATACGTTTACATACATTGTTATTAGGATGAGGGTGCTGGAAACTAAAAAGCAATGGGTACGATTATGGCAAAGATCAAGAAATTCTGCCGCTTGATTACTGTAAATCAAAGCGTAATTCGGCCTTAATTTGATCAAAGTGAAGGAGAGAACGGGCGATTTATCAAGAGCTTCGCAGACGTAAACACGATGTACATTCGAATGCCAAATTAAATGGATCTTTCATTAGTTAGTATAAAGATCTAGTATTCGTTTCTTGTTTGAGAGCAAGGCGTTTTTTAGACACATAACTTAGTCGAATAAAACTAGAATTCGGCAGCGAGCGAAATATTTCTTCTTAAATATCGATGAAAAAATTTTGCAGAATATATTCCCAGAGTGGTGGTTCTGTCAGTTGCGCATATTTTAAGATTGAATGCGAGCCGGGTCCTTTGATTCTTCGTGGGGCCGTGTACTAAACTAATAACAGAAATGAAGAAGATTGCGTCTAATTTAATCCTGTGCTAATTGTAAGAATACATGTCGCTCTTATGTAATTAAGTAGACAGTCATTAAAAACAATAAATATGTATGTGGTTGGTGGGGTGGATTCAAGTGAAATGATATTTTTAAAAAAAAAGCAAGCAAGGCAGATGCCATCAGGGTTGTCTTTTGATATTGATACATACTCTTCAAGCGCACTAAAGGGAAATGTCTGCTTCGATAATGTCCCGAATGAGAGGAGACGGCTCTATTGTGTTTGATGCTTGGTTTGAGATGGGAGCTCCCCTTGTTCATGGCCCGTTGCAGAGGGTACAGAGGGAGAGAGAATGTATCAGAGGGTGCGGGAATGGTGAGGGGCCAGGGATATGCACTCGGATGCCAGAAATCCAACGGCCAAATTAGCCCCTAGATAATCCATCAGGGCCCGTTGATGAAAGAGGTCAGTGGTGGCAAATACGAAAGGAAGAGTAGGAAGACAAATGATGATGTGTGTACAATGAGATGTGGAGGAATTGTATGAGATAGGTTCTCGCTCTCTTTCTCTCTCTCTCTCACTCTCTTTCCTCTCTCTCTCTCTCCTTACCTCTGTCTCGCACATCTGCTATCTCATTCTGCTATCTCATTCTATCTTCGTTTCTTTCCCTCCTGTATGTTCATATGTATGTTCTGGAACCATATACAGTAATTTTCTATTAACGGTCTTTGTTATCCACTTAAGCATCATAATCTCCCAACTGAACAAGGCTGCTTCCTTCAAGCTTAGTCGTCCATCGCAAAGATAAAAGGCTCTGGAACAGAAAGGGAGAGAGAGAAATGCATCGAACGATAGACAGAAAGCTGAGAAAAAGAGAGAGAGAGAGAGAGAGAGAGAGAGAGATAGTGAGAGAGGGAGAGAGAGAGAGCAGGAGCAGAGATATGAAAGCATTTGCCAACCCACACCGAAAGCCAACGGCAGTACGAAAGTATGGCTTTAACTTAAAAAAGCCATGCACTGGGGCGCAGAAGTGTAGCTTTTGTAGTTTCAGATGCAGCTGTAATCTAGGACACTTCAGTACCAACAGCGGGATTGAAGAATTGAACCACTGAACTGCAAACGGTGCCCTTTGTAGGAGAACATACAAACACCTGCCTTCTGCTTAAAATGTTACGAAAACTATCAAAAAGTAAAAAAAATCTAATTGGCATCCCAGCTGCTTTTCTTTTACATCGTTAGCTGATATTTAGCCTTCATGCATAAATTATGCGTGGCTTTGCAGTTATTTTAGCTAAACATTCTTTTAATATCTGGTTGAACTTTGCTTTTTCTCAGAACATTTAACACATCCAGTGTCCTTTTGTTGCATTTTAAATGCTAATTGTAAACTCTGTAATGGGCAGAAAACGGCAGAGTAAAAGGTGCCATTTTTCAAAAGAGTTCACTATCAAAGGCCAAGGCGTCAATATATTTTTTTCATACTTATTCTACGTAAGGAGATAACGCAAACTTCCGCCTCCATTGTTCGTGCTAGGACGATGGAATATATTTAGGATTCTAATCCCTTTTTTTCTTCCTTCAGCAGTTTGTCAATCAACTTCAAGGCACTTTATTTAATTGTGCGTCAGCCAATTTACTATTTTAATCCGTCGCACGCGGCTATTCCTTTTGACGCCTTTTTCTATACCATGACAAAAAGAATACTAATATGCCTGCATCACTGGCAGCGGAAGTATTTGTATTATGGAGGCAAATTACTTGTTTTTTTCGGCTTTAACTTGTGTCTCATCCTTCATCTTTCTTCTCTAATCCTCGACGACAAATGAATTTCGATGTCCTACGTCGTCAATTTTGAGCGTCCTACGCACAAGACGACTTTTCCGACTTTGCATCATCGCGTTAATACGGTAGCACTAAAAACATGTCTCAAATTTTAATGCCTTCTCCGCCATACACACACACAAATACACAACGCTCTCAAAGACACACAAGCAAAACGAGATGTTTTTCGTAAACACCAAAAAAGGATAATGAACAAAAATGGACAGACAGATTGAGGCTGTAAAATGGATGAGGGCGATGGTGACAGATAGGGAGAGAGAGAGACTGAGATAAGAAGACGAGATCCATAAAGAGCGCGAGATCCAGACTGAGAGTGGGGCTGAATCCGTCTTCCTTTATCTAGCTATAAATGTACGAAGGTGCTTTGGCAGGAAGGGATTAACTACACGGCATGTTATCTCCCTTATCTATTATCTATTATCTCCCTTTTAGAATTACATCTGCTGTGCAGACGAAAGCGGAGCTATCTCTATTAGATTTGCGCAGCAACCGACATCTTGAATGGAGAGTATAACGTGAGAAAAGGGGAATGAGAATATACATACATACGTACATATTACGAAATGGGGTAGACGAGGGGGGAGGGTGTTGTGGACGAAAATAGGATAGATGGGGGGGGGTATGAAAATGGGGTAGTTAAGGGAGAGATTACTAGGAACACTTACGGAATAGAGAATAGAGAATGAAGCATGGCTATGCACTATGAGATAGGGTTGACCGGGCGTGTGAAAAGGTACCGCCTTATTGGGATTTAGAGTGGTACTACATTTGTGTTGTTGTTCTCCATAATATCGGACTCGCGATGCTATACCCACTATATGATGTAAACGGTGAAGGGAGCAGTGATTGGGTAGTGAATACAAGGACCGTATTTTAGGGGAGGAGGGACCGTATTTTAGGGAAGGAGGGACCGTATTTTAGGGAGATAGTGGTGGGTGGCCGCCAGGATATTAATAAAAGAAGTTGGACGAGGGGGACGAGCCGGCGAAGCGGATGTTCGGCTCAAGGCGCGACCAGCGCTTCGTGAGCGCGCGGTAGGGCGAGGCGCGAAGGCCGAAAGAGCCGGCTGACGAGGAGTCGAGGAAGCGAGAGAGGTACTGCTCGAGAGGGGCGATCGGCGCAGCCTCCGATAGCACTGAAATCATTGATTATTGAATGATGTTTGATCTACAACTATTGTATTTTTGATCTACGATTAATTATTGATTTGTTGCCTATAGTTATTGAATGATTTTGGTCTAAAAATATAGATTTGTTTTTTCCCTTTATTGCACTTGTGCAGCATACCTTCTCACATGTCTCCGAATGTTCCACATAGGCCTTTCTTCCCTCCGTAGACAGGAGCACAAAATATTTGATTTGATTCACCACGTTTGTTTGTTTGCTTGTTTGTTTGTTTTTTTTCTGTGAAATCCCATGACTTGATTTGGTTTCTTGTGCCTCTTGTGCCAATTTCATTTAGGCTGCAAGAGTGAATTTAATACAATTTCTGCTCTCTTCCCTAATTCCTCCCTCGCTCTGCTTCATTTCATTTGACACATCTGATTCTTCGCTCCAATTTTCGCTGCCTCTGCTGCAGCCACAGGAGGTTCTTTCTCCTTTACGTTCATGTTCTTTTTTTTTTGCTCTAATTTTTTCTCTCTATCCCTCTTTCTATGTATCTCTCTCTCCCTCTCTCTCTCTCTATCTCTCACTCTCTGTCACCCAAGTGTATTTCTCTAACTCTCTGTAGATATACATTTGCAAGGCACTCATCCCCAGAATCCACTAGGGAGGTGGTGGGCCGGAAAGTGCGATAAGTGATGGAGCCATTAGAGGGCGAAGCGCACTTTAAATGCTCTGGCAACTTTGAGGCAGTTGAAACGGACACAGAGGGCAAGTTGTGGACATAAATGTCAGTCCAGCCGGAACAATTGAATGCTGACAATGAGACCAAGGTTCAAAGGCGCCTTTGGTCAAGCCAACTAATCTTCAAGCATAAGCCTCAAGCAATTATGTCCGCTCTATCTGTACACTCATTTATGCAGCACTTTTAAATTTGCATGTGCCCTTCCTTTTAAATGCATAAGCCAGACAAAATTCTGCTTTGCACATATTAAATGCACTAAAATTCAAAGGTTGAAACATTCATTCATTCATTCGCACTTTTGGACTTCCCTCTCTCTCTCTCTCTCTCTCTCTCTCTCTCTCTCTCGCCTCCCCCCAACTTACTCAACTTTCTCTTTCTGGTACTTTTATCTCTTTATATTCAATTATTGCACCCACTGTTCCCCTAAGGTCATTGGCACGGAAACGGAATGATGACCTTTCCGTTTTAGACTTTTACTATTATATGTCATTTTCTTTGCTCTGTCTGCATCTCTCTCTCTCTCTCTCTCTCTCTCTCTTTATCCCACTCTCTTCACAGCCCCCCCCCTCAATCCCACGCATCGTCGCCTTCTTTACCTGCAACAATGGCGATGAGAAGTGCGACAGTGACGAGTGTTCGTTGCATCTGAGGAGAGTGAAGAGAGAAGCAGAGAGAAAGAGAGAAGGGAAGAAGTGCCTGGTGGCTCTTGCAGAAAGGATGCCGCGTAGGCGGGCGAGGATTACCTGTAAAGGAAAGAGGGTGAGTAATAGGGCCCCCGGAAGGAGGGAAGAGGAAGGCCTCCGGGTCCCAGCGCGAGGCCCTTCACAATAGACAATACGGTAGAATATTTCCGCGCTACTTTATCTCTTACACAACCATTACAAGAATAGATGCATTTGCACCTGCGCCAGTGTTTCGCAAAAAAAAAACGGAAAAAAAAATTCCGAGAAGAATGAAAAAAAATAATGTAATGTTGGAGACGCGGAATTGTGCAGCGAGAAACATCAATCTGAGTGAGTGGTGAAGGCAGGCTAATGGTAAAGTAAAGAGGAAGAATGGCATAGGCGGTGGATTCTGTAGGAGAGGAATCTCCCCGATGAAGACAATCGTTGACAGTGATAAAACGCGGGACAACAAAGAGATTCCTTCTTTTTTTTCTACGCTTGAGCGCCTCCGATTATCTACAATGGCTCTCAGTGAGAGATGCTGCGTTTGTTATATACTGTCGCATTCACTCTTTTGCTCTCTGACTCTCTCTTGCTCTCTCTGACTCTCTCTTGCTCTCTGACTCTCTCTCTCTCTCACACTCTCTCTTGCTCTCTCTCACACATCCCTTTCTCTACCTCACCTTGTCTCTACTTTCTTGCGAAACACACAGTGACCGCCCATCCGGAAATGCTTCGCTCTATTCATCTCTTATCTCCAAATTCCGATTTCGACAATCCCACGCGAATTTATACGTAGCCAACTGATGCGCAAAAATGCGTATTAAGTCTCATTTCGCTTGCTATCGCACCTGAAGCAGACGAAGGTAGAGAGAGAGAAAAAAAGAAGAGAGCGAGAGAAATAAAGAAAGAGAGTGAGATAAAGAGAGAGAAAGAGGAGAGAGAGAGAGAAAGAGGAGAGAGAGAGAGAGCAAGAATGAGCGATTCTAAAGGATGCAAGTACAAAGACTGCAGGAATGCTCGGGGATTAGCATAGTTAACTTATTAGCGTCGACTTAACAAAATGCTGCAAAAAGGGAGCAGAGAATTAAATTAGTATCATGACTCATCTTTGGCATCAAATGCGATTTCGTTATCAATTTTTTTTCCGCTTTTACTGTGGAAGAAAATGTGTGTTTAGTTTGAACACGCCCTAATTCCTTTAAAGGAGGTCCGAGGCGAATAAATAGTGTCTCGTTTTTTTTCGCCTTATTTGGTCGGGTTGTGCTAGATTCCCCTTCACATTTATAAGCACGAACGTATTTATACGATGCAGAAATAAATATGCTTGACTAACTCTTGACATACCGTAGAGGCCAAAATTGTACATATGCGTATATGTGAATTATTTAGAGGGAAATATAGAGTTATTGTGAGTGCAACCAACTTCAGCCAGCTTGCCGTGCCAAGAGAGTACAAAAAATATATTCGGAATTCTGTACTTTTGGGGCCCAAGACATATTAAATTTATTTATAAAGAAATTTCTGACGCAAAACCCTCTTGCAACGGAGAGGAATAAGACTTTTCAAATGGTTCGAAAGGCATGGTCAGGGAGAAAG
Organism: Allodiplogaster sudhausi; assembly: GCA_945643635.1. Classification (NCBI taxonomy): domain Eukaryota; kingdom Metazoa; phylum Nematoda; class Chromadorea; order Rhabditida; family Diplogasteridae; genus Allodiplogaster; species Allodiplogaster sudhausi. Next base: position 6,165,788 of record CALZFC010000006.1, on the reverse strand, counting down.
AAAGAAAATGTATGTAGCTTCCATCAAAGCTTCATTGGAATCTATGAAGGTGTGCGCTTCCAGCAATCCTGGACTAACTATACGGTGAATTACAAAATAAAATAAAGCTACGGCGGTTAGGAAGAATTTGTAATCTAATTTATATATTTTTTTCTACGTTTCCTTGAACACCTTTTTCTTGTTATGGATATTGGAATAATTTTCATCTCGATAGAACCGCTTGCCTCGAAATTGTATTCATGGTCAGATTAGCACTGTTGTGGAAGTTGATAAATAAAAAGAGCAGACACTCATTGAAAAAGGGCGATTCTGGGGAGAGAAAAAATAAAATAGAATAAATGGAGATAAACCGAATGATTAGCTAGTGAATGCTTTCGGAGTAAACTTTTGTAGCATCTTTCGCTACAAATGGTGACCTTTAAAGGGAAGAGGGAGAGAGAGAGAGAGCGAGAACTAGCGAGACAATGTAAGAGAGAGAAAGAAGAGTGAGAAAGAGTGAATAGCGAGGGAACTAAGAGAGAGAGAGAGAGAGAGAGAGAGAGAGAGAAGTGAGAGAGAGAGACAGAGATAGATAGAACATCTTGGGACGTCAGAACAGGTGATTTTGGCGTTGCTGTTTGGAGTTCGGAAAGGGGGTGAACATGCACAACTGTGGAAAGCGACCCCGTGGCAAATGCCCTTTTTGGAAAGGGTCGTACCTTTGGAAAGAGTCCAACTAAACATGTGAAGGTTGGCGTTGTATGTATGCTAGGGGAAGTCCTTTCCTTGAATGAGGTGGAAAGGGAGATAACTGTGGAGGGGGGGGGGGGAGAGGGAGAGTTGGGCAAGCGATGGGCCAGTCATGTTCTTCCACCAAACAGCACATAGCCAGCACACAACCAGACTGACGGAGAGAGAAAGTGATGATGAGAAAAAAAGAATGCGAATCATGATGCGAATAAGTGATGAGAAATCGGAGGATAGAGAGAAAAAAGAGAGAGAAAATGAGAGAAAGAGAAAGAGTGAGAGAAAGAGAGAGAGAGAAGGATAGAAAGATAAAGAGAGAAATAATAAAAAGAGAAAGAAACAGAGAGAGAGAGAGAGAGAGAGAGAGAGAGAGGGAGAGAAAGAATATCATCTAATCATCTACGTAATATATGCGTTACATACATACCTATAAGATAGGCATTAGGCTCATTTTCGTAAACATGTTCCATAGAAGCTGGTGAGTAACGATGTTCATTAGAATTGCTATTCGTCAAGGGCACCATCGCCGCCCTCCGATTTTGCACTACGAAAACACAATCATCATACAAACGTATGTATGTATATAGTATGCATCTCCCGGCATATTCTGTGAGGTCGAATTACTCCTGCTTTCTCTCTCTCTCTCTCATTTCTCTCTCCTCACTCATCTCTCCTTTATCTCTCTTCTCTATCTTCTCTCTCTCAATTCCCTCTCCCTCCCTTTCTCCTCTCTCTCTCTCTCTCTCTCTCTCTCTCTCTCTCTGCCTCTCTCTCTGCCTCACAAATTTGAGAGCTCAAAAAAGGTCGCGAGCAACGCGTCTTGAATCTGACACTTTGCAGGAGACGTCCTGATGATATCCACGAGCAGGAGAGTGCTGTGAGCGATGACGCAGATGTATGCTTTTAGTTTTGTCATTGCGAGGGATGGAGAGAGAGAGAACGAGAGAAAGGGAGTGAGAGAGAGAGAGTGGGAGAGAAAGGGAGAGAGAGAGGGAGAGAGAGATAGAAAGAAAGAGAGTGAGAGAGGAGAAAGAGAGAGAGAGAAAGCGAGAAAGCAAGAGAGAGAGAGAGAGGAGGAGGAGAAAAAGAAGGTAGAGAAAGAGAGAGAGAGAGAGTGGCTGAACAGACAAAGGCACAAAGCATAAGTGAGTTAATAAGAGAAGTCTCTCCTGACCTCGGTAAGCTGAACACGCGAGAGAGTTTAAGAAGTCGTAGTCTTTGATTCGATTGAGGGAGAGAGGGAGTGAGAGAGAGAGGCGAGAGAGAGAGAGAGTCAGGGAGAGGAACAAAGAGAGAACAAGATCGAGATAAGAAGAGAAAAGTAATCCTTTCAGACCTTTCACGCGGCGAGTTACATACGCCATAGCGGTCAGTCCCGTCATGTCTCCCTTTCTCTCTCTCTCTCTCTCTGATTTATAGTATCTCCCTTTTATTTTTCCCGCTCCTCCCAAAAGACGGCCCTGTCGAAGACGTCAGCGCACGTGTAAATGGGCAGCCTTATTTCAAGATTCATTTTTCCGTTCTCTCTCTCTCCCTCGCACTCTCTCCCGCTCTCTCTTTCTCTCTCTCTCTCTCTCTCTCTCTCCTTTTCCAGTCCATCAAGCTTTAACTATCGTTTTTCCCACAATTATTATCTTGCTCCCTCTCTCTCTCCATCGGTCACTCGCTCTCCCTTCCTTTATCCCACTCTCTTTCTCGTTCCTAAAATTTTCGGCGTTTTCCAAGATGTCTTGCCATCAAGATGCGGCGAAAACGGCGAAAATCGTCATTTCCTCAGATTTGTCTAGTTTCACTCTCTTTCACTCCTTCTATGATTTTCTCTCTCTCTCTCTCTCTTTCTTCCAATTCTTCTCATTATGATCTTTTCCCTTTATCCAAATCGCATCGCAATTTCCCCTGCATGAATGAATCGTTTTACTTCCTCATGTCCTATTTTACATAACAATTACTTGTCATAATTTCCGATTGACTACTCGTCGATCCTTTCTTTCTGTTAGAGAAATGTAAATTCCCGAGTAAGCCAATAGGACGCCCTCTCTTACTTCCTTAGGAAACAAGAAACGAACACAAACAGTTCTCGGAATATTATGCAGACGACATTATGATTCGAATAAAAAGTATATACATAAGAAGGTAGCGGAAAACTCACATCGTGTTTCATCGTCCTTGAAATGCGTCACAGAAATTGCAGACAAATAAAAAGAAATAAAAGACCTGCATATGTATCAACGACTTCATCAGCATCAAGCAAAAAGGAAAAATTTAAATAGACTGTAGAGAACGGATGTGGATCTCTGGTCACGAATAACTGTTCGCTTGAGATAAATCTGTGTTCCTCTCTCTCTCTCTCTCTCTCTCTCTCCATCTTCTATGGACATACATTATTTCTTATCACTTATTGAGTTCCTACTTTATTTCTTTGCTAATCGAGATCTCTGCTAAATTTCTTTCTCTTTTCATTCCCCCTCTCCTTCACACCCATGTCTCTTTTTTTCTCAGCCAATTTTGCTTTCTCTTACTTTCTCTCCCTCTCTCTCTATGTCTCTCTTTCTCTCTCTCTCGCTCTCTCTCTCTCTCTGTCTCTGTCTCTGTCTCTGTCTCTCTCTCTCTCTCTCCTTCTCTGTCTCTCTCTCTCTCTTTCTCTCTGTCTCTCTCTCTAGTCATCATCCTCTCAACAATGGAAGTCTGCCCGCCTCGTCGCTTACGCACATCGTCAAACGTCGTCGATTGTCTCCTCACAAAACAATCCAGAGGTAGTCGCAGTCATTTAAGTGAGAGAGAAAGAAGGAGAGAGAGAAGGAAAGAGAGAATGAGAGAGACAGAGAGACAAAATCACAGAGAGACAGAGACAGAGAGAGAGAGAGTGAGAGAGAGAGAGAGAGAGAGAAAGAGCAAGGGAGAACTGAATATATGGAGAGATGTGGGAAGGCTAGATAGACAGAGAGGAGATAAAAGGACAGTGAAAGAAACAGGATAAACAACTATAAATACTTCCTTCCACCTAAATATTCTTTCCTTCCTTTCTTTTCTCTCCTAGCATAGTATATAGAATTGTTCTTCCCGAAGTTTTCTGCATACTACATCATAGTTACTTTTCGAGCTTAAACTTGAGCACAATATTTATTTTAGATTATCGGAAATGCGTAATATAACATAAGAATAATGTTCGTGGTCAGCTGATTCGCAGTTAATGTAAATAAAATAGTAACGAAATGACGCTAATTCTGCACCAGAAATAAATTCCAAATCATTAGAAACAATAACTTGCAGATCACGCCATTTTTGCCGATGTTACAATGAAGACACATTACCAGGGGTTTACACCATTACCAGGGGTGGCCGGGGGCCGAAAATATCCGGCCCCGACCCCGGCCCCCGTGGTCGGCCCCGGCCCCGGCCCCCGGGGCCGGCCCCGAAAGAGGCCCCGGTAGCAAATCTTAAAATTTTTCGGAGGAAAAATTCATCCAAAATTGAGAAAATTCGTACATCTGAAACGTATACGAAATAAATCGGGGCACTTTTCATCATAAATTGGCTCATGTTGTTCAACTGGGGGTTAACTTCATAACTGAATACTTTTATTATTACACGAGACAATAAGTAGTCCGTCAATTATTTGCGCAATTAAAGACCTACAAGAGTATTATCGAAGTTAAAAGTTGATTATTTTCTTTTATAATCGACTTGCCAACGATAAACCAACGGTTCATAGAATTTCCGGAAATTACTGTCAGCACATATCCTTTACAAATGACATCTCCTTTTCTCTATTATTTTATGGAAGGTGATAATTATTTATTCCTTTTGTTAAAAACTGCATTATTTCAACAGTCAGTCTGGGGCTATGTGTACAATGCGGTATATATTGAATAATAATGATGACTCATTCATCCAAAGTTGACGCTGACTAAATAAATAAAGAGACTTTTGGCGAGTCAGTGGATGGGATACGGCATTATGATAGATAAAGAAGTAAAAACAAATGAATTATAAAATAAGAAAAAAAATGAGAAAAGAGACGAAAAAAGCGGAAGTAAATACATACGCACAAGGAGCATGACTACTGATTGGCTAGATTGGCTAAATTCTACTCCTGCATACACAGTAGACCGACTCGGAATAGACATAAAGATGCACACGCATTTGCAAAGTAGCCAGTCTACAAGGGTTTTCAGAGAATATGAAAGTAAAGAGGATGAGCAAGTCGTCCCTTGGACAAGTGACCATGCACCATGTTCTAGGAGGAGGAGATGAAATGACAATAGAGAGAGAGAGAGAGAGAGAGAGAGGGAGCGCGCGAAGGGAAGCGAGGGAGGGAGAGAGGGAGAAGGAGAGTTATTGAGTGAGAGAGCAGAGAAACAAAGAGAAAGAGAAGCCAAGAGAGAGAGAGAGAGAGAGAGAGAGAGAGAAAACGGCGATATATGTCGTAATAAAATAGCAGAGGTTATTCAAAAAGTCATCGAATTTTCTGTAGAGGCACAACTGAGAACAAAAGAAGGCTTGGCCTTGATCGATACGCAATATCGTGCTTTATTCCATGCAAACCACCGAGTGATCACGAATTTCTATACCAATCGAAAAGACGGCAGGTAAGAAGATGAAATATAATTATGGTAAATTCTTCTTTAAAATTTTTTATTCATCAACATTACTGATTAAGGAATAAAAAGTATTGATTATGTGAGCGGGATTTATTTTTCTCTCTTTTGAACACGCGTCATCTTCCTACATACAATTACTCTCTAGACTCGTGTCTAAAACATGGCTTCTTATTGCAGTCTTGTTTCGTATTTCTAAATAGCAAACAAACCCAAATGCATCCAACCCCTTCTCTCCGATAGGGCAGTGATGTTCGTGAATGGGCTTCAATACAAGAGCATGCCCTTTCCCTCGCTCTCTCTCTCTCTCTCTCTCTCTCTCTCTCTCTCTCTCTCTTTCTCTCTTTCTCTCTTTTTCTCTGTCTCTCAATAACTCTCTCGCCTTCTGTCCCTCTCTTCCTCTTTCTCTCACTATATCACTCTCTCTCTCTCTCTCTCCCTCTCGATCAATCAGAAGGAGGGACAGGTGTGCCAATAGTGGAATGGGCTGCACAGTGGATGTGAGCGATGAGTTCCTCTGTATGGAAAGCGGGAGAGAGAGTGAGGGAAGGAGAGAGGGAATGAGATAGAGAGAGGGGGAGAGAAAGAGAGAAAAGAGGAAAGAGTTAAATGATATGGGGAGGATCGCCCGACTAGGGGACTACTGAACATGGCTTCGAAGAGGCAGACTGAAGGACAGAATTCATACTGAATGAGTACGAGGGAGAGAGGTGAAAGAAAAAGAGTGACAATGATCGGAGGGAGAGTCTGTACTGATCCAGAGAGTGGGAGATAGAGAAAGAGAGCGAGAGAGAGAAGGATAGAGAGAGAGAGAAAGAAAGAGGGAGAGAGATAGAGAGAGATAGAATGAAACGGAGAGAAAGATAGAGAGAGAGAGATACAAAGAAACAGAGATAAAGAGAGATAGAAAGAAAGAGAGCTAGAAAGAAAGAGAGATGGAGAGATAGAGAGAGAGAGAGAGAGAGAGAGAGAGGGCTCAGGCTTCCTGCTTTTGGCTGCCGCTTCTGCCGGGGTCCGCCATCGCTGATCCACGTCGAAAGAGAGATCCGTTCGTTTCATCCTCACCTTTTGTCATTTTGGCAGGCCAAATTCACATCTCTTTTCTTTTCACTCTCTTTGTCTTGTTCTTTTCGCTAACTTATTGTATGCTTTAATTTCTCATTTTTATTAAAAAGTTCGTGACTCTTTGTTCATTTTTTGAAATATTAACAAATTAATTGTGTAAATTAACTTCTTTGCACTTCTTTAAAAGGATCATGTGTAATCTGCTTGAATTTTCCTGTCCATCGTAGTAGCGTCACTTCTAAATCACATGCGCTCTCTCGCCCTTTAGTCAGGCTAAAAGGCGCGAATTCAAACATGAGTTTTTGGCTACTTTAAGAAGATCGACACACGAGATGTCGACGACGCCATTGCCTCCTTTCGACCAGAACGACCCGAAATACTTTGTCTTCTTCGGCAAGCTTCATGTCACGGTAAAGGATCTGATTACTCAATTCGTTACAGTACTCCTTAGGCTACTTCTATTTCGTTTAAAAAGGATTTCTTTTTATTAGGACAGTTTATTAATTCGAAATACGACGCATTCTTACACAATAGCACGCGTCAGGTGTCGGTGCATCATTTTCTAGAACTATTCAACATGAAAACCGCCATATACCTTCTTTTTATGTGTAGGCACAAACAAATGAAAAATGGACTAAAACCTACCTTTTTTGTGAAAGTTATGTGAATAATTTAATAATTAAAAAGAAAGATTTAAATTTCCCGCCAATTCCACACATTTAGAAAGCCGCCCGCATCGTTGCCGTCTCGTACATTGTGCTCATCTCGATTCAGCTGCTCTTCGCTCTCACACGCAGGTGTTGGCTCTCGGCTCATTTTGGCCTTATTAGGCGGGCATTTAAAAATTAAAGTTAAGGCGCGAATTAAAAAAAAAACCCTTTCGATTCCAAAGACTCATTGGTTGAATAATTATAAAGAAATTATTTAAAAAAAAAAAGAATATTTTGGAGAAAAAAAAGGTTTCTTTTTCTGTTTTTTTCTTTAAGACAATCAAAGATGGTGGTTCTGATGGTGGCGAAACTTATAAATACTTACGTTTTTCTCCTTCTTTTGTTTCTGCGAGGGGTTTTCCGTGAGATTTGTTACAAAACAATATGTACCTCTTCAAAAAGCGAGAGATTGGTTGTGGGTGAGGAAGTTAGCATTTGATATAAGAGCTTCAACTGACAGTTATTTGTCTAAAATATCTCAAAGGGGTGCCAAAAACTAGAATTTTCGTGTCACAAATGTGAGAGAGCACATGCGATTTAGAGAGACGCATGAATAATGGTCAGAGAAAAACTCAAATACATCTAAAGCTAATGAGATCCTAATTAGTCTTTAAATTTCTTATTAAGACGCTTCTATTTAGACTTCAAATACATATATTATTTATGAGATCTTAGCCTCCAAAGATGTCATTCTACTAACATCCTCATTGCTCAGCCTGGTCGCTGCCTTCTTCTCGCTCATCTCGGCCGCCTTCTCCGTGGTCATCTTCGGCGCACTCGTCTATGGCGCCTTCAAGGAGAAGCGTCTCTACGTCGTGCCTTATCTCATCTTCCAGGTCTCATCTTCTCCATCCCGTTGCTGCTCTCTCTCTCTTCCCCTCCTCTCTATCTTGCCTGTTCCTTCTCTCTCTCTCTCTCTCTCTCTCTCTCTCTCTCTCTCTCGCTCCCCCTCTCTCTCCATTCCCCTCTTTTGTCTGCTCCCTCTTCCCTTTCTTATTTGCTCACTCTCTCTCTCCTCTCTCTCTCTTTCTCTCTCTCTCCCTCTTCCCTTTCTTATTTGCTCTCTCTCTATCTCTCTTTCTCTCTCTTTCTCTGTCCCTCCTCCTCACTTCCAGACAATCTCTCTCGTCGTGACCGCTCTCTCGCTCTTCATCTTCATCATCGCGATCGGTGCCAACTCTCCGACGGTGGTCGCGATGGCCGAAGAGTTTGGCGGCGTTGATCGGCACACGACACAAGAAGAATTCAATCGAGGTTTAAATTTTAAATTTCCCGCGCTTCTTGAAATAAATCTTTTAACGCCAGAATGCATTCAAACAGAATAGAATGCACATATTACAGCGATGGGCACCTTCACCGTGCTCTTCATCGTCTTCCTCTGCGGCTCCGGCTTCCTCCAGGCGTACTTTCTCGAGGTGGACGGGAGCTCAATATTCTTTCTCTCTTTTTTTTTTAATATTTTTTCCCGCCAGAAAGAATTCAAAGAGAATATACACTGATCAATAAATTCCAGAAGACTTTCTACATATGTGGTATTCAGATTTATACTAGCCTTGCAAAGAGTATGTTCTCCATCACTTGTTGAAGCGATCAGAAAACAATGGTTCTATTGTACATTTCTAGTTTTGCTAGCCAATAAAACCACCGTTCCTTGCTGATTAATTCTTGATAGTCATGCGAGAACGAGTGGCGGCTACGAATAATGGTATTAACAATTTCCAATTTTAATACTTGTCGTAATCGGCTATTCATTCAGCCTTTTCCAGATTGTCTACTCGTTCCACCAGTTCCTCAAGGACCGCGAGACATCGTTCAACTTCAACTTTGATGCCACGGTCGTCTATGGCGCTGGCGGCGGCGGTGGTGACATGTTCCAGAGCATGGACGCCGGCACACCGCCCGCTTACACGGCCGACTTCAAGTAGACAGGCTCCGCCCACCCGTCCACTTTAAGGCTCCGCCCACTTTATGCGCCCTCCACTTGTTCCGTTCTTCGCACACTCCAATATGTACACATGCGTTTCATGTAAAAAAAAAAGCAGCGAAGTAAACGCAGATACTGTTGAACCCGTAACCGCATTTGCTTGACTTTCGCATTGAACATTTTTATTACTTGTCAGAACTTTTATATACATATATATTCCTATATTCTTTGTATAATTAGTCTTCATCCGCATACATCCCGGTTTTTGTGATGTCTTCTTTACCGCGCATTTTCTATCACTGAGTTTATTCAACCAATTGCCAGTAGTAAACAAAGTAAGTGTTGTCGAGAGAGATAGCCAGAGAAAGAGAGAGAGAGAACGAGAGATATCCAGGGGAGAAACACCAACGTGTGCCACAGTGGATGATGACGATGGAACTACTAAATGGACAATTAGAGAGAAAAAGGATGCGCTAATCAATAAATCACTTGATAAAAAAAACCGAATGCAGACAGCAGATAGGCAGCAAGTCCAGTAAAAGAAATATTTTCAAGGCGTGACTGACAACCACAAAGCTCATTCTCTTCATTTGTAATGTCTTAAATGAGGCGGGGCTTAAAAGTGGGCGGAGTATAATCGAGATGGGGGCGGGGCCTTGAGAGGTCGATCGATCATTGGTTGATTGTGGTGCAAGGCGAGGTGGGCTGTTCACAATCCGAGAGAGTGAGTGAGTGAGAGAAAGAAAGAAAGAAAGAAAGAAAGAAAGGCTTTCGACAACCGATCGATTCCGAGGAAATAGGATGGATTTAAGAGAGAGAGAGAGAGAGAGAGAGCACACGAGAGAAAGAAAGGAAGGAAGGAAGGAAGAAAAAGCTGGAAGATATATCAATCAATATCTGAATGACTTTCTGATCTCGCATTTTTTTGTAAGGGAAAGAAGAGGGCGAAGAAGAAAGAGACATGACTAATATATAATTCAGTATGACGCAGCATTCTCATGTAAAAGTGATGAGAGACTGAGGGAAGTAGAATAACTTGGCATCCATGGATATGCAAAATGCGCTTATTGTTGTGCATTAAAGGAAGGTGGTGGGCAGGTGGAGAAAGAAAATCGACAATATCAACACGATTTCTAGAATGAATCGCAGCAGCAGGCAGATGTGGTTTGAAAGATAGAGAGAAGAGAGAGAATGAGAGAGAGAGAGAGTGTGTGCCAGAGAAAGCAGAGTGAGAGAATGATTTGCGACTTTGAATGGTCTGAGAAACATAGGCATCATCCAAAAAGGCGGCAGCTCAAGAACGCAAAATCGAGCACTCTGCGACACAGAGAAGGAGAGCACTTGGGCTGAAGAGACATTTCGGAGGGTCAGAGAAGGAGAGAGTGTGAGAGCTAGAGAGGTAGTCACATCTCTTGGAGAGAGTCAGCGGCAGCGGGAGAGCATAGAGAACAAGAAGGAGGGAGAGACAGTCAAAGAAAGAGAGAAACAAGCCAACTCGAGCCTTTTAGACAACGAGGGGGTTATGCCAAGTGAGCGAAAGAAGGCAAAATGCGCGCACACATCGAGGATGATCAGTCAGTACAGGAAAGAAAGAGAAAGAAAGGAAGGACTTGACAAGATATTCATTAAGGCTAAGGGCTAGGGTTGCAAGTCGGGAAGTGGGGGGGGGGGGGCGGTAGGGTCTTAAGGCAAAGGACAAGGTTAAGGTTAAGATCCACATTCGGCATCTGAAGAGTGGGAGGCAGGCATGCCTTACTGGATGGTGGGGGGGCACACATTTTGAAAGGCCTCCTGCGCCTCACGGGCTCTCTTCTTTTTTGTACTAGCTGCTTGCTTATGATAGAAAGGCAATGGATTGTTGACCACCTTTTTGCTTGAGCAGACAGAGACAAAAATGGAGAGAGACAAAAAAATCAAATCTCGTCAAAGGATATCAATCGATCACTTCGTGTAATCAATCGATAAAATCTCAATCAATTAACCTATTATTATTCGTTCACCAAATGAAACCATGCATAGAAGGACGAAAATAGTAGAGTGAAAGAGTGAGTGAGAGAGCGAGAGAGTGGGCGAGAGAGCACGAGAAAGAGGGAGAGAGAGAGTGCGACGCAGGCATGTGGGCCAGGCGACCCCTCTGAAAGACTCCGAGGCATGCCAATAACACAACTGTTTTGCCTCCACACTCGTCCTTAAGATGCAATGAGGTGACCTTGAGGGACAGCCGCCTTAAGTCGGCCTCTGGAAGGGGATGTGGAAAGTGGAAGGGGCAAGTAGATCCGAATATGGGCAGTGCCTATGTGAATCATCAGACAGGGAGCCAATTTGAGGCTAAAGTGAAGTTAGCTCTGATGGAAAAAGGGGGGGGGGGTGGGAAAGCCACAAAACTTCCTGTAAAAAACCCACCAAGGTTGTGTTGAAGCATTACTCTGAGCCCCGTCTACATTCCAGCTAACGCCTACAGTATCCTGCGCCTTCTTTGATGGACTAATTTTGGTGCTGCTACCGTACTCCCATTTCGCGGCCGCGCGTTCAGTGTTGCCTTTCCGGTGCGCACGTGGGTGCCAAGCAATGAAGGCCTAAGCCGACGGTTGCGAATGGGCGCCGGTTGACCACGTGTGGCAGAAGCCACGTGTGATGCCGGTCTAGGGCTCACACTGGCTGGCGGCTGGTCTGCGGGAGGAGCTGATGAGGTTCAGGGCCGTGGGAGGGTCCAGGGCCGGGGTTTAGGCGTGTGCAAGAAAATCCATGTTCGACCCCAAAGGCGCCAAAAGTGAAGAGGGCTGGTGGCTATGAAAGATGGCGGGAAATTCAAAAAAAGAGACCTAGTAAACCGGCAGCGCTACGATTGATTGTGTCACAGTGGCTTGAGAGGAAAGCGCCTGATGAGCATTTGGACAGATGTCGCTGAAATGGATGTTAACGGCGGTGTTGGAAGGACGCACTGGTGATGGATCTTCTGCTCTCCCAAGTGGCAAATTGAAAATTGCGAGCCATTTTCCGGAATAATGGACTCGAAATATCTATCTCGAAGCTCCCAACGTAGGCGGCAACTGTTCGTTTTTAGAGAACAGCGAGCTTGCTGAGGGTCAGAGACTTCCCCAAACAACAACAACCTAATTATGAGACATATCAACGGTGGACACAAAAGAGAGAAAGAGAGAAGAGGTTCATTTCATTCACAATAAAAAATTATGTAAAGTGCGACGTTTTCGTTTGCGCCAGAGCGAGAGAGCGAGGAAGTGTGAGAGAGAGAGAAAAGATGAAGGAAGAGAGATGAGACAATATCGGCTAGGCATATATATAAAACATTCTTGTAGAAAACATGTAGCAACATAAAGTAAACTGAACAAAATAAACAAGAAAAAATGAAAGAATATTAAAGGAGAACAACACAATAATAGATTCATTTAAAATTCGGAGCGAATACGGAAAGATTTCAAAGGAGAGAGGAGCGAGCGAGCAGCCCCGCAGTGGCAACGTATTGAGAGAAAGAAATTTGTGGAGGCCGAGAGATGATGAGAGAACGAGAGAGAGAGAGAGAGGGAGGGAGAGAGAGAGTGTGTGTGCGAAAGTGAGAACATCTGAGTGATAGGCGAGAGATGGGATAAGAAGGGGAGAAAAAGAGGGCGAATTAGGGGGATCACATCCACTTAGGCAAAACATAATGGTGCCTTGGGGGCCAGGAATTACGATAGCCAGAAGAAAAGTGGGCGGAGCTAGAGAAATCCATTATTCAACAATTCTCGTAATTATCCATAGTCAATGGAGTGGAGGCAAAAAGATATAGAGCCCGAGTATCGAATTAAAATCGGAGAATGCTTAGGCTTATTGAATGGCATAAGGGCGATTATTGATTTGAAGATAGCTTAAGGGAAACTTATGAATAATAATGAGGGTCTGAAAATGCACTCTTTTAAAAGCGGGGGTTACAAACCCATAAGATAGAAAAACATAATGAACAATTAATCGATTGATTCGAAATTAACCAATAAATGGAAAAAATGAGAATTTCTCGGGTTTTAAGGTTTACGGCCAGAAAGATGTGCTTTGAAAGATGAAGGGGAAATGAGAAGTGAATAGTTGCGAGGCCCTTTTCGAGAGAGAGTGGGAGAGAAAGCGAGAGAATCGACCCCCTTCCAAAGGGATACTTGAAAGAAGTGATGAGGAGGCGGATGAGAGGAGAAGAAGATGAAGCCCGCATCGATCAAGCAAAGTACATCACATTGTTCGCGTCCGGATGCACCTGGAAAGTGATTTTTTTTTAAAAATATATAACCAATTTCTCTCTCTTCAACACGACAATTATTGCTTTACTTAAAAATAATAAATCTCTTTAATTCTATTTAAGATACCTTAAGGCACTCGAAAAAACAGAGAACAAATGAAAAAAAATTGCTGCTGGTAGATGAAATATTTCTTTCTGAATATTACTTAGGTAAAAATAAATTATGATAAAAAAAGTTGGAATTAAATCCCCATACCTGGACAGCTCTGGCCATGTTCGACAGAGTCGTATCCTCGGAGGTGCCCGAGGGCTGACTCCCTTCTCCCGAGTCGTGCTCGCGATCCACCAGGTGGTATCTATCAAAATATATTATTTTAATTTATATATATTTTTTAAGTAAATTTTTTTTGTTTAAATAGAATAATTATTACAAACTTAGATGGCTGTCTTTTAAAGGGATTTTTTGTGTAGTTACAGTAAATTCCTAATTATAATGTACTAGTTTGTTCTCTAAATACAGACACACGGTAACAGATTAAACCTGAAGTTTCTAAGTTCGTAACTTTTCTCTAAATGTGCCTGTGATCAAAGCGGCCCTGTCAATGGAGGAGAATGGCAGAGGAATGCCTAATTCGCTCGTTGCTCGGTCCCTTTATCGCACATTAAGCAAAAATTTGGAGCCCAAAAGAAAGAGTCGGAAATGAGGCAGACAGTCTAATGGAGAGTGGAAAAGAGAGAGAGATAGTGAGGAGATAGATAAAAGAGAGAGAGAGAGCGAGAGAGAAAAGGAGAGAGATAAAGAGAAAGAGAGAGCGAGAGAGAGAAACCCCAACTCAGCAAATGAAGTGGAACTGCACCGCTTGCAGATTTCATCGATAAGATTGCCCACTCCTTTTGCAGGGACCCTCTTCTCTCTCTCTGCCTCTCTATCTCTCTGTCTCTCTCTTTCTTCCCCTGTCTCCCTCTCGCTCCCTCTCTTCTCTACTCATCTAGAGATGGCAAAAATCAATTTCTTTTTTTCTGACCGGTCACCCTCTAGAAACTGGCACATTTCACAAAATGCACTGGGGAAAATGAGACGAGTTTTATCTTCGAGGAGAATGCGATTAGGACATGTCTTTCGGGAAACCAAATTTCGATGTTCAAGCAAAGAAATTTCGTGATAAAATAAAAGAACAATTTTTATATTTCTTCTGAAGTATTCTACATTCTCATTCAACTTCAATCGTCAATCAAGCTCTTCTCTGTCAGTCTCTCTCTCTCTCTCTTTCTATCTCTTCCTCTCTCTCACTTTCTCTCTCTCTCCTCTCTCTCTCTCTTTCTACCTCCTCCTCTCTCTCTCTCTTTCTACCTCCTCCTCTCTCTCTCACTTTCTCTCTCTCTCTCTCTCTCTCTCTCTCTCTCTAACCTCGCTCTGAATGCGACGAGATGAGCGTAGTAGGCGGGTGCTGGGATGGACACCGATCGAGTGCATCGCACGTAGGTATGGCACATCTGGTAGGTGAGCTGCTGGAGTTCGTCTGCCGACAGCCCGTTGTCATCCCAGAGGACGTGGTAGTGCGAGGGGCGAGAGGTGCCCTGGAGATTAGAGCGTTCGTCAATATCATGCCAACTATATTGAGAATTCGTCATTTTCAATCAATTATATTGATACATACATATTATAAAGCATTCTACATATATTAAAATATAATAATAAAGTGCACATACTAAGTGTAAAATACTTACATAATCCCAATAGAATTACAGTTTCTTGGAATATTAAAAAGGGTTTACTATATTACAAATCCATATATCACATCCAATGACCAAGCCGGTGGTTTTCAGCCTCGAGATTTCTATATTAACGCAATTCAAAAGTACGGGCTGATTACTCGATCGTGTCAAAAGATTAATTAAAAGAAATAAAGAAATTTTATAATAATGAAAATAATAATATTAATGAGTGAATCCTAGAATGCATTGTATTGCCTGAATTCCCGCGTGCGAGCAGAGATAGAAGTCAAACTCGGTCGGATGCGTGATGCCCACGTCGACAGTCGTACCCGGCGGTATGTTGAAGGCCTTGCCGACCTGGAAGCATCTTTCTTGATATTAAATACATCTATCATAATTAAAATAATAAAACATATTAATAAAGCACAATTATTTTTTTCATGATTTCAAAATCGTTTGAATGGAAACTTTTGAAGACGATATTTTCGACAAGAAACTGTTGAAATTTGTTCACTTCGCCTCAATACCTCTTTTAATGCTTCTAATCGTAAGAAGAAAAGAAGAGGGATTCCTCCTAAATCTCCCTCTCTCTCGCTCCCTCTCTCTCACGCTCCCTCTCTCTCTCCTTTCGCTCTAACTCCCCACCCACCTGATCCTTCTTGTCCACAGCGAACAGCCTGGTGTGATGTCTCTTCTGGACAGCGATGAATGTGATTCCTGGCTGGTAGCCCCTCTCCAGCATCATGCAAGCCTCGCGCATTGCGCGCAGCTCGTATTGCAGCACCTTTAATACAAACAATCATTATATCAAAAATAATTATCACGCCAAAATAATTATTATTACAACTTTAATTTATAACACCAACAGAACCATGTCCAACATAAAACCACATCCCCCCCCCCATTTAAACTCCTTCGTGTCCTAGTACAACTCTCTAAAGACAACGGTATCCTCAAACTCACATTGAAGAACTGTCCCTCGGAGACGCCATCTCTGTACACGACGATGCGACTCGGCTTGAAGCGGGTGTTCTTGTAGAACTGGACGAGAAGCTCACGCACCATGTACGTGAGGTCAGTGATGATCTCCTGCGGAGGGAGGGAGGTGTTTAGAGTGATTGGAGAGGTCAGGGGCAGAAAGAGAGTAATAAACAAGCAGCGAGAGTGTGTGTGTGTGAGAGAGAGAGAGAGACAAGGAAGGGATAGAGAGGCCAAGAGAGATCAAAAATTGCAGGGATATAGTGAGTAAACGTAGTAAAATAGAGTGCACAACTTTCACGGTTCGCTAAACAAAACGTCTAGCCAAGTAAATGACTCTATACATCAGCGAACTCCCCGAGAGGATTCGAACCCTGGTTTTCATGCTTCTTACCCTGTCCTCTAACCACTCGGTCATGATAAGAACCCCGTTCCCCGCTCACCTGGCGATGCTGCTGAACTCGCACGGTGGCGGCGTAGCGTGACGGATGCGCGTCCATTGACCCCACAACAGCTGCGATCGACGGCTTTCGACTGTCACCTAACGAATAAAGTAACATTATATTGTCCGGGGTCAATCTTTTGCATTCCACTATATTTCATTGATTTTTCTTTTCTGCATCTTTTTTTTTATTTCCCGCCAACATAATATTTTGGCGGAAAGACCCATTTTTTAGATTCCTCCATTCTTCTGCGCCTCGTATCTCTTCCACCTGTCGCTTACTTTGTTCGTTCTCATTGTAAAATTCCCGCCAATTATATTTTGGCGGGAAATTTGAAAATGCGTCTCTCCCGGAGTGGCAATACTTACCGGCAGGTGGATGCGTGATGTCGCAGCCGAGGAAGATGACGGGCTCGTTGAAGATGCGCGGACGAACCGTGGGCAGGAGGATCGAGTTGACCCCGCCGAGCTTGACGTTCATCTTCAGGCACAAGTTGGACAGCGTCTGCGGCGTCGTCTTGATCACGTTCTTGGCCTGCACGCACTGAGTCGCGATGCCGAGCACTGTGTCGCCGACGCGCTTCACTTCGGCTGGAATGAGGAGAAAAGAATATATTTTCAGATTTTGAAAGTTCCCGCCAAGTTCATTTTGGCTGGAAAACAAGCTTCCGGAGTGGCAATGCTGATCATTTATTCAAGTGCAAATAAATACCTACCGTATACCGGCGTCTTTCCAGGCAGGACCACGCAGACGAGCTGGATTCCACTGTAGGTCTGCTTCAGGAACTTGAACATCGGCTCCACCTGGTCGACTCCGACCGCATACCTTAATGGAGATGAATGTTTACGTTGGGATTTGTGGCAAGTTATCCTATAAATAGAAGGCAAGTTAGAGAGAATAAGGAGTCTTCTGTTGCGCTAGAGATAATGCGTAAGAGAAGGAGAGAAAGGTAGAAAGAAAGGGAGGGAGAGTGGTAGAGAGAGAGAGAAGAGAGAGAGAGAGAGAGAGTAGAGAGAGAGTAGAGAGAAGAGGGAGAAAGAAGAAAGAGAGAGTAGAGAGAAGAGGGAGAAAGGAGAAAGAGAGAGTAGAGAGAGAGACTCCTTCCGTACTTGCAGAAGACGGGCGATCCCATGATTGGCATGCCAGCATCATTGGAGATCCTCTGCAGCTGAGCCGTGAACATCCGCAGATCGTTTTCTTTGACGTGTTGCTGCTGCGCGAAGCACGCAATGGCCCAGACCTGTGAAAAATTATTTTACTTCTTCTCCGTTTAATAAGCACTTTTTTCAGAATTTTATTATTATTATCAATGTATATTACTATATACCGCACTTTTTTTTACTGCAACTTCATTATTTTCAATAACAATCCAACAAAGCTTCTTTCAGCACTACTGAACTGTTATTATCTTGTAATAATATTCCCGTGTATAGAGAGGAATATTATGCATCTTCCATAGCTATTTCAATTTAGTTATTAGAATTTATCTCAATCAACTTGTGCATGGCGGTTTTCGTGCAATAAAAGAACTCAAAAATGCTTCCTCGTAAGATCTGTGGTAGTTCCTAGATGTGTACGACTAATAATAAAAATAATAATATTATAAGAAACTAGACCCAAATAAATCTTACCAAATGATCTTAAAAAAATCACTAAGATGAGCACTATAATTTGACACACTCACCTTGACATCAATTCCTGTGTGGAACTGCTTGCCACGCATGTCCCAGACTCCTTGGTTCGGCAGTGCAGTTGCCTGGAATGCCTAATATATACTCTTTGAAGTAGACTGCCACCACCAAGTCTGATCGATAATTGCTTCTTCAAAGATCATCTTGCTCTCTCTTTCTCTCCCTCTCTTGCTCTCTCTAACTCCCCTTTATCCATTTCCATTTTTAATCTCTCTCTCTCTAACTCTCTCTCTTATCTTCTCTCTCTCTTCTAACTCCTCACCTTCGTTCTTCCTCCATAGAGCAGTTTCGGTGCGGCAAGAACGCGTCCCTTGACTTCGGTCATCTGTGGATTGATGGCAATGCCGAACTCGTGTGCGAAGGGGTCGGCCGAGAACTCTGCCTTTCTCACGAGATTCGAGATCTCGCGCTCTCGCTCTGGCGCTGAGCGGGCGGTTGCCTTAAATTAAAATATCTTACATTATGTTTAAATAAAATAAATAAAGAATTTCTAAAAAGATTGTTAGATTTTTTTTGTTGATAAAATAGATATATAACTGTCGTTTTTTTTTTAATAAATAAAGAATTGGAAATAATTTCCTTTATCACATACTACATACAATTAGAATTCTTTAAAACATGTTGAATAAACAAATTGAAAATAATTTCTTTCTACTTTTTACCTCTCTCCTCTTCTGCTCTCTCTCTCTCTCTCTCTTCCTCTCTCTCTCTCTTTCTACCTTGATCATGGTGCTGGTCTGCGTGTCGGTGAGCTTCTTGATGCATCTCTGGCCGGGCACAATGTTGCAGACCTCTGGCGGGAGGTAAGTGTGCTTCTGCTCTTGGCCCACCTGTAAAATTGAAGAGTGAGTTTTCTTTCTAAAATATTAGCAAATAAATAAATAAATATTAAATTAACAAATTACTATTACCAATTAGCTATAATGAGTATTATTAGCTGTTATTACTTGTTAATATTACATTTTCTCAATTTTCATATATAGAGTGGCTGGCTGCTATATCAATAATCATCTGGCTCAACTATCCTATATAAGTTCAAGTGAAATGCAAACCGCCAGAACGTTTCTGAGCGAAAATTTGCAATATGAATTAATTCATTTGCTCTAAACCAGTTAATTGCCTTATTTGAAGAGGAAAAAAAACACCCCTCATTCTACCTGTCTTCCTTAAAACAATTCCATCACAGTACTCAGGGTAACAACAAGCTACAGTACCTGCAGACACGGGAGATGCGGGTACTTGAGCTGGATACGGTACTTGTCATAGAAGTACTTGGCCACCGTGCACTCGATGGTCTGGCCCGTCTCGAGTAGAAGTGGGAAGCTGGAAGAGGTCGGGAAATCATACTAATTGGCATAGGAGAAAAGAGTACAAACTGGAAGAGGGGTGTGGGGGTAAAGACTACTGATTGATTGATAACGTTCTGATAATATTATTCCTAATTTCCCCACTAAATATAGGCCAAAATACTAATTTTATAAACTGGAGGGATGATCAACGATAAACGAGGAGAGAAAAAGGAAACAAACGTCTGAGTCTGCGCCGGTCTCCTCGTGACATTGCAGACGCGGTATTTGCGGCGCATCTGGCCGCAGTGGGTGATCTCGATCTTCAGGCCGCGGATCTCCTGGAAGGGAGAGAGAGAGAGAGAGAGAAAGAGAGAGAGAGAGAAAGAGAGAAAGAAAGAGAGAGAGAGAAAGAGAGAGAGAGAGAGGGTGAAAGAGAACGAGAGATAGAGAAAGGAAGACGATACCTAGTAGAGAGGAGATATTGATGAAAGCGAGAACGACATATGGCGTACAAAGTTCTCATTCTTCCTCGATTTTCACCCATTGACATATAATTTAAAATAATTCCGTGGCGAGAAATTCAAATCAATCTCCTGGCACACCTTGGTGAACTTGACTCGCTGAGCATCGGAGAGGGCGCGTCTCTCGGCCAGTGCCTGCACGGGAAGCTCCAGCACTTCGGCTATGAACTCAATCACCGGCATCGATCGGTAAAAGGCCGTTGCGGACACTGAAACAGGAATGAAGATAATTATTATTCATTGTATCATCATCATCATCATTTCATTTTATCTTTGCCATTAAAAAACGAATGCCTTGAGAAAATAATATCATAAATATAACTAAAATTTAATATTATGCCAAGTACTCATATCCTGAATTTTTTAATTTCACATTTGCCATTAAAATTGCGAATATTTTGAGAAAATAATTTTATTAATACAAATAAATTTGATATATCCTGAACATTTAAGCTACAATTAATTAATGTAACAAATAGTTTAATACATTATAAGCCCTGAACATTGTGAGGCGGTGGTTCAAATTGTGTCTGTTAATATATCAAGAATGAGAGGAAAATGCCCCCTGATTTTGAAACACCTCGGGCAGGAAATTTATCATTCAAGATAACGTATTGTTAGCCTGTCTTTACACAAACTCCCGCACAATCATAATTATTCGCATTTTTAAAAAAGAGACCACATCCTCTATCTTTCCTCTATCTTTCTCCCTCTCTCTCGCTCTCTCTCTCCCTCTGTTGATCTCCTTTCAGCTTTTCTATAGTAGTGCCACTCACATTTAGATAGAAATACCTAACCCACTCTGTCATCGGGAGCCTTCTACCCCAACCAAATCTCCTGGGTCCTCGAAAGTGGCTTCCCCCTCCCTCACCGTCAATATTCAGCATCATCTTCCACTGGCTCGGCCGGACACTCTGATGGAAGCCGAACCAGACTTCTCTGCCTCCGCCGAGCTTGCTCTCCGCGTGGAACTGCCCGGCCCCTCCATGGCCCCCTCCGCCGAGTGCCGCTGTCGCGATGGGCGGCGAGAAGAAGGAGCGACCGACCGGCGTGTACTTGAGAGATGGCAGATGACGCAGGATCACGTCCATTGCCTGGAAAGGAGCCATAAACTCAACTTTGAATTCGCGCCCTTTTGCATGAGACAAGGGCGAAAAGGCATTTGACTTAGATAGACAAGACTATAATAGTCAGGAAAATTCAAATACCATCCAGTTTCGCGCTCTCCTTTAACTAATATTGGTGTTGAAGAAACACATAATATTGCAGGCCATGGACACCAATTAAAAGCACCGCTAGAGCATCTTTTCGCGCAAGTCTTTAATTAATTAATAAGTCCAAACTTCGTATCTACCAGATTTATTTCATATATTTCTTTTTCATATCGAAAAAAAAACAAAATCCAGTTCTTTGATAGCTCTGCACCTTTTCAATCAATCTAAACTGTCCTGATGGTGAGATGCCTACCTGAACAGCCTCGAAGGGCACTTGACGCACTCTTCCCTCCATGGCGTCGTCGAGCATGGCCAGCGAGACCTGGCCGAGCCATTTGATGACAACCGTGAAGTTACGCTCGACTGCTGAGTCACCCGGAAGAGTCACCTGAACAGAGAGAAAAAACTCACATTTCAATTCGCGCCGTTTTGCCTGGCACATATTGTGGTAGAGCTAATTGTTTTTATATAAGTCAATTTAACTTTATTATATTTATTATCGGGGCCACCAATTACTCCTATTTTTAAAGTTCCTCCCAATAGTTGGCGTACATGTATGTTTTTTTTTACAAATAATTTCAACTTAAATTCTCTCCTTAAACTTTGAACAAGCAACCTTGTGTACCTTGATATTGCCCCTCTACAGTACTCCTCAAACCCTTAAATACAGCACCTCAAACTCCATGCGCTCTCTGCCGATCGGAAGTGCATCCTTGGTGTACATGTTGCGCTTCCCGTCGTAGACCGGGCGGATGTTGTTGAAGTACTTGCCGAAGCAGCGGATCATCGTTGCAATGATCTCTCTGAAGGAATTTATTTTTTATTATTTTTAATTTAGAAAACTTTCTCTACTTTTAATTATACATAATTAATTAATGCTACCTACTGATTTCCTTTCGCTTTACAACTTAATTAAGTTTTAGAGGGGCAGCAACGTCAGAAGACCAACCAGTGATTCCATCACATGTCCTATAAACCATTCAACACCTAGGCAAACCACCAGGTGGCATATTTTCTCATTTTCCACTAACCCTGCGCAACTTTACTACTTCTCCACAACGAATTTTTTTTCTCCACAGAACTCAATCGACCTAGGTCTATTTTATTTCAAGGAAAATTGCCAGTAAAAAAACTTTTCCCGATATATAGAAAAATTATATTATACAACCTTGTAAAATAAAGATAGTATCTCATATCTTAATTATATTAATGCCCCCCTCACCTGTTCACTCTTCTCGGACACTTGTCTGGCTGCACGTCCACTTGGTAATGCTGAATGGTGCCGCAGGGGATTCGGACGGCAAAGTGATTGGCGCGGAGAACGATGGCGCGTCCTTCCACGCCGTGATTTGGCCGGCGCGGACACTGGAACTGAACGCCGGAGCCGGGCATGCTGGAAAGAAGAAGAAAGTTTGTCGCAAATTTTTACCAGGCTTTTTTGCATGCTTTATTTTTATGCTAACTTTCTCGCAAATTGTATCCTATATCCTATATAAATCAATTTCGCAAAACGGGATGATTTTATTAATATTCTCTTGCGACACATAGAAAATCCCCGAACCAAATTCATAATAGAAACAACGACCATTTTTTCCCAGTCGTAAAATTGTTTACTATTATTCAAATTTGGCGCCTATTAACATCAATAATACTAAAAACAATATAATATTTTAAAAGTTATCACACAAATGAAGGATGGCAGGACCTTCAGCAATATAAGCGCTGATGGCCAATGGGGAGGAGAACTCAGACAAGGACTGAATAACAAAAAAGAGACGCAGAGAACTCAGACTAGGACTGCATTAAAAAGAGATCCGGGGGAGGATGAGGGAGGGATGACCTTTCCGGTGAGAATATCACCAATGGCTTTATGAACTCGACATAGAGAAGGAAGGAGGTGGGCGGAGAAGGAGGAGGGGAAGGACGGATTGATTTCCCTTTCCATATAGAAAAAAACCCCATCTTGATGCGGTTGGCTTTTTAAAGGAAGCGGCCACTCTTCATTATTATCACATGATGTCGAGAAGGCAGTTTTGCCCCGGCCAATTATTTTAAAATAACAATTCAATAAATGTCGTCGATACGCAACTGCTTGATGAGATTTAAAAAACCAATAACCCTCCTCTCTGTAAACCTCCTTTATCATACTACAAATGTCAATAGTTACTCCCAATCTCGAAAGTATCCAGTAATTTTGGCATCTTGCCAAGAATCTCTGTTCCTCTCTCGCTCTATCTCTCTCTCTTACCTCGACATTGACCCTGGCGCCGGATTGGCCACCTGCCCTGTGCCTGGAGGCGCGTCTCCTGCCCCGATGGGCCCTCCTGGCGCAAGACTGCCGGATTGCCGCTGTTCGTAGCTGCTGCCGCCGCCGCCTCCGCCGCCGCCCATCATCTGTTGCTGTGACGTCATTGATGAGAGATCCTGGAAGATTTATTCACTTTTGAATTTGCCGCCAAAATTTATTCACTTTTTAATTTACCCTCAAATTTGTCACCACTTTCTCCATTCTTTCATCATTTTCGGCCCTTTTGTAGAGAGAAAAAAAGTCGAAGCAGAATTTGATGTTGTCTACCAAACGTCCAAAGTTTCTTTTATAATATGCATATATTATATCAATATAGTAATAAATTGCTAATTTATTTATACAAGAAAAAAATAAAATATATATATATAATATAAAAATTAACCTGCAATCCAGAATTGGGCACTCCTGGAGGTGGGAAGCCGCCTCCGCCGACGCCCAGTGGCGGCATGTAGTGGTTCGTCTGGAGCATGCCACCGCCAAATTGCTGCGCATCGTTGAAGGAGAAGGATTCTGGAAGGCATTATATTGTGTGGTGTAAACCCGACGAATCTCGGTTGCTGAGTTGCTGATTTTTTGAATCACATAAGAAATAGAAATGGCAAAAAATAAATAAACTCTTTGAACACAAAACACACCAATCATGCCGATCAGGGCTTGTTGCTGGTCCAGACTGATACCGGTTGCAGTCATTTGTAGTCTTTCGAATCGGGTTTGAGAGAGAGGCTGAGTGAGGCAGTGATGAGGGCGAGAGAGTCTCAGAGAAAGAGAGATGATCGATCAGAAGGGAGTGGCCGGACCCGAGGAGAGAAACACACGAAACGATGATGATGAAGAAGAAGAAGAAGGGTAGGCTGAGACCACTTTGAGCAACGAAGACACGGAAGAAGCCTGTAAAAGGAAAGAAAGAAGTTGCAATTCAAAATGGTTAGTTTGCTCAGTCAGCAACCTAGAATCTCCGGGGTTTATTCTCTCCCAAATATCTTTCTTTCTCTTAATCCTCCTTCAACTCCCTCGATTGTTTGTTTTTTTCCCAAATGATGTCAATAATGCCTGTTTGGCCCAAAACGATAAACAAAAAACAAACTGGCACCGTATTCTAGAACTACTAATTACAGTTCCGCAAATCAACCTCCGAACATAGTATAACACACCGTTTTAATTTATCAGAAGAAAGAGTATTGTCTATCGATTTAAAATAGCCGCGAAAAAATCGATATGTACCTGATGCAATGGAAGGCAACGAGTGAGATCAACGAGAGAGGAGAGAGAGAGCAGAGAAAGAGAGAGAGAGACTCCTTGCTTGCTGGCTGCTAGTCGGCACGCTTTGGTCGTTACTGCAGCAGTGGCCACATGGCCTCCTTCAAAAAAAGGTCACGGTAAATAAGGTGACGGTAAATAAGGTCACGGTAGACAACCACGCCGTTCAATCAATCAATGCGACAGATATCGACTAAAAAAATACATCAATAAATTACAGTGTAAAAAAAAACCGCCAAACTCCTTTCAGCAATAATAGAAAAAATTTTCACACAATGTATTCCGTTTAAAAGCCGGATAAATGCTGTAAAGCTAGCAAGAACGTAATAGGAAAACGGGTAAGTGCTCGTGCACGAGAAATATGGTTTAAAACATAATAGAAATATATAAAATATGTGGAAAAATTATTGTTGGGCATTGCCTTTTCTACTTAAAGATAGCAGAGTAGATGATTTCTTTCGGGTAGTAATAACAATTGAACCAGGTTTATAATGGGTGTTGAACAGAAATATTCGATAACGTTTAAATCTAATTTCGCTTTCACATGTTTTTAAGAAGAAATATTCTAGTTTTAATATAGTTTTGTTTGTATATGTTTTGCTTCCTTCTTTCAATCCTATCTGCAAGTACGATGCTGTAAAGAAGCGATTGCTTAGGCCAAAGCACAACAAGAGAGAGAGAGAGAGAGAGAGAGAGAGAGAGAGAGAGAGAAAAGTGAGAGAGAGAAAGAGACGAGAGAGGGAGAGAGAGAGAGAGGAGAGGGAGAGAAAGTGAGAGAGTGAAATCGACAATCGATCACTGTTTCGCTGTGTGCACGTTGCAGAGTTTGCGAGGGATGGCGACGAAAGGGAGGAAAGAGAGAAGAGGGAGGAGGGGGGAAGGCTAGAATAAGGAGAAGAGGAAGAAAAAAAAGATAGCGGTGCAGAGAGGGAGGGAAGAGAGAGGGAGAGAGGGAGAAAGGTAGAGAAAAAGAGAGCGAGAGAAAGAGAGACAACGAAAAAGCAATGCAGGAATCGCGTCAGGACATGGAATGATGGGAGGAAAGACCAAGAATCATCATTCCTTTTCCTTGTGCATGCGCTCATCCCGAATGGAGATGTCTTTGAATCTCTGCTCCGCTCTCTCCCTCTCTCTCTCAATCTCTCTTCACTTTCCTCTCTCGCTGTCTCTTCCTTCCTTTTTCTCTCTGTACCTCTCTCCACTTTCCTACATCACCCTCTCTCCCACCGCTATTTGGGCGCTTCCATGGTAACGGCCAAGGAGGGGCCCTGAAGCGATGAAGAGGCGCTAGGACCGGAGAGAGATAGAGAGACAACGAAATGGCGAGCTACGCGATTGAGCATAGATAAACATAGCACATTAAGCATATATTTATATGGAGAAAGAGAGAGAGAGAACGCGAGTGAGAGAAAGAGGAGAGAGACAGACAGACAGACAGACAGACAGACAGACAGACAGACAGACAGAGAGGAGAGAGAGCAAGATAGAAACAGCAGACAGAGCTCACAGAGGCATAGTTCAAATATAGTGTACTATACGACGACACTGCTCCAGCCAGACACACAATCAATGTCAGAGCAGAGTGCGAGGAAAGTAGAATTCAAGGTCTTCCTTTCATTCCCTCACTCTCTCTCTCTCTCTCTCTCGCAGACTCTCATCTCCTCTCTCTTTCTCTCGCTCTTCCTTTCTCTCCCCTCCCTCTCTCGCTCTCTCTCTCTCTCTCGCAGACTCTCATCTCCTCTCTCTCTCTCGCTCTACTTTTCTCCCCCCTCTCTCTCTCTGCACTCTCTTCCTATCCTCTCTTCCATGTACTTCATAAATAGCAGCGCTAATTGGCAGTACACTTGCGCATTACTGAATGTGTGCTCAATGAAATTTTAGCTATAACGGCTCTAAATTTAGTACAAGAAAGAATTCTGCGAATTTCTAATTATAAGGTAAAAAACAAATAATAAAAATACTTACACACCAAGCAAATATGATATTTATATTCTCATCCAAGAATCTTTCATAGAGGCTATCAAATATCAGCCTTTAAAGCAATTTGGCCCGATTAGCACGCGAGGCAACTGGAGGTATTGAAAAAACATACATGATTATATTCATGCAGAAAATATAGTTTAAAACGATTTATAATAAAATATCTTGTTCTTATGCTGGCCTTTTGCCTGCCTCTCTTGGAACGAACGAAAGATCAGCTAGTGAGATCGCATGGAGTGGACTGAGTGAGAGAGGGAGAGAGAGATAGAGAGAGAGAGATAGAGAGAGAGAGATAGAGAGAGAGGGAGAGAGAGTGAGACAGAGAAAGGGGATTCGATCGATGTGTGAATCCGGCTTGCTTGGCATTCGTGATTGGAGGTGTGGAGAGGATGAGGGGTGTGTGTGATGTATGAGAAGGTTGGCAGAGAGAGAGAGAGAGAGAGAGAGAGAGGGCAAGTAGAAGAGAGCGGCAGAGAAAGAGAGATAAGCTTCTGAGAGTGAGAGACGCAGACAGTGAAAGAGGGGGCCTTGCAAAAGGAAAAGGTCGCTGCACCGTGTGGTGGCTCTAAAGGAAGGCAACACGAAAGCGACAGTGCGAATGTATATATCGTGTTGTGGAGAGAAGAAGATAGTGGTAGCTGTGAAAGGTGGAGGGGAGGGGGGTCGAGATGGGGTTGAGAGTCGGGAAAAGGTGTGTGTGAGAGGAGAAGAGAGAGAGAGAGAGATAGATAGAGAAGAGAGAGATGGAGAGAAATGAGCGAGAGGAGAGAGCGAGAAAAAAGAGGGAAAAAGAGGGAGAAAGAGAGAGAGAGAGAGACAGAGAGAGAGAGAGGCAGACAGACGCACGTGTCCGTGGTGTGCGTTAGATGAGAGCAGAGATGCAGCGGGCACAGGCCGGCGTACCACGTCGTGGCGCGAGGCCGGTAAGTGAGAGAAGAGAGGAGAGCGCGATCAGAGATTGAGAGAGAAAGAGATGGAGAGGGAAGAGGGAAGAGAGGAGAGAGAGATCAGAGATTGAGAAAGAAAGATAGGGAGAGAAAAGCGAGCACAGCAGCCGGTCGATACGGCAAAAGAGTACAGCGAATGAAGAGAGTGGCCAGACGACGAGAGCGGCGATAGTGCATAGCCAGACGGCTAGAGCAGCAGGCAGCAGCAGCAGTGACAAAGTGCAGTTGTTGCCAACAAGAAGGGGGTGGTGCGTGAATAGGGGGGGGGGGGGGAGGGGGGTATGGAAGAGGATGGGGGGGGGGGGGTAGGAAGTGGGGGCCAGAGAATAAGGCAGAGAACTCCGCGCTGCCTACCCCTGACCAAGAGCAAGCCAAGTCCAGCCCAAACGAAGAAAGAAAGAGTCACGCAAATCACGGACGATCTCTGAATAAAATGGCAGCTAAAAATAAACAGAAATCCAAGAAAGCATTCCCTTCCTCTCATCCTGGAAATCTGTGCGACAATAGATTTCGTCATTCTTCATCTCAACTCTAGCTAATCTTATTAAAGAAAGCATCCGCGTCTCAAGCTGCAAAGAATAGAAATGCAGCAGAAGAGTGGACATATCCAGCGATAATCCGGGGTATAAAATAGTATCAAATAAGAAGATTATTGACGATGAGATTGTGGATGGATAATGGTTATCATTAATAGCAACAGGCTTATCATTGAGAATTATAACTAAAAGTCCTTCTCGAAATCAGAAATGCTGTTTCGAAAGCGAAAGCACGAAGTTATTGTAAAGGCATTAAATAAAAGAAATATTTCCATCAGAAATAGACGAATTAAGAAAGACGCAGGAGTGCATTAGCTTAGGAAGAACGCAGCTGAGGGTACTCATCCTCAATTCGATACAGATGCAGTAAAAAAAAGCATTTCAAAAACGGAAATATAATACGCGCCAAGAAATCGGGGAAGGGCTGACAAATCTAACGGTGGGCGACCTCGAAAGGCGGATGCCAGCTTGTCCGCGACGCGTGGCCAGCGCGTTGCGGTCGTGACTCGTAGCCAAAACAGTGCGGCACTCGAAGAACATGCTATTTTACGGTCCACACCAAAAATACGACACATCATTCCTATGTACATACATTCTTGTTTACATGCCATTTTCGGCACTAAAAAATAAAATATTTCTGCAACACTCAAACATAATCGGCTAACTGCATGCAACCGCATATGAATACACATGAATAGAATATACACCGACGTTTCGTTTCATCTTGATTCCTTTTATCCCTCAAGCTTAAGAGATTTGGCTTCTTTCTGCATCACTGGAGAGAGAAGCCTTTGGAACGTGTTTATCTTCAAAAGATGCAAGATAAAGTTGTTGATTTGCTAGAAGATTCTTTTAAAAAATTTCCATAATCTCGATAATTGAGAGATTAGCGTCTTTCCTAACATAAGCCAGCAGAAGTCACGCAAGAATTCTTAATTAAGGTGGTCGGTGCTCTCTCACCCTGCTGCTACACCATATCCTTGTTTGTAAATATTTCTTAAACATGCGAATCATTCTAGCTCATGCTCTTTTACCTCTAACTGTCTAACATAAGTGGAATGCTAAGGAGTCGTGAAACGTGTGCCAGAAATCTACAGACTACCAATGCGTTACAATATACATACATATGTATGTACATAAATACAAGCAGCCATATATGCAATATTAGCTCGTTGCATTGGCCAAAGACACGTCATTTTTCCCCACTCATTTAGTAGATTAATCGCATGAGTTAATGGCATTTAACGAGGCGCTGAAACAATTCTCGAGGGAAGGGCGGCGCTGATCTCAACCCTCGTTCACGAGACATTCCAAAGACACGCTGCAGAGCAGACCGCAGTGCCCCTACCTCAGCTGCTGTATAGATGGCGTCCAACCTAAGCTGCGTTGATTTTTCTGTCTATGCTCCCGAAACACGAGGATGCCCGCGATTTGTGGTTGGTTTAATGTAGTACACATCGCGGAAAGGGAGCAAATTGTGAGCCACAGAGTCAAGATTACAAATAGGCCGCGCTTTAGCCTTGGTGAGCGTTGCTTCTAATATGCCCTATTACAATTTCAATAAACGATATTTTATTTATTTACGAATAAAAATTACAGATAAATTAAGATATTAATACTTGTCGAATACTAAAATTTCTAGCGATAACTAGAGAAATGTTGGAAAATGTGATATTTATTTTGAACCAGAGCTAATTCATTCGGAATAAGCGGGAAATTTAAAACGAGTTAATTATGGTACTGTATGTATGGCAGCGATCCACCCGGTGAAAACGTGGCAGGCGTCGACGATGAACCTGGGAACGAAGCCATGAGTCCCTTGAAAGTAGAGAGGAGGGAGAGAGAGAGAGAGGGAGAGAGAGAGAGGAAGAGAGGTAGATAGAGAAGTTGAGCGAGAGCGATCTCAGAGAGTGTGCTAAAGAGGGATGGATAGAGTGAGAAAGAAGACAATCAGGTTGAAAGAGTTAGGAGTGAGGGGAGAAAGGCCGAGAAAGAGAAATAACAAAGAGAAAGAGAGAGAGAGAGCGACTTTGAGAAAGAAAAAATAGTAAAGGTAGGAACAGACATAGGGAGAGAGAGAGAGTGGACAGAGAAGCAGAGATTAAACCATGTCAAAGATGCGAAAGATGTCTGCTTCGTCGGCGCTTTCGCTATGGCCGACAGCGAAGGCGATCGCATTAAGGAAGAGAGTCTAGGAGGGTGGAATTTTGTTCCTTACAAGAAATGCTTTCTTAAAAGACAGTCAAAAACTCGCGTTTGATTTCGCGCCTTCTTTGCCTGACACAAGCATGAGAGAGGACATGTGACTTAGAGGGACCGACTACAATAGTCAGGAAAATTAGAAATAAAACATTTGAGTTTTTAACTTTTGAGCTGCTTTACCTTGGTCGGAGGATATATTTTGGAAAGAAAAAAAGAAAAAGATAATTGAGCGCAAAGTGTTCCACCTTCCCAATAGGAATGCATGCAAAAAACGCGCCCAATGCAATTTCACTCGTAAATTTATAATCGCAAAAAATATTACAGCAATTTTACCACTGACGCTTTTACTATACTAACACGCAGTTATTAATCGACTGCGAAACAGGAGCAATGATTACTGCCTTGTGTTACCTTCCAATATAAATAGAGAGAGAGAGAGCGAGAGAGAAGGAAGAGAGAGAGAGCGAGAGAGAAGGGAGAGAGAGAGAGCGAAAGAGAAGGGAGAGAGAGAGCGCGAGAGAGAAGGGAGAGAGAAAGAGAGAGAGAGAGAGAGCGAAGGTAGAGAGAGAGATCGCGGAAACGAATATTGCGTGCTCCATCTCGCCGCTTGCGCTCCTCCTCATGGCGTCCGCGATGACGGCGCCGACTGGTTACGGGGTACGGAGGAGCACAAGGAGGGAGACACGGCGTCGATGGCGAGGCCGGCCGACTCGGACTCCATCAAGGCGGAGAAGCACGTCTCCTCCACGCCCTGGAGAGAGCGAGAGAGCGAGAGAGAGAGAGAGAGAGAGAGAGAGAGAGAAGAGAGAGAGAGAGAGAGAGAGAAAGAGAGAGAGTGAGAGAGAGAGAAGAAAGAGCGAAGAGAGTGAGCCAGAGAGAAGAGGGGAAGAAAACGAAGAGAGAAGAGAGGGAGAAAACTAAGAGAGAGAAACGAACAGAGAGACTGAGAGAAGGAGACTGTGAGAGGGAGAGAAAGAGAATGATGGTTCAAGAGGGAAGAGAGATAGAGATGACGGGGAGCCATAAAAAGGGAAGCAAAGAGAGAAAAAATTTGGAGACTAATTGTAAGAGTGTTATGGAGTGATTCAATTAGCTTTCATGTTAATATCTTACTTAATTTTTTAAGTATAAAATAAAATAAATAAATAAATAAACGCCTTCTTCTGCCTTGTGCTATCTGCTCGTAGCAATTATTCTTCTTAGCCCTGTAAAAGTAAGACGATTTATAATTGAATTAAAAAAAGACAAAATGAAGCATTATTCTTAAATTACTGGCTGAAAATTTTTTTAAGTGACCCAAGTAACCTCCTCAGGAAGCACTGTATCGTCGTCGCGTGCAGCCGTTCGGGGCCGAGAACGCGGCGGCGGATTTCGCCGCGTGTTACGTCTTACAGAAAAATCTCTTTCCGCGTCTCTCTCTTTCTCTCTTTCTTTGTACATCTCTCTTTCTTTTCTATGTCTCTATTTGTTTCTCTCTCTCTCTCTTGTATCTCCCTTTTCCTCTGTCTCTCTCTTCTTGTATCCCTAACTCTCTCTTTCTCTCCCTTCATGTCAATATCATCGTTCTATCTCAACTAACCACCAAAAAAATCTTCCTCCGGTCGTCCTTGAGGCGTGGCTCGACACGCTCGAACACTACGTCATCGTCGTGCTGCGGCGAGAGAGTGCAGGAAGGCGAGGAGGAGGACTTCAAAGAGAGAGAGAGAGAGAGAGAGAGAGAGAGAGGGATTCAGGGGGAGAGAGAAAGAGAAAGAGAAACAGAGAAATAGAATACGCTGCACTAGAGTTTGCTAGAGTGAGAATTTAAGAGAGACTCTCTCTCTCTCTACTTGTATCCAAATCTAACTCTTTCTCTCTCTCTCTCTCTCTCTACTTGTATCCAAGTCTAACTCTTTCTCTCTCTCTCACTCTCTCTCTCTCTCTTTCTCTCTCTCTCTGACGCTTTCGCTTCTTCCACTCCTGAGCGGCGAGCGGAAAAGCGAAGGCGATGATGACGATGCCGAAGAGCCGGAAGACTGAAACGAGTCGTCGGAGGACGGGGGCTGCTCTGGCTGGCGACAAGAGAACGAGACAGACCAACCACATTGAACGTCTGAACAGCAAGAGACTGATGATTCGGAGCGGAATCGTCGGAGCCGACGCAGACGTTGCGGGAAGTGACGAGAGAATTGTCGCTAGCCTCGAAAAATTTGTTCACTTAGTTCGACTCGATAGATAAATAGTAAATAAACAAATCAACTAACTGTTCTTTATTACTAACAATACAATGGTTACAGAGTTAGAATATGATGCATACAGGTTTTTCAAGTGCTATGTACATTCCGTATTTCTTCTTCTTTTTTCCAATTTATAATCTGCTCGGCATAAAAAATTCATCAATTGTTGTACTCATGCAAGTGCAGTCGAATCAATGTAATCAATTTATTGTTCTGGTGTGATGTTTTATAATTAATGGCCAAATAAAGGTTTATTCCCACCGCTTCTATCGCCAAGCAATTGCATGCGACCAAATAACTAATATTCCTGCAAGCTAAAACCTTGCCCTGCCCGGTCATAAAGGCAGGTGACCTGTCAGCCCCTCTCTGACCAATTTTCTCTCTGCACTACCAATGCTCCCTCGCACATGTCTCCTCCTCGCCCAACTTATCCACCCTCTGTTCTTGCCGGTTCCGTGCTCTTTCGTCCAATGCCAATGAGCCTTTGTACACTTTTATAATGATCTTTCGTCCATTAAAAAACGATATTAACTTTTATATTAACGAGCAAGGCACAAATGAACAATTCTAATGAGTACCTAGAGCTGTAATTACTCAATAGAGTTGTTTATTTCTGCCTTTGGTAAAAAAAAATAATGGACAAAAGCTCATTGGACGAAGCATCATCGGTCCAAGTTGACGAAACTTCATTGGCCGAAAGAGCAGGACATCGTCCTTGCCACCAAAGCCGCGGAAGATGTCAACGTGAAGAAGATCGTCCTCGCCTTACCGCCGGCCAGAATGAATCGCCAACACTGTGAAGGTATGTCTAATATGATCATACTCTTGTCCACTGCTGTAGAGAAGCTTTCTTCTCTCCCCTCTTCCAACTCTCCCTTCCACCCTCCCCTCACTTTCGACCCTTCGGGCACCGCTGATCCCCAATCCGAGTCGCCCGTGGAGCGCCATCTGAGAGAGAGCGATCTCTCGTTGTGGCGGGGCTTCCTGAGTCGGCGGCTATCACTCCCTCACAGCGAGTCTGCGAAGATCGGGAGAGGATCTGTTCTCTCCTCGATGCGCAAGGGATTGAGGTCCACCCCCACACCGTCTTCCGCATGGGCGAGCGAAGCTCCCGATCTCGTTTCTTGAAAGTTCTGCTCCCGACTCGTTCCCACCTGATGTAGGCGCTTTCTCTCTTCCTCTCTCTCACTCTCTCTCGCTGCTTAGATCTCTTCATACCTCCCATTTCTTCTCCATCTTTCCCTCTCTCTCACTCCCTCTCTTTCTCTCCCCCTCTCTCTCCCTCTATACTCTCCCTTCTCTCTCTCTACCCATCTCTTTCCCTCCGTCTCTCTCTTTTCTCTCCCTCCTTCAAACTTATTCTCTCCTTTTCCTTTTCTATCTCATTCTATCCTTCTCGCTCTCTTTGTTTACCCATCTCTTTCCCTTCTACTCTCTCTCCCTCCTTTTCTCTCACTCTCACTCTCTCTCTCACACAGTCTTCCTCTTTTCTCTCGCAGTTCTCTCTCTCTCTCTCTCTCTCTCTCTCTCTCTTTCCTACTTCATGATCAGCATCGCGAATTCGCTCTCTTAGAATCGCTCGGGCGCTGCCACGCTCATTTTCAGCTCGCCCACCGTGATCGAGATGTCGGGTGCGCTATTGAGCGTGACGAGCCGCCACTTTCGCTGCGACGGCAGGTGCTCCTGAGCAGAAGACGAAGAATACGGTAGCCATAATTTTCTTGACAGGAAGAAGAGGAGTACGGTAGAGAAATGCTTTAAAAAAGCTTCCAAAGTAATCCTTGCGTACTCTAAATTATTGTTGAAGTTTTCCTTCTTCTTTTAATTGTACAATATGTATGTATAAAAACATTCTGTACCTTGAAATCAATCTTATCGCCGTCGGAATAGATGCGCGATGCTGCCTCTGGCGCAGCCGTGTACGCTGCAACGTGATGATACTCATTATGGTAAACTGTCATCGCAATGCCAACACCATACTTTGTCAGGAGCGGCATGATGCTGAGTACGAGGCGGCCGGTCAAATGAGGACTGTGGCGTATCGGGCAGCTGATACTGCTGCAGAGCTGCTACTCGTGGCGCGGTCGGCGCTGGGAAATAGGTCCTGAATTATTATTACTGTATTTATTTATTTTTAATAAAAAAAATATGTAGTAGCTTATTTATATATATATATAATTGTATAATTCATTTTAATTTTGAGAATTAATTTTGTTTTTCACAAATAAGTTTTTAGCCCATAAAATTTTTTTTCAAAAATTACATCCAACACCAGGGTTGGCCTGCTCTTACGACCGCGCATAATGCTACTGATCGCCGTAGTAGGTGGTCTGAAATGCGATATTGAAATACCGTTTTAGTATTTGAAGCTAAAGTAAGAATATAGTATGAGTTATTTCACTGAACTATAAAATAAAATATGAAATCATTGTAAAAGCGAAGTGTCATGTATAATCATTAACATTCTGAATAGCCTTCCTTGGAAACACCTCTAGATTAAGAACGCGTATAAAATCTTTCTACACATGTGATCATCTACAACCGCTGTCATGTGTTCGCTCATATATCCAATAATACCCAAATTTCCGCGATTACATCAACTCTTGCCCGCCCTATTGCGCTCCACTTGCCTCTCCCTCTCTCTCTTCTCTCTCTCTCTCTCTCTCTCTCTTTCTCTTTTCTCTCTGTCTCTCTCTCATTTAGTCTCTGTCGCTTGCTCACTACTCTTTATGTCTCTGTCGCGCTCTCTCAATCTCAGTGTGTCTTTCTCTCTCACTCTTCTCTCTTTCGTATTTGTAAGTTATTCCAAAAATGATTCTCGAATCGACAGTAACTCTTCCTAGGAATGAAAAATTCATTTTACATGAGCTGATTGCTTTTAATTCATAAATTAAAGAAAGATCAAATTTAACGAGAAAAAAAATTGAGTTGAAGCGAGAACTCGTACAACTTTGAGACGCTGCTTACGTGGATTTCTTATATCCGATAGTAACCTGCCGCTTTTTCCAGCGGATAGGAAAAGACAGGCGAGGATTGATGTTGTGGCTAGCGATGGGCATTCTCAATTTACATACGAAGGTCATGTTAATTTTCCGGTATAAGTTCATGAACCGTTATTTTATTTAACAAGATCCATAACTAAATTAAGTAATTAGGTATACAAGTAGGATAACATCTTTGATGGCTGATGTAATTTGGACAATCCTAACAATTAGCCTTGTAGCTTTTCATTACTTTAATAAGAAGTTTATCTTGAAGCGAATACAGTAGATATTTCAAATTGTGAAAATCACATCTTTCACACCTAATTTCGGAGCAGAAGCATCACTGATAATGAGGAAAACAAGCTCTTTGGATCTGTCTTCACATCACTTTAGCTTTTAATTGTTGTTGATACCGTTTGAATTGTGTTATGCTGTCCGTATTTTGTCTCAAGCGCCATGCCGATTGATGTAATATAAATGGAAAATGTTTTGATTTGATTTCCAAATGCCATGCTAAATATTTTGTATCGCTTTCTTTGGCGAAGTGAATTGCTGATCAATTTGCATTAAACCCATCTGTCATTGAGCCATTTCCGTTTCACCGAATCTTTCACAAGACTTGAGTGGAGAGCGGCGCTCAACCCTATGTAGTTCACGGGACATTTCAGATACTGCGGGCTGCTCACGCCGCAGTCACCAGACTCCTTTGAAGCTCAACGATGGATTTGAGCTTCATCTATGGACTTGAAAACCCAAGGATTCCTACGCTTTGAGGTTGGTTTCGAAAGATGTTGACATGACGAAATATCTTTCGCCCAATGTTCATATTTATTTTTTATGGAACAATTTGAATGGCAGTGACACCTTCTGGCCTTAATATGTTGTTTCCTGTTATGCTTTACACAATCAAGTGCCAATTTGTACACATTTAAGCTGCATCATACTTCTCCTGTCTCGAAATTCGGTGGAGTTCTGTGGAAAATTGAGGTGCTTGCTTTTTGATTTAAAAAAATATATTTTTTAAACTTTAATTCAAATCCCTTCAATTTTTTTTTACCTTAATTCAAAATGCCTGTAAAATATATGTTGTTATTACATATTAGATACTTATTGTTTAGGTTGAGGAAGTCTTACCTGAGAAGGTGTATTTCACTCTTTCTTGCGAAGGCCCGGAACGTGTTTCGTGGACTTGTCTACTAAGATACGAAGTCATTCTCATTTCCTCTCTCGAAGATGGCAGGTATCATATACATACATATACCATTTCCATTATTAATGTGGCAATGAAAAAATAATGCCACAATATCTAACTCTTTTGCCTCATAATTTTTTCCTGTCTAGCGGAATGGGCCAAAAAGTATATATGTCAGCACGCTCTAAGCATATCATTTCTACCTCGGATGACTTAGAGAATCCATTAAAGTTAGGAAAGTGTTAGCAATAGTTTGCGATGAAGTATGTAATGATCGTTACCTCGAACCGTGCCTACTGCGAGTTTGATTTGGTATTAATGGAGCTGTCGTTGCATTGTTCACTTTTACCTTTCTTGCAGTGAAGTGAGACATGCCTTGAAGAACAAATGCGAACACTTCTTTCAACCAATTGATTGTATCTCCTCTACATTAACTGATTGGGTAGAATATTTACATATACTTATCTAAAATAACTGATTTGGATTTTTCTTATTTTTATTATATGTACTTGAGATATTAAGCAATTCTTCCAGGTTTATTCTCCAGCCGCCGTAGTAAACTGTCATTTTCTCGGGTGAAAACTCGGGGAATTCACCTGAACGTAGGGAGTTTCAGCCGAGGTTTCGTTTGAACTCTCGGCTGAGATGCTCCTCCGAGGACATAATTTTGTTGAACGTAAATGAAAATGTGCTGTGTACTCGTTTGAGAGAAATAGAACGCAGTGCGAATTCTACGAACACCACAAACAAGCAGAACTCTTTTATGTCAACTTTTTCCTTAAGATTGCCATGAAAGATTAATTAATTAAATAGAGAGATCAATGGCCTATCTGCAACGGTGGCAACGGGCCCCGAACATGCCTTACCAACGGCGTCATCCGTACTTCTTGACAACGAACCCACGCATCTTCCGACGGAATTATCGTTTCCACAAACACGACCTCGACGAGCTCGTCCTAATGTGTGACAGACATCTCGTTCAGCCCGAAGAACCCAACTGGACGATCAGCAAGCGCGATCAAGTATGGATTTTAGACTATGCAAGTAAAACAGTATTCTCACGATGTAGGTTGCGGCCGGACTGTCTTACTTCTGCACGAACAGCCACCAAGCTGTACTTGCCGACCGCTTCGGAGTAAGCCAAAAGGCTATATCGGATGTGGTGCAGCGAGTACTCGCTGGACCGACCGACCCGGAAGTCGTCGTTCGCTTCATCTCCTTCCCTGTTCATAACCGTGCATGGAGAGAACATACGGCCCGCGGTTTCTCTCGTTTTGCTGCTCTTCCCAATGTGTTGATGGCATGCTCATGATTATTGAAACCCCAAGAAACCACGGTGGTCAATTCCGATGCCGAAAGGGAACGTGCGCTTTAAATGTTTTAGCTATAGTAAACCACCGTGGCCGCATTCTCTACATAAACCCCCGTTACCCAGGTTCTGCCCACGACTCCTACATCTTTTCTCAATCGACCGCAAAGCAAGAACTCGACCAACTGCAGGGTGTTCCGGGATATGCCCTAATAGGTGACAGCGGCTTCAAGAACGGCAGTCGTCTGATGACTCCGATTGGACGCACTGCAGCACCCACGCCGCAGCAGCGCCTCTACAACAAGAAGCACGCACGAACGCGCGTCATTGTTGAGCAGACCTTCGGTTGGCTGAAAAGAAGATTCGCAATTCTCTCCTCCAAGTGCCGGCTCTCTCCGGAACGCGCTGCCAAGGCCGCCCTTGCTTGTGCTGTACTCCACAACTATGGCCTTACGAAGGGATACTGTAGGATTGACTCAGCTCCTTCTCAATTTGACGATCAACGCCGCCGCCCGTAGCATTCATATATCTCAAGCAACAATTCTCTTCAAGCAAAAAGCATTCAAGGAAATCAAACAAGAAATAAAAGTTACTTGGTCCACTTGGCCTTGTTCTTCTTCAACGACAACTTCCGGTATTTGTAGCGCTCCTTAATGGCCTCTACATCCTTGACGATCTTGAAACGGAGCATCAAGGCGTCCTGAATCGTCTTCCATTCGCGATTTCTTGCCCTGTTGGCGCCGGCGTTACGCAGCTCGTTACCGCTTTCCAGGACTTCGCGTGCATCGTAGACCTTCTCTACGATGAAGTCCTACTCCTCACAAGTGAAGCGAACTTTCTCCATGCCTAAACGATTAACAACCAATTACAACCACATCCCTAAATCATAAATACACATAAAAAAATTTGGAGTGAAACGCAGATTTGAGCATTTCTTGAAAGCTGTATTTATGCGTTCCGGTAGAGTTGCAAATATTTTGTTATTCAGAACAAGTCGGAACTGGAATTTCCGGACAACTGTCACACGTCGGCCATAGTGTGAAAGATTTTCAGCTCAACTGAGAGTTGCTCTCTCATTATTGCACGATCTCTCTCTCCCTTCAGTCGAGTTATTCAGTTCAGCTGAAAAACTACTTTCAGCCGAAACCTCGGAATCTGGATATAGAAGCGAAAAGCGCACATAGAGAGAGTGTGTTTTGATGAGGATTAGACATTTTCAGCTCAGGTGCATTCGCCCGAGTTTTCACCCGAAAAAATGACAGTTTACTACGGCGACAGACGACAAACTGACGATCGAAGTGGAAATGGACATACTTAAATCGGAAGGGATCGAAGTGCCTCGAAAGGGCCCGATCCGACCTCAATGGACGGCTGCGTGGTTGTCATCGGCGGACATAGAGTAAGAGGTTTCTCTAGTATGTATATGCATTACCTGCCCAGGATCTCTTGTAACGGTTCAGTAAATTCGGAATCATTGCCCTAGACAAGAGCAAATGTTATGGGATTTTTTTCTCTCTCTCACTCTCTCACTTTCTCAGTTCTACCTGTCAAAGCAGCTTCTCGCTCTTCATTCGCGCTACTTCCATTCGCTGTTCTTGAGCAGCTCAGCCGACGTACAGATGCTGGACATCCAGCTACCCGATGTCAGAGATCCCAAAGCATTCGATGGAGGTTATCGTTCCTGTTGTTATTTTATATTTACATTTTCATTCATCGTGACGGTTGAAAAAGCCATGTCTAAAACAGAGCAACTACCATGTACTGAAAAAGGGTTAGGATTTCATAGCCTATGCTCTCCCTCCCCGGATGGGACTTTTTTTTTACCTTTCTACCCCTCGGGTGGGGTCACTCAATTTCAGCACTGCACCCACCTCGTTTTTGGATCTTATTAAAGCACTATCCCATTCAGTTTTGGCGCATGTTTGAAAACAGCTTTTTATTTTACCGTTCTTTCATTTTCGAGTACAAAATTATTCCCAGAAATGAGTTAGGCTTAAAATTTTGATCATTTGCAGAGCCGGAGATGTATTCCTGGATAAAGCGTGCTCTGTTCCACTGTTA
This sequence comes from Allodiplogaster sudhausi, assembly GCA_945643635.1. NCBI lineage: Eukaryota > Metazoa > Nematoda > Chromadorea > Rhabditida > Diplogasteridae > Allodiplogaster > Allodiplogaster sudhausi. The sequence continues at coordinate 6,125,696 of CALZFC010000006.1, read as the reverse complement.
CAAAGGATTATGCTTGCCGGTAGATGTGCTATGCCCCAGTTGAGAGCCCTCCTAGCAGAAGTTCGTGACTTGGAGGTTAGCCAATGCAACATGAGGCAAAACAAGTATTTCTCCTTGAGTTAGTTGCGATTTTTAAATGTTAATGGTAAGAATGAGCAGAGAGAGTCGCAAAAAGCCTGCAAATACTAGAATGGTCCTTCCTTTCATTATGGAAAATACAAGTCCTCGAATTCAGGAACTTTACCGGATTGTCGACTCACCGTCCTTCAAAGACATGAATGAAGCGGTAAAAACAGCGTTGCTGTCTCGGTTCTCTACAGTATTTGGTGAGTTTTTGGTTCCACTTTGTCATGAACATTTTTTATTGATTTCCGCCAACCAATCAGTTAATATATATTTATATAATATATGAATATCTGTTATATGTATTCATTCGCTTTTTTAACGCTTAAGCGGCTACCTATATTGCAGCTACGGAAATGAGATGCGCTACAGAGAGTCAGCGACTCGAGAGGAACATTCATGATCTCCACCAGCTTCAGCTTGACCTTAATCGCATTGTTCATCTGCACGGAGAGATGGTGGACAGCATAACAGAGAACGTGGAGAGGGCGGAGAGCCAAGTCCGCCGTGGGAATTCAGTGTTGAAGAAGGCGGTGAGCAGGAAAGGAACGCGTGTGGTGGTGACAACGGCAGTGGTTGGAGGCATCGCCCTGGGGTGGGCGGCTGGGTTCGCACTGCGGCTTGCCCTGGCTAGGGTGCTGGCGGCTACTGCTGGCGTCGTCGCGGGAATCTATGGAGGTCGATGGTTGACTGCTCAGAAAAATGATTAACTTTACATTTCGTCTGCTTTACTGGGTATATATGTACATGTATGGGTATTCTGTGTATACATACTTCTTCAAGTTTATACCTTTCATTCCATCCTCACGGCCGGTCTATGTTGACTATTACTGTAATGTATGCAGTCTTGTCATTATTTCAAATGTTCGCAGTAAACATCCGGCATTACCAAGTTATTATTTTTTTTATAAAGAATCAGATGATTCGGATACGATATAAAGATGAACCTGTGTCCGCAGTCTGGATTGTATGGAAGAATAGAGAGGAGAGAGAGGGATCGAGACAGAGAGGGGAAGATACAAAGAGGGTGGAGAGACAGAGAGAGGGGGGAAGCGAGACAGTGAGGGGAGTTAGAGAGAGAAGAAGTTTAGCGAGAGCAGCAAATAGAGAATGCGAAAGTGAGATAGTTAGAATGAGAAAGCGGACAATTAGGCCGAATGAGTGGGGAGTGGGGAGAAATGACGAGAAAGAGAAAGAGCCAGCAGAAAGAGAGAGGGGAGAGAGAAAGAGAGAGACAGGGAGAGAGCGAGGTAGAGAGAGAGAGAGGGAGAGAGAGAGTGGGCAGAGAATCAGAGATCTAACCAAGTCAAAGATGCGACAGATGTCCGCTTCATCAGAGCGTGTGCTCTGACAGCAGAGGCGATCGTATTGAGGAAGAATCTAGGAGAAGGCCATACACTCTCGAACACTACGTCATCGCCGTATTGCGGCGAGAGTGGGCAATTCATATCTCCAAGTTAGCCTGCTAATGGTGTGATTCAACGACACTTAACGAGGCGATGAAGCAAGGCTCGAGGGAAGGGCGGCGCTGACCTCAACCTTCATTCACGAAATATTCCAGGGACTCACTGCAGATGGTCGTCCTCAGTCTCCTGCCTCAGCTGCTGTAGAGATGTCATCGAATGTAGGCTGCGTTGATCATTTCATCTACGCTCCGGAAACCCGAGGATGCCCGCGATTTGTTGTGGTTGGTTTAGAAATATATTGTTAAGGGACAATTTTAATGCCAGTCACATTTTCAAGTCTTCATACATACATGCATATGTTGCGTTTTCTGTTATGCTTTTCACGATCCATCGCATATTTGTTGGATTTAAGCATGCCATGGACGAGATTTCACCCCTTTGCGATTTCGGTGGTGCTCAGTGGAAGATGGCGGTACTTGTATTTTTTTTGTTGCTTTCATTTCAAAATTTCTACAATATTATATATATATATATATATATATATATGTATATTCTGTTTAGGCGGATTTCTCATCAGGAAAGTTGGTCTGCACACTTCATTGCGAAGGACCAGCGGTCGGAAAAAATGATGAATGGAATTGCCATCTTCGATTCGACATTCTTCTCATTTCTTTCCTACATGGAAGGTATCATATGTATCCTCCATTTTCGTTATTTAAAGGAGGTCTCCGACGAATAATTAACATATTATTTTTTAAGCATGGATCAGTTCGTCTCATCGTAAAACATAGATAGGGAAAGTTTGAATGAATTTCATCTTATCATTCCAGAATTATAGTCATTTTAAATATCTCGGGTAGAGAATTAGCTACTGTAGTTCTTAGCACCCTCCTATTTTGCATCGCTCGATCGCCAACTCCAGCCATTTTGAAAAAAAATGATGTGTGTATAGCAAAACCGGGGAAAGGAGAACACCCTTCTTGGAAGCGTGTATATTGGAGTGCAACCGACATCGGCCGGATTTTTCTCAACAAGTCAGCACCCAATGAAATTTTTTGGCCATAATTTCTGTGGAGAGAGTGCAAGGGCTGCAGCACTGAAATGAGAGGATCACAGCGTTCCCAAAACTTGACGGGCAGAGAACTAGGAATATTTTTGCCAGTGGCCGCTAGAGTCCCTTCCGTGCGGGACACTTCATGGTTCAAATGCCTATTTTGAATTGCTTGGCCAAACATTCTCCGGAGACTTCCTTTAATGGATGCCGAATGCGGGCTTAATAAGCATTAAAGGAGGACATCACCGAAAACTAATTGATGCGTGGGCGAATGAGAGTGAGAAGAGCCGTAGAAATTTGAAATTTTTTCACATACTTTTTTTATGATCGCTCTCCTTTAACAAAGCTATCGTTGCATTGTTCACGTTTAGCTTTCTTCTTGTAGAGAGGATCGTCATGTATTGAAGAGCAAATGCGAACACCTGTTTCAAGGGGACGAAAATAAATGTTCAATAACGACTGATAAGGTAAATATATGCATACCTATGTACATAGATAAGTAAAATATTCATTTAAAATGAGCCTGGTTTACAGTTTGGAATTTATTTTTATTATTTATATTATTTTTGTTCATTTTTATAATAATAATAATTATTATTATTATATCTTCATTTATCTTTATTTTTAATATATTATTATTAATATTTATTCAGATAAATGTAAACCTGTCCATTCCAGAAGCTCTCTGATGTGTGGGACAAGTCCAATGGGTTCATTCGTGATTGCTGGATAACATTCGATGTGCAAATGGAGACTCTAGCATCGAAGAACCTCGTTATTGCGCGAAAGTCGCACTTTGACCGGCCAGATCCTTTTTTGGCAAATGGATGTATTGTTGTCGGCGGGAGGAAGGTACGATGCTTCTCGGAAGTACGGAAGCATGGATAACAGGACAATTCGGACAGTCACAAATGCATCCTTCCCAACAAGAATTATCTAAACAAAGAGTACGTAATGATGTGGATATCTTTTTCTTCTAAGTTCTACGTGGCGAAGCAACTGCTCGCCATTCATTCGCCCTTCTTCAAATCGCTGTTCTTCGGCAGCTCGGCCGATGCACAGAAGACGGAGATCGAGCTGCCCGAAGTCAAAGATTCCAAGACATTCGAGATGCTGCTTGAGGTAATCGTTTTGATTTTTCTTTTAATTTTAAATTCATATATTTATTAATCACAATTATACTAATCTAGGCAGACAGATCAGCCATTGTCTTCTTCGTTTAGACAATCTATCCTGGCACTGCCGTGGTCGATGATTCGAATCTCTGTGCTATCCTGCCGATTGCACGCTTCCTGCAGATGCAAGGGACTCTCGACAAGTATGCACAGTCTTTTTGGTTTCATGTTCGTGGAACATATTGTCACACAGGAAGAACATTCATACATGTACAATATCTCAGCAGATTAGAAGAAGGAAAAGTGTTAGAATAAAAATTTTGGTCCTTCGCAGAATCGGCCAAATATTCCTGAGAGATGACTGCACGGTGCCACTGGAAGAGCGACTGGTTCTCGCGCGAAAGTATTCGATGCCCGAATTGAGTGGTATCATCGATAAGATCGTCCTCTTGGATGTTCGTCCAGGCTTCACGAAGCAAAAACCAGTTTCCCTTCAAGACCTTGTCAGAAAGTTTGAAAGATTTCACAAAAAATATACCCCCCTCCCATTTTCCAACTTTTGTCATTCTTCACGACAAAAGTTGCTTGCGATACAGCAGGCATTTTTAAATGCTAATTGTAAGAAGAAAGTAGAAAGTGGACATATGCAAATCAGAGAATATTTGGATAGTCCATCTTTTCGTTTTGGAAATTAGAGGAGATCGGAAAAAAGAAGACGTATGTATAGTAACTGAAACTGATAAATCTACATATATCATTGTGTTCATAAAGTCATTGAATTCAGGTGCTCACCAACATCGTTCGCTCTTCCTACTTCGAAAAAATGGACGAAGAGCTTAAAATAATGCTGCTGATTCGTTTCTCTGCACTTTTTCGTCTTTCACAACAATCTCGTTCGTAAAAATTCTCGAAGACATGAAAGAAGCGTTGCTGCTTTGCTTATATTTCCATTGATTTCTTTTCCGTTAATCTTATGCTAATTTTAAGTGATATATAGAGCGTGTGTGATTTAGAGATACATATTTTGGAAAGACAAAAACAGATAATTGAACGCAAAGTGTACCACCTTTCGAATAGGAATGCATGTATGTATTCAAAAAAAATTCGCAGCAAAATTACAACTGGCGCTTTTACTTTTCAGTTATTAATCGCCTATTTTCTCTTGCCATCCACATCAAATATGTCGAATGTTTTTTTTTATTTGTCGAGGGTGATGATGTGTGTGAAAAAGGCGAGAGACTAAAAAAAGAAGAAATGAGATGTAAACGAGAAAAGGCCATAGATGGGGAAAACGATAGACATACATTTATATATCTGGTAGAAGTGATGTCATCAGTTGTCGATCGCTAAATAAGTATGTATGTATGTTCGCCTAGTTATGGTCATTGTTGCGCGGCCGGCGAGCCCTCCTTCGCTTAAAGACCGGACGCTTTACGTTGTGAAGGTGGAAGTAGAGCCAGCAGGCGCTGGCAAGAAAAAAAGTATGATAATAATAATATTAATAAAAAAGACTGATAAAATCATTATTTTTGCACAAGAAATTAAATTAAACATTCATAGTAATAATTTTTACGAAAAAAAGCAAGCAAGCAAGATGAAATAGACAGAGAGAGAGAGAGAGAGAGAGAGAGAGAGAGAGAGCCAGAGAGGGAGAGAGAGAGGTAGTGAGAGAGAGAGGGAGAGAGATAGGGAGAGAGAGGGAGTGTTATAGAGAGAGAGCGAGAGAGAGAGAGAAACGAACTTGCACTCAATGTTTTGCCGTTCTCTCTGTTGCGTCGCCAGAGTGATGTCTGCCTCGCGTTGCAGTTAGCGCAGACCGAATTGGAGTCCTCTCTGTGATAGCCATCCATCACCATGCCAATGCTGTCCATTGTATATACATATGTGCATCCCAACCAAGAAAGTTCCTCTACTTCTGAAACCTTCTTAGCACCTCTCTTTCTCTATCTGCTCTCTCTCTCTATCTCTCTCTCTGTCCCTCTCTCTCTCACCTCTCTCTCACCTCTCTCTCACCTCGCCATTGGAACTGGCGCCGGATTGGAAACCTGCCTTCTGCCTGGGGGTGCGCCGCCGGCCCTGATGGGCCCGCCTGGCGCTAGACTCCATGATGGCTGCTGCAATGGACGATGTACGCCGTTCATGAGGAAGTAAAGACCACAGGCGCTGGAAAGAAAAGTATTCTTATAATAATATTAATAAAAAGACCGATAAAACTATCATTTTTAGCACACACAAATTGCATTAAACATTCATAGTAATAATTGCGTTTTATACAAAAAAGAAAATGCAAGCAAGCAAGACGAGCGAAAAATAAAGAAACCAGAAAATAGAGAGACAGAGAGAGAGAGAGAGAGGGAGAGAGAGAGACGAACTTGCCGTCTCTGTTGCGTCGCCACAGTGGCGTCTGCGCAGTGTTGCAGTTGGCGCAAACCGAATTGGAGTCCTCTCCGTGATAACTATCCATAATTATACGCCAGAATCTCGGAAGTATCCACAAATTTTTAGCATCTTGCCAATAATTTTGGCATCTCTTTCTCTCTACACTCTCTCCTCACCCTCTCTTTCCTATCTCTCTCAATCTCTCTCTCTCGCTTTCCTCTCTCTTCTCTCTCTCTCTCTCTCTCTCTCTCTCTCTCTCTCTCTCTCTTTCCTCGCCATTGACCCTGGTGCCGCATTGGCGAGCAGCCCGTGGCCAGTGGGCGCGTCGCCGGCCCCGCTTGGCGCCAGACTCTCTGATGGCCCCTGTCCCGACATAGGCACTCCTGGCTGTGGGACGCCTCCTCCGCCGCTCCCTCCACCGACACCGAGTGGCTGCGTGTTGGGGTTCATCTGGAGCATGCCATCGCCAACCTGTGGCGCGTCGTTCAAGGAGATGGATTCTGAAAGATATCTTTGTCTATATGGTGCAAGCCCGGAGAATATAGGTTGCTGAGTGAACTCAAAGTTCACCTTTTTGAATTAGATTGTCTGAAGAAAGATAGGTGAAAATTGCGAGTGAATAAAGAAGGCAGAAAAAACTCGCCAATCATGCCGGTGACGGACTCTTCTTGCTGTTCAGAACTATTACTGGTCGCTTCCATTTCTTGTGGTTTCGAATCGAGCGATGCACGAGACGATGAAGAAGAAATGATGCTGCGACTATTTGAACAACGAAGACAAAGGAAGAAGCCTGTAAAAGAGGGAAAAAGTTTTCCCCTTTTTCTTTTCCTCCTCTCCCGCTCTCTTTCTTTCTTTTTCAAACAAAGCGAACCGAGACATTTCCTAACAGTTATGCACTTAAAGGAAGCATCCGGCGAATAATAATACAGTAGCGCTAGAGAACGGGTTTGAATGCGCGCTCTCACAAAGTTGCCTGTCGCTCGGTCGAGAGAACTTTTGAAATAGGAGGGCGGCTCTGACCTACCGTAGCTAATTCTCTACCCTCCAGTTTTCACGTTACTATTGCTCAGAACGTAATGGAAGAAAATCGCTCAAACTTTCTGGAAACATGTTTTACTTCAAGATGGAAATGTTCACATAGAAAAAAACTTTGGTTCATTATTCCCCGGATACCTCCTTTAATATCTGGGCACATGCATATGTATGTGTATTAATAACGAAAAAAGGGCGGTGAATATGAAGTTCCCCGTTTAGTAGCATTAAAAAAGACTTCTGGACTCTAAACGACAGCAACCTCAATCAGCTCAACCGTATTCTAACATCGCAAATTAAAGGCGAGCAACGACCTCTGAGAGTAATATTTTACATAAATAGCTGAAGAAGGAGTGCAATTTATCAATCTATAAAAAAGCGGGGGATATCCAGATGAACCTGATGCAAAGAAGGCAATGAGTGATATCAAGGCCTGGAAGAGGGAGTGAAGAAAGGAGAGGGCGGAGAGAAAGAGAGACGCTTCTTCCTTCTTCCTTGCTTGCTGTTATACTGATGACTTAGGTCAGGTCGACTTGTGTTGTGCACTGGCCACATGAACTCCTTAAAAGAAGGGCTGGGAAAAAGAATAGAGAGGGGGGAGGAGAGAAAGACATGAGGTTGAGAGTCAGAAAAAGGTAGGTGTGAGAAGAGAAAGAAGGGTGGACAGGGAAACAAGGGAGAGAAAAAGAGACAGAGAGAGAAAGACAAAGAGAAAGAGAGAGAGAGGAAGTGAAAGAAAGAAAGAAAAAGAGAGGAATGAGCGTTTTTGTGACGAACCGGTGAAGCATGGGCCAAGGGAGAGGTGCCGAATAATTGTCTGAGAAGTCTTGCTAATGGTAAGAAGAGATTCGGATACACTCATTTTGAATAATTCATTTGACCTATATCTTTATTATTAATAGAATAGTGATAGCGAGGGTCGATGCAATGGGAATGCAGAATAGAATAATTAGTTTGATTTTTCTTTATTTTACAATTTACATATGTTGGAGCGCTATTTGCACGCCTGTATGCTTGACGAACAGTGGACATACATATGTATGTATATACTGCGTCTACACATTCACATGAGATATACAGTACCGCTCAGCGGCCAGGGGTCAATGCTATAGCGGCTATAGCGGCTATAGCCGAATGAGGCCAAGCGAAATTAAGGCCTGTAACATTTTTGTTTTCAGAATTCATTGTTATTTCTGTCTTCAGGGCAATGTTCTGCATCCATTAAGCTCAAAAACTCTACAAAACAATGCATATTCACCAAAATGGAAAATCTTGTAAATAAGTGGTGCAGGAACACCACAATTAGTAGTGTGTTAATGTGTCATCGTTTCAGAGAAATTTATAAAGGCACTTGCTCGAACTGTATAACAACTTTAAATTGCAGTTTCAAGGTTCATTTCGCATCCTTTTGTCTTATGAAGATACTTTTAATGCTACAAGTGAAAAAGGTATGGCAAAAAATCTTGCAAAAAAATCGGAAGAAATTAGCTCAAAAGAGGAACCGAACACCGGCTCTTCCGCCCATGCACATGCTAAGCATACCAATGCTCCATCCAGCCATAATGTTCGCCAACTCGAAACAACTTTAGGAAACATTTTCACGACTTTTAAGAGCTTTAGAGTCCATGCCATGAAAATTCATTGCTTTCCGAAGTGTTCTGTAAGTTGCCACATTTCAATTTCGAAAACAAAGTTTCGGGTTGTCTCCTCTCCTCTCATCGGAATATTTTTTTTACGAATGAGCTTTCCAGATTTGAATTCCAAAAGCTCAGAAAAACGTTTGCGACGGTTGGGGTTAGAACCTGTGACATGCAAAATCGCAGGCTGGTGCTTAACCCACTGCGCCACACCTATCATATCCGTTCGCCTCCCAAGACAAACTTTAGCAGTGGGGAGCCACTTACTTCGAAAATTTAATCTCTCTCTCTCTCTCTCTCTCTCTCTCTCTCGATTTATTCTCCCTTTTCTTCGCTTTGAATTGCTTCGCCTCCTCTTTGAGCTTTTTTTTTATTCTCCTTATTTTTCCTAGTCAAAACATTCGCCCCGGTTGGGATTCGTACCTGCGACGCTCAAAACAGCACGCTAACGCGCAGCCTACTGCGCTACGCAGGCCATGTACGAGCTCTCAAGCCCGATAAAGATAATGGCAGATCAGCCATATGCGTCGCCATTCAATTTCTTTCCCTCACTCTCTCTCTCTCTCTCTTTCGCTCTCTCTCTCTCTCTCTCTCTCGCTCTCTCGGTACGTATTGTTTTGTCCTCTCTTTGCTTCGCTCGAAGTGGGACGAATTTAGAGCAACTTCGGGTCCACAGAGCAAAAAGTTACGTTACCCTTGGGTGTTACTTATAGCTTGAACTTTTGAGCGTCGCAGGTTCGAATCCCTACCGGGGCGAATGTTTTGCCTAGGAAAAATTAAGGAGAGTCAAGATCGGAGCTCAAAGTGGAGGATTGTTCAAAGCGAAGCAAAAAGAGGACAAAGCAAGACGTAACACAGAGACCCACTTTCAAGGTTTGGCTTGGTCTAACAGACATGATTGGTGTAGCGCAGTGGGTTATGCACCAGCCTGCGATTTTGCATGTCACAGGTTCTAACCCCAATCGCAGCAAACGTTTTCTGAGCTTTTGGAATTCAAATCTGGAAAGCTCATTCGTAAAAAAAATATTCCGATGAGAGGAGAGGAGTCAACCCGAAACTTTGTTTTCGAAATTGAAATGTGGCAACTTACAGAACACTTCGAAAGCAATGAATTTTCATGGCATGGACTCTAAAACTCTTAAAAGCCGTCAAAATGTTTCCTAAAGTTGTTTCGAGTTAGCGAACATTATGGCTGGATGGAGCATTGGTATGCTTAGCATGTGCATGGGCGGAAGAGCCGGTGTTCGGTTCCTCTTTTGAGCTAATTTCTTCCGATTTTTTTGCAAGATTTTTTGCCATACCTTTGTCACTTGTAGCATTAAAAGTATCTTCATAAGACAAAAGGATGCGAAATGAAGCTTGAAACTACAATTTAAAGTTGTTATACAGTTCGAGCAAGTGCCTTTATAAATTTCACTGAAACGATGACACATTAACACACTACTAATTGTGGTGTTCCTGCACCACTTATTTACAAGATTTTCCATTTTGGTGAATATGCATTGTTTTGTAGAGTTTTTGAGCTTAATGGATGCAGAACATTGCCCTGAAGACAGAAATAACAATGAATTCTGAAAACAAAAATGTTACAGGCCTTAATTTCGCTTGGCCTCATTCGGCTATAGCCGCTATAGCCGCTATAGCATTGACCCCTGGCCGCTGAGCGGTACTGTATGTATGTACATACATACACACAAAAGAGGAAGTTACGTTGAGCATAACTTTCGACCTTCACATTTTAGCGTTTCAAATGCTCCGGAACAGCGAGTGGCTTTGGTCGTTACTTAAAGGAGATAAAACTCGATCATTAATTCGCACCTTTTTGCGTGAAAGAAGGCGAGAAAGCATGTGATTTCGAGAGACGCGATAGAGTAAATGGCACACTTAACGAGCCGATGAAGCAAGGCTCGAGGCGGGGTGGCGCTGACCTTAACCCTCGTTCACGGGGCATTCCAGGCATTGACGCGCTGCAGTTCATCTTCTCTCAGCGCCACTGCCTCTGCTGCTGTCGAGATGGGATCGACACAAAGCTGCGCTGATCGCTCGATCTATGCTCCTCAAACGCGAGGATTTCCGCGTTTTAAGGTTGGTTTCAAGAAATGTTCACATAATGACCCATATGTACCCAATGCACATATGTGCATACATATATGGAGAATTTAAATATTGGTTGACACGATCAAGTTCCGAATTGTATACATTTCAGCTTAAAATTGGCGAAGCATCACCCCTCTCCGACTTTGGCGGTGCTCAGTGGAAGATGGTGATTGCATTTTAATTTTTTTTTAAACTTTAATTCAAAATAGTATATATATATATATTCGGTTAAGGCGGATTCCTCATCAGGAAACTTCCGCTGCACACTTTGCTGCGAAGGCCCAGCGGTCGAAATGAATGATAAATGGAATTGTATACTTCGATTCCACATTTTTCTCATTTCTTTCCCGGACGATTACAAGTAATCTATCTAATTTAATGTGGTAAATATAATAAGGCGTCAAAATCAAACTCTTTCGAATCATTATTATTTTTGCCTGTCTAGCGGAATGGTCCTAAAAGTAGTGCGCCAAGGAAATGATTTCTATCTTTGATGACTAATTGAAAGAGAATCGATAAAATTCAGAAAGTGTTAGCAATAGGTTACGAAGGCTTCGAGCTTCGAACAATGCCGAATGCTAGCTTGATTTGGCATTTATGCATGGGGCTGTTATTGTTATTGTTTACACTAACAAAAAGTTTTCTTCTTGCAGCGAGGAGCGGCGCATCTTGAAGAGCGATTGCGAGCATCTGTTTGAAAAAGACGATAATAAATATTCCGTAGCGACTGATTGGGTTGAACATTTACATATATAGTTATATAAATCACTTAAATATTAGAAGAGTAAACGCGGTTTACTGTTTGGAATTTATTTATTTTCTTTATTATATGTACTTTTCAGATATAAAGCTATCGATTCCAGGCGAAGTCCGATGTGTGGGACGAGTCGAAGGGGCTCAGTTATGATGAAGAGATATTGTTCGAGGTGCAAATGGAGATTATCGCATCGGAGGGGCTTGTCCACCCGCGAAAGCCTCTCTTCGACCGGCCAGATCCGATCTTGGCTGACGGCTGCATTGCTGTTGGCGGAAGGAAGGTAAGAGGCTTCTTCTGAATAAAGTAGCACGACTCGAGGATCAAACCAAAAATACATACATACATATTTCAAAAAATGACATTTATTGAAGAAAGTATCTTTGATACAGGACTGTTCGGAAGGTTGTAAATGCAAATCCGCGCTGATAGCTGATGACAAGTGTAAATGCTATGCTGATGCTTTTCTCTCTCTCTCTTTCCCTTTCCTCTCGTTCTCTCTCTCTCTCTTCGCTCCCGCTTTCTCTCTCCCTCTCCCTCCCAGTTTTACGTGGCGAAGCAACTTCTCGCTGTTCATTCGCCCGTCTTTCATTCGATGTTCTACGGCAGCGGAGCCGAAGAAGTGCAGAGAGCGAAGAATGATCTTGCCAATTGCCACGATTCCGAGACATTCGAGATGCTGCTTGAGGTTTTTTTAGTTAAAAAAAATATATATATTTCAATATTTATTAATCATAACGGTTAATGACTAATAACAATACTTTGATCTAACCATAAATCTCCGCAATTATCTGTTAAAAAGAAGCATTTTTTTCTCAAAAAAAGCTCTAGTAACTTGTCTAAGCTACCTTGCCAGAAAGAGCTTTTTTTGAGAAAAAAATGCTTCTTTTTAACAGATAATTGCGGAGATTTATGGTTAGATCAAAGAACACTTGTCAAGTGTTCTACCCATATGTACGTAACTTGTCTAAGCTACGTCGTCGTCTCCTCCTAACCACCAAAACCTAAGCCTACAGGCAGCCGAGCTATTGTCTTCTTTGTTTAGGCAATCTATCCTGGCATTGGCAAGATCGATGACTCGAACGTCTGTGCATTCCTTCCGATTGCATACTCCATGCAGATGCAAGGGATTCTCGACGAGTAAGCACAGACGTCTTTGTCTCTAACATCATCATGGCCTTGGTACAATATTGTCCCATGCTATGTAAGCATCCAAATTGATATGTACAGTCGCGCTCATAAAAACTGGGAATTCGTGTTTTTTGGAGATAACTTTTTTAAGGATAGGACTATTAAAATGAAATTTTCAGGGTTGCTTTATTATACTCTCAGGCATTAATTAGCAGTTTATAGGTTCCACTGATCTACTAATGTTCAAGAAAAAATCAATAACTTAGAATCACCTCCATTGCACATTTAGGCGCGTTGGACAAAATAATTTATTTCTTTGATCTCCGGGCAGTTTTTATTGGAATTTTATTTTAGTCAAATTTTACAACATCCCAGCGACAATTTTGTAGTCTAATTGTGATTTTATACCATGCTATTACATGCTTCTTGAATTCAGTTCGAGATTCACTCCATCGGACTTGGATGCATACGGTTCAGCAGGACAAAATCGATCATCTACTACTATAGCTATAGTTATAATGATTTTAATATGTTTGCAGAGAATCAGTGAACCGATTCAGGTGGCTAGTTGAGCTGTGAAAATTACGTGCTAGTTAGTACAGCCCTGCATAAACACCGCGGTCAACTTTGGTTCTCCGCCCAATTGTACTAAAAGTGATTGCTGTACAGGGCGTGTGTTTCAAATACGGTTTTGCCTATCTCAAATCATAGCTAATAATCATAGCTAATATGTTCGGCATCCTTCTGTCATCTCTGGATACGAAGTATGGAATAGTAGAGTGTTTTAGGAGACAAGATAGTATACCCGAAAAATTTAATATCTAGTCTAAAGCCACTTTAATCGATACATTAGAGTGTTCAGCAATCGTCTAAATTCCAAATAGATCACTTAATAACGCAATTAGCCTATAAAGGCCTGATGTCGAATATGGCATTTTGTCGCTGTATAGGTGTCTTCAATCGTTCTTCTGTTACTGGTTGCTTATGACAGAAGAATGCTGCACATGTAAAAACCTATTTATTATGATTTGAGATAGGCAAAACCGCATTTGAAACACACGCCCTGTACAGCAATCACTTTTAGTACAACTGGGCTGAGGACCAAAGTTGGCCGCGGTGTTTATGCAGGGCTGAACTAATTGGTACGTAATTTTCACAGCTCAACTAGCCACTTGAATCGATTCACTGATTCTCTGCAAACATATTAAAATCATTATAACTATAGCTATAGTGGTAGATGATCGATTTTGTCCTGCTGAACCGTATGCATCTAAGTCCGAGCGAGTGAATCTCGAACTAAAGGCAATAAGCATGTAATAGCATGGTATAAAATCACAATTAGACTAAAATGTTGTCGCTGGGATGTTGTAAAATTTGACTAAAATAAAATTCCAATAAAAACTGCCCGGAGATCAAAGAAATAAATTATTTTGTACAACGCGCCTAAATGTGCAATAGAGGTGATTCTAAGTTTTTGATTTTTTCTTGAACATTAGTATATCAATGGAACCGATAAACTGCTAATTAATGCCTGGTAGTATAATAAAGCAACCCTGAAAATTTCATTTAAATAGTCCTATCCTTAAAAAAGTTATCTCCAAAAACATGAATTCCCAGTTTTTATGAGAACGACTGTACGTGAACAATGTCTCCTGCACTAGTCCCTTCCTAACAAACAGCCATATTCTCACAATATTCTCTCTCGCCCATAGCCATTACCAGCTTATTTTATTACTTATGTTCTTGGCATTTGTCTATACATTTCCTTCTTCGAATAGTTCAACAAGCTCTGACTTATTAATGGCGTAAATAAAATAAAGTATGAATGAAGCCAGAAGAAGGAATTGGTCGTCTCATTTGCAGAGCCGAACGAATGTTCCTGAACGACGACTGCACCGTGCCACTGGAAGAGCGGCTGTTCTACGCCGAGGTGTACTCGATGCCAGCGTTGAGTGAACTCGTCAAGAAGATTGTCAAGTTCGAGGTTCGTAAAGGCACACTTTGGAAGGTTTTTAAAAGTGTAAAACTTTTATCAGCTTTTTTTAAAAAAAAATTTTTTGTCATTATTCATTTGCCGAAAGAACCCCAGCATGCAGTCCGGCAAAAGTATCAAAACATTTCCGAGTGGGCCAACTGTTTTACCGTTTTGGCTTTGAACTCACCGGATTGGAGTGGTGCACCGGACCTTGTTCAGCACCGATTATCTATCTTTTCATTACTGAGAATATTGGAGATCGCAAGGAAGTTTTAAGCCCTCATGAAATTCTCGAGTTTAGGATCTGGACACGATCGTTTGTTCTTCAATCTTCTAAAGAATGGATGAAGAGCTGAAAACAGCGTTGCTGCTTCGTTTCTCTACTCTGTTTCGTCTTTCACAAAAAATCTCCTTCTTCAATATTAACGAAGCAATGAAAAATCGCTGCTTTGTTTCTAAACACGAAAAGATCTCCATCAATCTTATGTACATACATAGATAAGATAGCATCAAAAATTTGTCTTCATTCACTATTTTAGTTTTGAGTTTTTTCTAACATCATTCGAATAAATGCTGTTTTAGTAGCACTGAAAATGTACGAAAATATCTCTTCTCATCTCCTATCACATTAGCATGCCTAAAACAAGAAATGAGCAGGGAATGAAGTAAAAGGGAAAAGGCAATAAATGGAAGAAAAAAATTGGTAAATAGATATTCAGTTAAAGTGATCTCATCAGTAATCGATCGCTAAATAAGTATGTTCACCTAGTGAAGGTCATTGTTGCGCGGGAGGCGAGGTTTTTTTTTTAAATTAAGGGATCGGACGCTTTATGCCGTTCATGTAATTATTCGAACAATAGCAGCAAAAAAAGCCTAATGGTATACTAATGCACAAGTTTACAATTATTAGTCCCAAGTTTTCATCATTTGTTCTCTAATTTTTAAGCATAGTTTGAAAGTTCTCGAAACGAAAGGATGAAGCATGGCTCAAGGAAGATTGATTGACTCATTGAGAAAACGAGATTCGGACACACTCATTCTGAAGCGTTCACTTGGTCCTATTGTAGAAGTGTGAAAGTATAGTTGTTTCGTAGTTCATTATACATATATGTTTAAGGACATTTTTGTGAAGCAACTGTATACTTTACAGTGCTCATACGTACAGTCCCGCCCAGGATCTTGGTACCAAGGACGCTTCGGACGATTCGGACGCTTCCAAATGCATCCTCGCTAATTACTTTTGTTCTAGGAAAAACTAAAATATTTTAAATGATACATTCGTTTACTTATGGAGTACGGATGCTACTGTAAAAAAATCGATAATTTGTTATCATTTGATAAGAAGTTATCAGTTTTTGCTAATAAAAAATTTCATTTCTAATGTTTTTCAACGAAATTTCTCCTGTAACATTATTTTGTCTCTACCCACATATCCAAATAATAACATTAGAGATTGTATCTTTGATAACGGAAATCGATAAAACAGACCTTATCATGCATGTTCATGTGATGAAAAGATTCGCCTTACGATTCTGAATCTAATTATGTAATCAGTTTTCAACTGAAAGTGCCAGTTAGCAACATATTTTTGATTGTGTGTACTTTCCATTAGCAAAAACTGATAACTTCTTATCAAATGATAAAAAGTTCTCGATTTTTTAACAGTAGAATCCGTACTCCATAAGCAAACTAATGTACCATTTAAAATATTTTAGTTTTTGCTAGAATAAAAGTTATTAGCGAGGATGCATTTGGAAGCGTCCGAATCGTCCGAAGCGTCCTTGGTACCAAGATCCTGGGCGGTACTGTATGTAAGTGCATACATTTTACTACGACAAGGTTCCTCAATGTAGTTTCAATTGATTGACAAGAGATATCACGAATTTCTTTGGCTTTCCATTTTCACGAATTTTTCATCATTATCACATAATTGTTGGGTTGCTGAAGTAGCAATCAATTTTTTCGTCTTTTCTTTCAAACATTGCATAATTGACAAGAAAGAAGTTCATTGATCACTAGGGGATGTCCTTTATGCCTATCATGTGCACGCTGCTCCATCTTCATTTTAGAGGTTCCAGCAATCTCTTCTCTTCATTCCAGTTCACTCCCCTTGGTAGTAAGGGTCAGCAGTTAACTTACTTATGACTTACTTATAGCGCATCCAATTGATAGGGAGACACGAAAATGCTGTCCCAGCTCTCTCATTTCTCCAATTTTGACACAAGTTGTCGCGCCCTTTCCACTTTCCTATTACATTTATCGGTATTCCAAAACTTATCGCCTGTGTTCTAAAAGCTCAGATTGCCCTGCTTGGCTTCACAAAAGTCCTATAATTTTTCCTAAGGCAACCGCATTGTGCAAAATAAACTTCTAGTGCAATTAAAGCTGCACTTATGTATATTATGTTTTCCTAAGCGACAGTCCTTCTTTAAGGAACTGTTGTTATAGGATACTGCCGGTTTTTAATATTGCCATTTAAACAAGTTAAGGTAGCCATGTTTGAAGAATTGAGCGATTCGCGTTACCAGACGATCTGCGCCCTTTTTCTTGGCGTCGCTGGTCTTTTCATGCACGTTGGATACGACATTCATGTTTCGGTTCTACTCCTTGTGACAATTCTCGTTGATATCTCTCCGCGCTCTTCCAAACATCAATGATATGCAGTATTCGATTGGGCACTAATTGTAAGAATCTCATCTCATGTTCTATCCACAATATAGCCTCAGCGAAGCAAACATCAATTTAACAAAATAGCAACAATAAGAAATTAAACGGATTCATCACTGTCAGACTTGCCGTTTATAATGTGGCGCTCTGCATCACGACATTCTTTGCGCCGTCCTATCTCAACTACGCCCGACCAAAAGTCTGAATATACATACTTATAAATTCCAAGGGAAAGCTCGTAAATCTTTTCCGTTAATTTTACTATAACTCTACTAAATATATTAATGTTATATTTTGTCATTCAATCTCACTCTTATTTTGTTAGTGGCTTATGGTGATTGGCTCGTCTCTCATCACCTTCTATCTCGTGACATTTCTCTTTCTACATCGAATGCTCTACTTTATTATCACTCTGCCTCGCATTCTCTTGTACGTATTTATAATTTCATTATGTATTTATATTTTCTTTTTTATCAGATGCTTACATTTTCTCACCAGTTTTATCCAGTACATATGTCCTTCTTAAAATATATCAGCATATTACGCCGGTTATACGGGATACCTGGCTGAAATCTCTACAAGGAGAACGATCTCTCGCAATCAGTCTATAGCATGGTCCACAATAGACTTCAGGTTCTAAAGATAATGGCTTTTATTTTTTTCCCATTATTTCTACTCAACAAGATGATTGAAAAATATGTTAATCAACAAGTAAACAGTCACAAAAGCCTTTTTTAGAACGAGTATCTGCCACAGCGCGGAGTCAAACATTAAAAAAAAACGAGAAAGCTGTTTTTTTAAACGTGCCCCGCTCTCAGCGTCATTATCGGCGGCTTGGTCTACATCTTCTGCAGCAGCTTCAGTGTTGCCGAGGGCGCGACGACCGGATTTGCTGTCGGAGGCTTTCGGGTGTATTAGGACACGGAAATTAGGTATGGAAGCATCCACAGAAGATCAACCTATCAGACTAATCAATGGGTATAGAAATGACAAGAATGATAATCTGTTTTTCTTGATAGAGTCCTCTATGGCGCCTTTGCCGCGTTCGCGTTCTTCTCAGCCGTCCTGCACGCCCTCTTGCCGATGCGGCGCGTCGAGAGCAGCATTGCTGACGAAGGCGATGATGAGCAGCAGCCTCTCGGGCTTCTCAATCAGACAAGTCAGATCGATTCAGCTCTTGATTTGCCGATTGATTTACCGATTTGTCCAATAATCAATTGATAGCTAACTTTTCGTCCAGCAAACAAAACCCAACAACAAATGGCACATCAGAAAGGATGCTGTCCGCTCTGACTCATCGTCGCATCCTCCTCATCACGCCCTACTACATTTACATGGGCGCCTTCCTCTCCTTCTGGCTCGCGATCTACCCGACGACGCTCTCCTTCACGAAGAGCCTGAGCGACGACGCGACGCTTCCGGCACATTTTGGGATGGCGTCTCTCGTCGGCGCCTTTATCGGTTCGCTTTCCGTTTCAGAGGAAAGGAAGGAGAAGGGGTGAGGTGAAAAGAAAGAATTGACGGTAAAATAAGACACAAAAAGCTTAAACTTGCGCACAGGCTTACAATTTTTAGTAGTTACGTGGCGTCTTACTTTTTGCCTTAGTGATTCTGGATGCTCTATGATTCACAGCAAGGAAGGGATTAACTTCCACGCCTTTGGTGAACCAGTCACACCCTTGTATTGAGTGAATGTTAACGAAAGAGGGAAGGAGGGAGAGAGAGAGAGAAAGAGAGAGAGAGAGAGGAGGGATAGAGAGAAAGAGAGAGAAGCGAGAGAGAGAGAGAGACAGAAAAGCGTGCGTTGAATCCATAGATTGCAGTGTGTGTACAATATTCAACGAGTAAGAGATCAAACAGCACAAGAGGCAACACTGATAAACGGCCCATGAAAAGGACAGCCAATCGTCTGCCCGTGACGCATCCATCATGAAATGTCAGTCCAATTTTCGACTTTACTTTTCTCAATTTTATGCACCAAAAACAACAACCACAAATTTATTCGGCATAACTTTTTCTTAGTTGTACAACAGACCAAACATAATGATCAGAATTGATATTCCACTCACTCACTTCAGACTCTATCCTTGCTACTCTTCAAATCGCATGCGCATTTGGTTGGCTTTTCATGATCTTGTCATCTTGAATCTTATTGTTCTGAAACCATATTCAATAATTTTTATTCTTATTTTTATTCGATTGTTGTTGTCCAGAGTAAATTATCTGAAAAGTCCCCATGCCTTTTCAGGATTGAGTCAATACAAGTTTGACAGCGACAGCTTCATCATCTCGACTGCACACTTTCAATACACAGTATCTTTGCTCTTCAACTCAATTACATATCGATATAAAAACAAATAAATAAATATAACACCATCAATATTTTTAAAAAAAACTTTATATAACTTATAATTGACCATTAATATTTTGCCATTACATACATGGTCTTAAAAAAAGCCTACGTAAAAATTATATATTTTACTGAGTTGTTCGCAAAAATTCGCGCTGTTTTATGAAGAGATCAGATTTAAGGAGGTGGATATTCACCTGAACGACGGCGACTACAACGTCTATGCAACTTCGGCAGATCCGGTTGAAAAGCAGTCAGAAATTCAGATCGTGCAACGGCAAGATGTTGGAAAAGAAACTCGCTACACAGCGTATGCTTTTTACAACAAGTTTAATTTACAACAAGTTTACAAGCCCAAGCTAGAGGAGAAAAAGCATTTTTCTCTGCTACTTTGTCCTTACTGTAATATTGGCTGCTAACACTTGCAACAACAATCTTTAGATGGAAACTGAATGAGCTCTACCATCACGTCGATGGCAACGGCGTCCTCCTAAAAGGCACACCTCTGGTGAGGACGATCGTTACTTCCACCATCACTGTAACGGACAATGGAAAGACACCCTGCAACGCTGTCCTCTTTTTCATCAAGAAGGGTTTGCGAATAAGAGATTTCATTCAATGATTCTATTTAAACAGTTCATTTCCTCTTTTTGCATAAGTAAAACGAGATAAGAAACAAGTATTCACTGATATAAGAATTCGCCATTCATACATTGTAATAAACTATGCACGTTATGAGAGGATGAATCCAGACGAAAAGTGTCTGAAAGGGACGCTCAAGTTGGATGCCCTTCAGGCAGATTGTAAAGTTCATCTGTTCATTTTTGTTCATCTCTAGGGCGATGAACTTTAAGATAAGGAGGAGAGTTATAAGATGAACTTTACAAAAAGATGAACGAGAAGAGCAGATGAACATTACAAACTGCCTCATGGCCTTCTCTGTTCAGAGAAGGACGAATCGCCCGTTTACGATGCGACCAACTCTACCATTTCCATCCAAACAGACGCCCAGTGGGCTTGGAAAGCACACGCGGTCACCTTCCTGAACGCCAAGCCCTTCTTCACGCTCTCCAACTTTGGCATTGGCACTGTACGTGACACGGATTCACTGATGAATCACAGGGATGGCCAAAACCAGGAGGCCCGGCCCCATACTATGGATCGGCCCATTGAGAACCGGGCCGGACCAGGTAAAAATAAAATGGGTAAACTGTGGCATTCGTTTGTGAATTTTTTTTTGTTCATGTCCTGGATGAGAATGACACTTGCAGGCTGCAAACCTTCGAGTCCATGCAACGCCGTATCATTTAACTCATTCTGTGAGCTATCCTCCTCTCATTGACATAAGGTTCATTTTGACGCTTTCATTCATGACTCTCTCTTTTTTCCTGGTTTAAAATGTACTCTGTGCATATGTTGACCATGGAGGACTCACAATAGTCCTATGAGTATATGTACATATGAAAGTGGTCAAATTCTGCAGTCGAAAAGAGTACGCGACCAACTCTTTCGTGCCGATCATCGGTCCGATTGCAACAGTGAGCGTCGTCAAGTTCGACATGACGAAATCCTCCTTCAGCGTCAGCAGCGACACCAAGGATTGTACGAGTTGATGTCTCTCTCTCTGAACTTAAATGCTAACCTTAATCTCATTGAAATCTCACAGGACCTATGGTAGCAAATGACTCTCCATACTTATTCTTTCCCGTGTTCAAGCAATATCCAACTATTTTCCTCGATGTTTCTCGCCATCCACTATATTGCGCTTCTCTTCAACACAGGGTTCAAGGCTCCTTTCTCTCCTGGCTCTCAAATCGCCATTTCATCGCCCGGCTTCATTTCGATGAGTCTCTCCACGCGTCTTCCTCACTTCTTCTCCTCTGATCGACTTGTCGGCGACTGGAAGACTTCTCGTGATGTTAGCGTGTGGGAAACTTGCAGTTGTACTCCACATACTGAAGCAATGACAGTTGTTCTCCACTCTCTACAGACTGCCTTGACGGTCGTTGTCGATGCCATCAACCTCGGTGGCAACTCCACGCTCAAATTCCTTGCAGAAGCTGGCAACATGACTGTGTGAGTCTTTGAGAAAGTTTGGGCCTTTGTCATATTTATGGTGCGTGGTTGAAATGCATCGTAACAAAAGTCATTTTTGTAGCTTGCTTTTATGCTTTTCTAATCGGAATATTTTTGTCATTCTGTTCCGCTATCGTTTATTTAGAAACGTTGGAACGAGTGAAAAACTTTCCCTGTCTGCGATGGAATTCCAACTGGACTATGACATAAGCAATCCAGACGCAATGTTCCTCATCCAGACCACATCGGGAGGTTAGCACATTTTAGCTCACTCTTAGACGCCCATAAGTGTGATAAAAGTACACTCTTGCCAAACATCAGATTATAAACCCGTTATGCCATTATTTGAAAGAGATTTTACTTTCAGGAAATATCTTTTCCACAAACATCGTGGTACTCACGATGCTCGTTTTGTTGCCAAATGCTGCTTGCCTATTATGAATTAATGTTTTGAAATAAATTCAATTGTTAATGAGCACATAACACTTACGGCTTAAAAGATGTCTCCGCAAAAGTTTGGACAAGGTGGAGACGCAATGCTTCTCCTCTGCTTCCTCTCTTTCCAATGCCCCTAACTTCTTTTCTTACTGACGCTTCATTCCTTACTAACAATCAATATCAGCCCTTCCTTTCACACATCATCGCAACAAGTGCACATCGTAGCATCAGTCGGAAACATATCAATATGAGACAAATTGACAGGTCCTCTTGAATCAAAAGATTCAATTTCAACAATTAACATTTCAACAATTAACAATTCACCAATTAACACCGCGCATATCAAATATGACACCATCAATTTTCCGTGGTTTGCTCTTGATTTTCATAGCCTTTCATCGCTGAACTCTGCTCGGCCACTTTTTCATCTTTCCTGAATGCCCAAAGAATGAATCCTGCAGCAGAAATTTTTTTATTACTAATGAAAGCCTTCGGAAAGATTGATGCAAACCTAATCTCGCCTGCGGCTTTCCAAAAGCAGCAGACAGCGATGACGGCAAGCACGCTCATTACGATCGCGTAATAGTAGACCGACAGCCACGGCGACAGCACGAAGAGCGCCACGCCCGCGATCGCTTCAAAGCTGTGTCTTTTTTGCTTTGAAAGGATATTGAAGCCATTTTTGTGTTTTCGAAATTTTAGGCAAGTATTTTTTTTTAGGAATTGGAGGTGTCCGAGGGAAGGGCGAAAGGTTTGAAACTGAGATTGGAGGATGCAAGCTAGTTAGCTCGAATACGGTAGAATCGCGCGATGGCGAACGCTTGCGCCCGATACGCCGGAACGACCACCGAGCTGATGACGGTGCACGTCGTGTTGTTCGCGTTGTCCGCCATGCCCATGAGGACGGCGAGGCCGAGGCAGATCCAACGGCTGAAGAGCTACATATATGTTTTTATTTTAAATTAATTTATTTATAAATTTATTTATTATGTGGGAGTGCTGGAAAATGGGCGTTATGGTGAATAGCTGCATACATATTGTCCGATGTGAATGATGGGAAGGTATCACGAGGGCATGAAGATTCTATGTTTCCGTCCTGCTCTCACCTCGGCTGCACGAGCAATGCCGGCTCGTCGTTCGTCGCGTACGTCGAGGGCGCGGGCGTCGAGGCGACAAAGACAAAGTAGACGAGGAAGTGGACGGCGATGTCGACGGCCATCAGCGGACGGAGGCCAAAGTTGCGGACGCGCATCGACACGAGCGCAGTGAAGATGCCCACTGAACGAAAAATCGATAAAATCTAAAATAAAATAACGGAGTGTGTGTTGTTATTTCTTATTCGTTAGTTGCTAGAGGAAAATAATACGAAAAAGAATGTGTGTCTTCCATGTTCTTAGACAAGAAAAATGTATTAGTTTTTTTTATATTTTTTATTTAATGTACTGATAAGATTGCACAGCAATCGAACCGATAAGACCGCCGACCATCGAGATCATCCCAAAATGTGCGGGGAGTGTTGCGTCGTCGCTCAGGCTCTTCGTGAAGGAGAGCGTCGTCGGGTAGATCGCGAGCCAGAAGGAGAGGAAGGCGCCCATGTAGATGTAGTAGGGCGTGATGAGGAGGATGCGACGATGAGTCAGCGCGGACAGCATTCTTTCTGATATTGTTGTGTTTGTTTGCTGGACGAAAAGTCAACTATTGATTGATTGTGTTTGATTAATCGATAAATCATATATGAAAAATCAATCGACAAATCAAGAGCTGAATCGATCTGACTTGTCTGATTGAGAAGCCCGAGCGGCTGCTGCTCATCATCGCCTTCGTCAGCAATGCTACTCTCGACGAGCCGCATCGGCAAGATGCCTTTATTTGAAAGAGATTTTACTTTGAGGAAATATCTTTTTGAAAAAAAAATAAAAAATTTGTGATACTCACGATGCTCTATTTGTTGCCAAATGCTGCTTGCCAATTATAAATTATTCTTTGTGAAATATATTCAATTGTTAATGAGCACATATCACTTGCGACTTAAAAGATGTCTCGGCGAAATATGTTCTGGCACTTTAAAAAATAATAATTATGGAGCAGGAATTATGGCAATGTTCATTCAGAAATTCTATGTTAGAAAAGGAAAAAAGAAAAAAAAACACAATCTTGGTGTAAGTGATTCGAACGTCTGTGAAATACTGCAAATGCAAGGGATGGATTCTCGACGAGTAAGAACGGATTTGATTTGTCTAACCTCATGTTCGTGGCAAAATATTTAACCATCCACGTTACATATTCAACAATATTAAAACTGCATGCATTACAGCGATATATTTCTATATGTATGTACATATTTAGGAAAAAACATCAAATTGCGAATGAATGTATACAGACCATTCAGTTGTTGAGCTTTTTCACATGCAATATGCGCAAGATTAACGGAAAAGAAATCAACGGAAATATTTTTGCTGAAAAAAATAAAGCAACAACTTGTTTTCATCACTTCGAACATTCTTGCCCAACATCACATCCTGGTGATGGACTTTTTGGCAAAAGACCAAGAAATCGTCGTAGCAGCAGGGATTTATGATTTCCGTTCATTTCTTCGTAGGCAGAAGAGCGAACAATGTTGTCAAGATCCTGAATTCCAGAGGCCTACATGACCATAAGCTTACAATGTTCTTCAATCTCCTCTATTTTCCGTAATGAAAAGAATAACCATTCTTTATCAGATTCTGACTTTTTACGCTGTCCCCGTTCTTCTAATGGTGAGCATTAAAACATGGGCAACTCTTTCGCAGATGATTACTGAAGAAAAGTTGCAAAATGAATGGTAAAATCGTAAAACTATAAACTTTTTTGAAAGTGGGCCTTTACGAACCTCGAACTTGACGATCTTCTCGACGAGTTCATTCAACTCGGGCATCCTGTACCTCTCGGCGAGCAGCAGCCTCACTTCCAGGGGCAACTTGCAGTTGTCGTTCAGGAATATTCGGCCGATTCTGCAAATAAATGTTTAATCATGGTTAAAACGGCTACATTTTTGGTCTCCCCTGAACCAAACCCCCCCCCCCTCAGATTTTGACGGTCTACCTCTGTTTTACTCACACCGAACTGGCTTTCCGGTCCTCAAAGTATCGCGAACATGATCCTATTGTTAGACAAAGCAAGAAAGAGTGTGCTTACTCATCTAGAATCCCTCGCATCTGCAGGAAGTATGCAATGTACAGAATTGCACAGACGTTTGAATCATCGATCTTGGCAGCACCAGGATAGATTTTCTAAACAACGAAGACAATAGCTCGGTTTGGTGCGTAATTTTTTTGGAAACAAAAAAAAACGCTCATTTCCTGTGGAAACAGAAACAAAGAACTCTCCTTTTTAACAGTTAATTTCGGATATTACTATCAGAACTATTCTTATACGCCATTAGCTCTTTACACAGTTATGATTAATAAATATGTAAATTTATAATTAAAAAGAATACCTCAAGCATGATCCCAAATGCCCTGGAATCTGGCAATTTGGCCAGAGTGGTCTCCGCCATCGTCGCATCCTCTGAGCTTCCGTAGAACAGCGAATGGAAGAAGGGCGAATGAACAGCGAGAAGTTGCTTCGCCACGTAGAACTGATTGCGGGAAAGAGAGAGAGAGTAAAAAAGCATCAGCTATCAGCGAGTATATGCATTTACAGCTTTCCAAATTCTCCTGGAATCAAGGATCCTGTACAGTGCTGACTACGAGATAAGGTCGGTGCTTACTCTGTGTTGAACACCCCTCCCTCCACGGCCTGCTTAGAAAATGTGTTTTTTTTTTGCTTGGCAAAAAGGAAATAAATGTGATTTTCGACCGAACAGGAAATATTTCGATTCGCCCTGGAGTCGTGCGACCTTGTTCAGCAGATGCTCTCACCTTCAACCACGCAGCCGTCTGCCAAGATCGGATCTGGCCGGTCAAAGAGAGGCTTTCGCGGTTGGACGAGCCCCTCCGATGCGATAATCTCCATCTGCACATCGAACCTTATCTCTTCATTGTAAATGAACCCCTTCGACTCGTCCCACACATCCGAGTATGCCTGGAATCTTATATCTTTATATCTAAAAAGTACATGTAATAAAATAAAATGAAAAAAATACTACTATTTTAGTCATCTAGATAAGTAGATGTAAATATTCTACCCAATCAGTCGTTACGGAATACTTATTATCGTCTTTTTGAAACAGATGCTCGCAATCGCTCTTCAAGTCGATTCGCTGCGCACTGAAAGAGAACTTAACGTGAAGAATACTGCGATAGCTCCATTAAGGGAGAGGTAAGTTAATGTTTTTCGATGTTTAGTTGATGAATAAATAGTTGATGAATGAACGTAGTCTGCATAAACTAAAAGACAAAGAGACAAAGAATGAACGTAGATTTAATGCCCAATCACGCTCGCATTCGGCTTTCCGCTAGACAAGCAAAAATAATGAGTTGAATGTGTTTGGATTTTGACGCGCCATTTTTCATCACCACATTAAACAATGGAATTGATAGATATGATGATACCTGTAGTTGTCCGGGAAAGAAAGTAGAAGAATGTCAAATCGAAGTCGACAATTCCATTCATCATTTTTTCCGACCTCTGGACCTTCGCAATAAAGTGTGCAGCGGAAGTTTCCTGACGAGGAATCAGCCTAAACAGAATATATTTATATATGATATATATATAGATAAATTTATACATATAAATAATATTTTGAATTAAATTTTTAAAACAATTTAAAATGCAAGCACCTCCCATCTTCCACTGAGCACCGCCAAAGCCGGAGAGGGGTGATGCTTCGCCAATTTTAAGCTGAAATGTTTACAATTTGGAAATTGATAGTGAAAAACCAATGTTCAAATTGCCCAATACTTATGTACTTTGGGTACATACTACTATTTGTAAATGTGGGCCATTATGTGAACATTTCTTGAAACCAACCGTAAAACGCGGAAATCCTCGCGTTTGAGGAGCATAGATCGAGCGATCAGCGCAGCTTTGTGTCGATCCCATCTCGACAGCAGCAGAGGCACAGAGTGAGGATGAACTGCAGCGAGTCCCTGGAATGCCCCACGCCCTCGAGCCTTGCTTCATCGGCTCGTTAAGTGTTATTAGCTCAATCGCGTCTCCCTAAATCACATGCTTTCTCGCCTTCGTTCAGGCAAAAAGCGCGAATTAAAGATCGAGTTTTGGCTCCTTTAAGTAACGACCATAGCCATTCGTTGTGCTTCATCGGCTCGCTAAGTGTCTTGAACACATGCGATCAATCTACTATGTAAATGACTGAGAAAATTTTTTCGTCTCTTCTGTCAATGCCGAGCGCTAATATGTCATATATGGGAGAAAACAAGAGATAGAATCGTTCGTTTGTTGAAGGAATAGCAGAGGGAGAGAGGCTTACAAACCCACTCAATTTTTATGTATAATTACGAAGACGAGGTGAATGCTTATTTTCAATTTTCTCGAACCTAATTTGATTAGCCCCGGTCGATATGTATACTTTTCTTGTGCATATGTGTACATACGTACATATATGTAGATATGACAAAAAGAATGAGAATAAATACTTGCGTAAATTTTTAACGATAACAAAACTGCACAAATTAGATACATATAGTAGGAAACCGCTCAAACACAAAAGATTAAATGAATGCACAAATAATGTATATTATATTCATAACACTGCACGAAAAAGTTATCAACGGGAATATTTTGTGCTTCTTCTTCTGTAAGCCGAAGGAATTCTTCTATTCGCCGGTCAAGTGAGCGGAGCTCATCTATTAATCATCAAAACGTATTTGAGAACAAATCACAGAATTAAGTAAGCAAAACAACTATGGATGCGAAGTAAAAAAACACTTTTTGAAAACTGCTTCTCCTGCCAAAAGTAGCAGCTACAGTACGTATAAATAGTACGATTGTGCGTTCAATATGACGAAGTCATAACTTTTGTCTCGGAGACAAGAAATGACATTTACCGTGTTTGTTTCGCCTCTCTTCAAATTGCATAGTCTCTCGCCTTCCCAGGATGTCGTGGACATTGTCTCAGACATTCTCAATGTCTTGGACATTATATTTTTTCAAAAGTGTCTGCGACATTTCAAATACACCTAAGAGACTGATGCGAGACACGTGTATTAACATAGGCATTTTTCTTAGTGCCTGGGATATTCGTCTGCCACCCCAGAAAATGTCCTGGAGATATCCGAGACGCTTGTCCGTGTCCTCGAGGGAGATTAATAGTGCGGCTGATGTCTTCCAGATAGCCGACTTCATGGAGTGATGTTCTACTACTGTCCAGGAAATGATATCTTCTTAATGATTTCAATTGTTTTACGAGAGTTACTTTTATAAAAAAAAAAGAATAAATCAATGTTGTAGAAGGCGTGTGATTCAGACCTGAGATATAACAACGACAACTATTGTATTTTCT
The DNA here is from genome assembly GCA_945643635.1 of Allodiplogaster sudhausi. Lineage (NCBI taxonomy): Eukaryota > Metazoa > Nematoda > Chromadorea > Rhabditida > Diplogasteridae > Allodiplogaster > Allodiplogaster sudhausi. Next base: position 6,097,020 of record CALZFC010000006.1, on the reverse strand, counting down.
CCCACTCTCTCTCTCTCTCACTCTTTCTCTCCCTCTCTCACCCTTTCTCTCACTCTTTCTCTCTCGCTCTCTCTCTCCTTCGGTTTCTCTCTTACTTTTCTGTGTCACAATAGTCACCATTAATGTTATCTTTACTCTCGTGGCGCCATTTTTTTTCTAGTAACGTCATTTACTGTGTTGTACTCGCTCAGAAGCAAGTATGAACTTTCTTTTTGTGTCTGTATATGACCAGCCAAGACGATGTTGTCTTTGAGATAAGAGAATGCACGTGCCCACTGCGCCTGCTTCATTGCTCTTCAGTGGACTAAAACATTCCAGACCACTCATGTGCTTTCTCTTTACTTTCACTCTCACTAACCGTTCTCCATTTCTATGCTGATGCACCTTCTTCATTTGCTCGCTCTCTCATTTATTCTCTTTATCTATCTGATCACCGCCCTTCCTTTCATCATATACAGTGTTCTCCTATTTTTCCATTCTCTCGAGTCCGCTTGAATTTTTCTCTTCTCCGTTTTCTTGCATTCGTTTATAAATCTAATTAAATTTAACTGATTGTGGATCAATCCTAAACAATAAAATTGGCCTCTGTTTTATTCAATTTTTAAAAGTCGATTTTATTCTGGATTCTGGAAGTCGTACTTAACTATAATCAATCATTTAAATGTTCAGATTGCAAGGGTTCATTTCGCAAAAGTTTATATTTCCATGACACTAGATTGTGTCACTTTGTATTTAATAACTCCGAGAGAATTTAGTGACAATAAAATTGAAAAAAAAACACATTGATTCAGAAAGACTGGAAATCGGGACATTCTAATGGCTGATTATGGTAAAACCCAAGTGTTTGAACCTAAATCTGCAAACCAAATCGACATGCGTTCAAACGCACAATGTGATCAAAATGTTCCGAAAGTTCCTGCATACTCCCTATGAATGTTATAGCGAAAAGGAACACCTTTTTTCTAGTTGCTGAGGAAGTACTCAATCATCACAAGTTACCAGCATCACAGCATCCTGTACTCTCTCTCTCTCTCTCTCTCTCTCTCTCTCTCTCTCTCTCTCTCTCTTTCTCTCTCTCTCTCTCTCTCTCGCTGAATTTCATTCTCGATCTCTCTACAATACCCGTTTTGTCACCATCGTATGCAAATGAGATGAAAAAGAAAAAAAAAGCGCCAAAGAGGCTCCAATGGAAAAAGGTTGGCAAATATCATCATTCATTCTCTTCCACTTTTGTTAGCGCAACTTTGACAACCCTCGTGTTGTGAATACTAATGAAATATCCAATCATAATTTTGTCACTGAAGCAAAATTACACCGTATTATACAGATGTTTGGCTTGAAAATACTACTTCTTTTTTACGATATGATACCTTAGTTGTGTACAATGCTTGTTTACTTGTTTGCAACTGTCGCAATTGTGCTCCCCAACTCGTTTTTACTGCTGCTGCAGCCGAAGTGAGCCTCAACTCGCCGTCGCAAGCGGACGAGCAGTTGCTGCAGCAGCCAGAAGGGGCGACGAGAAGTTTCATCATTGATTTCGTAAATCCTGTAATTTACGACTTTCCACGCGGTTTTTTTTACATCGCCTTTTTTCTAGGAATTAACAGGAAAGCGATAATTAATATTTAATTATATGTATATTACATATGTCTGTTAATCTTTTTCGTTGTACATCGCTTATTATTTCTGTTTCCCCTCCTTTTTCTCTCTCCCTTTCCATGATCTCTCGACCTTCTTTAGGTGTATATGCGAGAGCGTATGGAAATAGTGCGTGAAGAAGAGAGAAAAAGTAGGGCGAAAACAATTTCTGATATGTATGACCCAGGAGTGGTCCTGTAAGATATGATAACATTAATATATTAATTAATTACAGCGAAATGGAGAAGGCAGAGATTGAAGAGAAAATGAAAGAGTTCGCGGAAGTTCCGCTCTTCTCTCTGAACTCGCACCGCCTTCGAATCGCCTTCCTTCTGTTCCTCATCAATGTCATCGTCGTTTCTGCACGAGTTATTCTTAGTACGAACTCTTTTATTTATTTCATTTCAATGTATTCACTTCCATTTCTTCTATTTAGTTGTCGATTTTATCTAACGCACTCGCAAGACCCAAGTGTACCATGAAAATTGCATCTAGATTTTTTTACGTTTCAAAAAAGTTACACACGAAAAAATTAAGCTAATAGTATATTGCACTTCGTTACCAAATGGCAATATGATTCTAGAAATTTTCACACTAAAGTACATAATAAAATTATTATTGTTCTTTAAAAAAACTTAAAAATTACAAAACTTAAATTTTTTCAGGCATTAGCATCGTCGCCATGGTGCATCCTTCGATGCTCTCGAAGACGTCTCCGCAGCACTTGGCACACTATAATTCAGCGGCACACTATAATTCATCTTCCACCATGACGTCAGCGGCTATGACTGAGGTGGAAGGAGAAGAAGAAGAATTCGAGCAGTGCAAGTACAACCAGACAGCCTTTGTCGCTCCGGCGTCCAGCGCTGGCTCCGAGAGTCTGGAGGTATTTCACCACTGGTGATTTTTTTAACAGTCAACAAAAAGCCATATACATAACATTGTTTATTGATTTTTTTTGGTTATACAATATAGCTATATTTTACACGATAATATAAACTTTAAAAAAATGTACGACGTATCAGGTGATGCAAAAGAATTGAATACTTGCAAACAATCATTTCACCAAGAATCATTTGAACAAAAATCATGGAACCACCTCAAATACATACGCTCTCGTCGCTTCCTCTGCCCGTCGAAACAGGGAACTCTGCTGTGGTCATCCTCGGACGTCTCTCTTCTGCTCGCTGCCACCTTCTACGGCGCCGTCGTCTCCGTCTGGCTCGCGGGCCCGCTCGTGGACAGCCGTGGCCCCAAAGTGGCGCTCATCGGTAGCGATTAACTTTACTAATATTTTTTTCCTCGTTATACACCTGATGCGACTGAGCTATTGATCGATCAAAGGACGTAACCAATTACTAATACCAAGCTGCGTCGCATGAATACCACCTGTTCAACACACAGTTCTACTTTATGTACTTACAACAATTTTCAGTGATATGTGAATAAATTAATAAATAAATTAATAAATTAATTAAATAATTAATTAATTTAAAAAACATTTATAAAATAATTTAAAAAAAAACATTTATGACAAGGCGCCGTCGTGGTGTGCAGCATCGTGACGCTCGTCTCGCCCGTCGTCGCCACCCGATCGTACTGGGCGTTCTTCGTGTGCCGACTACTTATTGGCATGGCTGAAGTCATTCTTCTTTTTCAAAATCATTATCAATTCTTATCTCGTTATTTATTCTTTAATCTTGTCTACATATATTCATTTTATCCTTTTATGGCAAGTATATATGCAATAAATATATATATTTTTTTTTAAATTCTACTCACAATTAATTTTGTGGGCGACAGCAACTTGAACTTCTGTCCAAGGTCACCGTGAATTCTCTCTTATAATTAGCACCATTTTCCTTAATATTATCTTTATTCTTTAGTCAGTGTTCGGCAGCAATCATTACTATTATGTATTATTAATTGTTTTCTATGTGTAGTATTACTGGTAATACGGTAATAAATTCAAAACAATTCAAGCATTTTAGTTTATTTTGGACAGTTTGGGGGGGGGGGGTGGAAATGTTTTCTAAATTCCCACCGTAGGCATTTGTGATGCCGGCGCTTTCCTCTCTCGCCGCACATTGGTTCCCGTCCGGAGAGAAGAGCACAGTCCTCGCGGTCTACACTTCCGGCACACAGGTAGCATCCATGTCTTCTGCGCCTTTTCTCTCTCCTTCTATGATCCCACTTCGTTATGCCGGTTCATCCCATTCTCTCTTTCTCTGTCTCTCTCTCTCGCTCTTTCATTTTCCCTCTCTCTCACTGTCTCTCTTTCTCTCTGTCTCTCCTTCTCTCTCTCTCTTTGTCTCTCTCTCTCTTTCTCTTACCCTCTCTTTCTCTCTCTCTTTCCCTCTTTCTCTTTTTCTCTTTCCCTCTCTCTCACTGTCTCTCTTTCTCTCTGTCTCTCCTGCTCTCTCTCTCTCTCACTCTACCCTCCCCTATCTCTTTCTATTTCCATTCCTTTTTTTACCGGTGCTATCTTCTTTATTTTAATAAGAGACTGAAAAGACAGGTAGGTGCGGGCATCTCGTCTTTCATGGCCGCTGCCATCTGTGGCTCGACGGTGCTCGGTGGCTGGCCGGCTGTCTTCTATATATACGGTAAGCATTTCTGTATATTTTTGCAGCTCTACTTTTTTAATAATTAAATTTTTTATCCTCGGAACATTTCTTTTCTCATGGTCAGTCAAAAATTTCTCACCATCAGCACGGAACTGATCTTTGTACAGTAGTATGTATTATTGAAGCTAAAAACTCACTCTTGTCCATTTCATTATCTGAAACAGTAGAATGTGATTTAGAGAGAAGTGGCTACAATATTATTTAAAAAAAGTCAAATACCGTATTTTCTCTATTAGTACGCCCGGTGGTACTATTTTTCAATACACTTGCAGGGAAGGGGCACTATTAGAGGGAGGGGTTCTATTAGAGGGAGGGGTGCTATTTTTCAATGTGAGAAACTAAAAGTTCAATAACAACATTTTATTCCCAAAAAAAGAAGAATAGTAGGTCGATTTCAATGGAATCATCTATGGAATATCAGTTTAACAACAGATTTTTCATGAATTTGCCATCAGTTCTTTGGTTAGAGCACCACATGCCTCCAGGATCCTTTCGAAGTACATCTAGAGATGAGGTTATAGACTGTTAGGGAGGGGGGGTACTATTAGAGGGGGGTTCTAATAAAGAGGTGTACTAATAGAGAAAATACGGTCGATTACGCGTTGAGTGTCTCGTGCTCCTTCAAAGGTATTCTGGGCGTTGGAACGGCTGTTCTGCTGCTTCGATTCACGAGTGACTCGCCGTCGCAGAACGAGTTCGTCTCGCCGCGCGAGCTCAAGTTTCTCGAGGCCAAGCTGCCAACGGCGACGAAAAAGGTGAGAGATAGAAAGCCAGAGAGAGAGAGAGGACGAAGAGGCGACCAGCCAAGAAGTTCGGGTAAATGATAATTTTTTCAATGGCTTAGTTTCATCTAAATTGTAACAAAGAATGTTCTCGAATCATAGAAATGTATTTTTTTCATTCTTAAAAAAATACAAAAAAATTTCTTTTTTTATTAGATAAAAAGGTCTCCTTTAGGGCGATGTACAGCCAGCTTTGCGACAACTTCTTCTCTCGCCGGCTGTTCTTGCCATTGTGGTACAGACTAACACTTCTTTTTATATATGTAAATACATATTTGTATGTATTTGCATAAGAGTTATTCAAGGCCTTTTCACTGTCGAAATTAGCGGAAATTTCATTATGATTGGTTATTTTCCCTTAATTTTTTTGGTTATTTTCCCTTAATTTTTTTCTATCTTCTCTGCTAAAAAAAGAGATTGTGAAAATTGCAAGGTTCAGGTGGCCTTCTACGCCTTGGGCTTCACGATTGCTCTCACGCACTCATTCCTGCCGTCTTTCATCAACGAACAGCTCCGCCTTCCCCTTCAGCTGGTTTGCATTTACTTTGCGATCTTTGTGATAATAAATCAAAGGCCGACTACATTCATGAAGCTGTCACTTAGTTGTTTACTTTGCTTATTAATATATATTTAATTTAACTTTTTTTTAGAACGGCTTTTACACAATGACGCCGTTCCTGGTGCAAATCTTTTCGAAGGTTGTTTTTTTTTTAAATATTTTTTTAGAGTGAATGTATTGTTAAAAATTGCGACTTAAGTTCTAAAGTTCTATAGAAGCAAAGAATACAAAAACAACCCATCAACTCGTCCTTTTATTTCCGAAAATATTGCAAAGCTCACAATGTAAACCACATACCTTGCTCTTTCCGTTTCTCTTTCTCTCTTTTCATATCTCTCTCTATCTCTAACTCTTTCTCTCTTTTATTTTATCTCTCTATTTTGCATGATCTCTCGCCATATTCCTCTTTTTTCTCGCTTCTTCGCTCTCTTTCTCTCTCTTCTCATTTTTCAACATCTATCTCTTTCTCTCACTTCTCATTTTTTCATTGACAATATTAAAGGGATACTATTATGGGGGGGGGGTTATAATAAAGGGGGCTACTAATAAAAATTAGGTTTTTTTAAAATCAAGTGTTGGTTGTTTACGTTTACGTGGATTCAAGTACTATTTTTTTTCTATTTTAGCAAGGGGTTTGAAATCGCGATAATTTTTTTTGACATACTAATTATTGAAAAAGTAATAGCAGTGTTATCCATGTATGTATTTATATACATAGATGGTGATGGGCCCAGTCATGGACATGCTGGTACGGCGGAAGATTCTTTCGCAGACGGCAACAGTTCGGGTTGCTCAAGGCATTGGTATGGAGACACATTTTCATTTATTCTTTTTTTTAAAGATTAATATCCCAACAATATCTGTTTTTTGTAGGACCATAAATTTGTCATCATAGTATAGGGTAGCAAATCGTTTTACAAATATTCAATATATATACTTTATAATGTCTATACAGTTTTTTCAAGTTATAAAAAACTTTCTAAATCAAGCCGAACTTTCAGCTGGCATCGGCTCTGCGCTCGTCTTCCTCGGCCTCGCCACTCTGGCTTCTTGCAGCCAGCCAGAGGTCACGCTCGGACTTCTCATCATTTTTGGTTCGAACGATAGTCTCTTGATAATTAATATTGATCGATGAAAGAAATGCGTATTTATGTTCTATTTTAAGCGGATAGTTTGTAAGAAAAAAAAGAAACAGAAAAATTACTTCTAATTTGTAAAGGAATCGTTTTCGCCGGAGGCGCCTGTGGCTTCTACACTTCACTTCTCACAATTGCGCCTTCAATGACAGGTACTTGTGTAAATTGAGATAAAAGATTAAAACTAGGCTATACAGCGAATAAATAAAGTATTTCTTGTTGTTGTGAATAATATCAAAATAACATTATCAATTCCTTTCATGTAAAATTGCTGGATTCGGTGGGCTTGCTCGAATAGCCGGCACAGTCTCCGCCTCGTCGATTATAGCGTATCTCGCGAAATTGGTTTCTTTTTTAAACTTTTTTCTAATTATTTAAAAATATTTCTTCAATGTATTTTGATGTCAATCAAGTAAAATAATTTACATTCATGAAAAGATACATCAAATGTTAACAAATTTTTTCTTTGCAATCAGGAATCTCCTCATAAATGGAAAATTATTTTCCTCGTCACGAGTGCAGTCCAAATGGTGGCAGCTATCGTTTTTCTTTTCTTCGGATCAGGTTGGAACGAAATTTATGTGGATATATTTTTGCATATGTACATACATACATTTTCTAGTATGTATGTACATACATACATTTTACAGACTCTTTTTTTATTCAGGAAAAGTTCAAAGTTGGGCGTTGCCAAGACCTGTGGAACAGAGTGAGGGTGCAATCTGCGGAAAGAAGAGCAAAGATGGGTCAGAAAGCTGTGAAGAAAAGAAGTTTTCATCGAACAAGTGTTAATTGTGAGTTATTTACTGTATCACATGACAACTAAAACTGTCTTGTATTTCGATCTCTCTACTTGATATTTTGTAGAAATTTCAACATGTGTATGTACAGTCCCGCCCAACATTTCAGGTACATAGATTAATCAGATTAATTAGATTAATCTAAATAATCTCAATTGATTTTTCAGCGCATAGGACGCATTTCAATAGAGTTTTCAGGTTAATCTAGACTAATTCGACGCTGTTAAACACGTTGGTAACATTATTTTCTTAAAATAAGTTGAGATTAACGAGAAAATTCACATTTTAGCCAGAAACCCGTTTTAAAAATGCAGCGCATTGCGCATGTAATGCAGCGCATTGCGCACCATTTTCAAACAGGTTTCCAGCAAAAATATGAATTTTCTCGTTATTGTCAATTTGTTTTCAGAAAATAATGTTACCAACGTATTTAGCAGCGTGGAATTAGTCTAGATTAACCTGAAAACTCTATTGAAATGCGTCCTATGCGCTGAAAAATCAATTGAGCTTATTTAGATTAATCTAATTAATCTAATTAATCTATGTACCTGAAATGTTGGGCGGGACTGTACATAAATACATATGTATAATCTTTTTTTCTCTCAAAAAATGCTTAAGAAGAACTTCTACACCAGCTACGGAATTTGATTTTAAATTTTTATTTCATTTGAAAGAGAGAAAAACTCGACATAAATGTGATTAGAAACAGTCCGTCCACTATGTTGAATAAAATAGCCTTTGCAAACCACCGCGAATTAATTTACTTTGAAGTCAATAACTATTATATGCTAAAATATATAAAAGGTGTCGCACCACGCATAGCAGCAGATCCCGAAGCGAGTTTATGCATGTTTGATGCAGAATGAACAGCAAGTAACCTCAATTGTCTTGCATCGATTGAAATTGTTGGAGATGCACGAGCCAGTGAGTGATTAGATGAAGGAAAAGTGATGAACGAGGAGGACTGTCTGAAGAGGGGGAGAGGGATATGATATATGATTTGGCAGACTACTGATACGTGGAGTATGCTGCTCTCTTTTTTTGGCAATTAGTGCTGGTACCTCCAGCTCTAGTCAACACACTTGCGAGTTGTATATTCTGAATTAGGAAATGAGCAGTTTTGAGAGGAGAAATCCAGCGATTGCCACAGAAGTCAGCACGGCGACTGCGAAGAAGGCCATGATGACCCAAACGAACTGCACAAGGAATTTTCATTTAGTAAGGTTGAAAAACAACTTTTGTAACAGAAGTAAAAAAAATAATAATAATAAAATTCAAGGAATGTTATATGATTAATGCAATATAATTTAAGTAATAGCGCTAACCGGATACGACTGGGCTTCGTTTTGTGGAAAAGACGAACTAAAAACTTGATTAGTTTATTTTCATAGATATTTATCTTCATTCGACTCATTTATGTGTTTCTGCGATTTTACAATAAGGCATGCACAAAGTAGTTTAAAAAGATTCTATTCGATAAATTTATAAAAAGAATAAGAATTTTGCGTAATAGTTTCTGACTTACTTCTCAGAGGCTGCAGAGGCAGTGCTGAAATTGTTGTCTGCTTCGGTGAGAGCAGAAGTACTCAATGCCGGCGAATTGTAATCCGTTTTTGTGATTTTTTTATTATTATTCCTTATTAATAACAGCCCTAGGGTCCTCGGAAAGTGTAGGTAGGAATGGCAGAATTTATTCCGTCTAAAATTTAAAAAAAATCTTTTTGGTCTCCCCAACATGGCAGTGGGTGTCGTGAATGGCAAAGTGGCGGTGGTAGTTGTGGTAGTTGCAGTGGTCGAAGTCGTTGTTGTGCTGTAACGCACGATGCAATGGATATTGTGAACGAGACTAATTTAACGAAAATGACTAGAATACCGTTCCATTAGCTCCCTATTTTGGAAGTGGTTGTAGTCGTGGTGGATGTTGAACTGATTTAATTTTGAACAAAATATTAAAACAAAAAAATTATTTTGTTTTCTTGTGAAAATAAAAATATTCTAGCGTTGGCTCAAGTTTGCCTCTATTTTCTATCCTGTATCGTAATATCAAAGCCAATTTGTTGTTTCAATGTTCATGCTCATCGTCAGTCCATTTCCTTCATGGTAGCGGTGAAAATGTTATTTTGTTTAGCTTTCAATCCATTTTGGTGTTTCTATGTTTTTATGCTCAGAAATTCGTGGGAGCGAAATTAAACGATTAAAAAAAGTTAACTTATTTGGCAGATGCAATGTGCCGTTTAGAAGCTCTTTCACCTGTGAAAAAAAGAATTTTTTTCTTTTCTAGAAATTCTTTTAAAACATTTGGTTTAAATCGTTTTGCATTTTTCTTACTATGGAAAAACTTAAATTAAATTGATGCTGCTGTAACCTGATCAAAGTTAGCTAAAGTCAGTTTTCCGACGGATTCGCTTTGCCTCCGGTTCTCTTCAAGATAAGCAATGATGTTGGTTCTGGCGTTGGGAAATTCTCTGATGTCGAGTTTGCAGTCGTTGGATTCTGTTCCGCAGACTGTTCTCATGCTGTGGAAGCGATTGTCGCGCCACTCTAAATTCCACTACATTCATATCCTTTATTGAGCGTTTTCTGCGAATACAACAGCAAAAACATTCTCTGTATCACAATTAATTAAAAATATAAATAGTGCGCCATTCATAAATGTCATAAGTATGCATATGTATGTAATTGTTGACATTTACTATTTTCCCCCTTCCCCTCTCTTTCTCACTCAGTTATCGCATCTACCCGAAGGCATTTTTCTTTCTTATATTTAAGCCGATACATTGAAATATTAATTTTATGTACGATAAATAATTAAATAAATATCTGTGTGCATACGTGACATAGTGCAAGGTATTTCCTCATCACATATTCTAACCAATCGTAATCCGAATTAAAGCGTTGCGTTGACAGCTTTGCGACGTTAAGCCATCGCTGTCAATTTCGTAGACGCAATATCTGGATCCAAAGCGATGAGAGCAGCGCTCGCTGCATTGGATTCCATTCGCCCAGGTGTAGCATGTAGCATCCTTAAAGTCAAGTCGGGATGACATTAATAGTACGATTTAAAAATTGGTCGACCTCCGCGTTCACATCAAATCTCCAGTCATCTTCGATAATGCATTGAATAAAACTTCCCCGGGGGTACTAATTAATTACTAATTAAATTCGAATTATTAAAAAACAAAATTACTCCTTTGTTCGCTGAGTTGCACTCGCCGGCGGATGTCAACTGAAGAAGCGCAAGCGCAAAGAGGCAAAATGTGAGAGAGCAGGCAGCATGAGAGGTTGCCATCAAAGGAAGAGAGAGAGAGGGGAGCGAGTGGAGAGGGGGAGGTAGGGGAGAGAGGGGAGAGATAGCGGCAGAGAAAAACAGAGAGTGGTCGGAGAGCCGACAACCGGCCGGCCAAGCTGCTGGTGTAAATGATGAGTTTCGGGACAATCTTCCAAAGTGCGTTTATTTTAGGGAGAAAAGTTTTGCATTTTCGCCTTTATTTCGTAACCGCTATTAATGTTTGGAATACTCATACATACATATTTAGTTTGACAGGATATGACTTATTTCAAATGAGAGCGAAACTCAACAGCAACCCTTGTTTCTCTTAAGACTGTGGTAAAGTGTCGATCTTCTCAGGCTAAAAAGTAAAGGAAAGAACATGTGTCGAAGCCTGGCTGATTGTGAGGTTGACTTGAGCCATTCCCAGCCAGGTTTCGCCACATGTTCTTTACCTTTATGCGGCAATCAAAACTGATATCATTTTCTTGGCGCATATTAATTTGCGTCAATGTCGAGTGTGAGAGATGCTTGGGGCCGGTGCCCGAAAAAGCGGGTCGCTCCTGACAGAGCTGAACCCGGACACAGGGTATGCGCAAGTTTGATGCAGAATGAATGGCATGAAAGGACATCACATCAATTGCCGTGCATCGATTGACATTATTGGAGAGGCACAAGTATTGATGAAGGAAAAGTAATGAACTTGTTAGACGTGTGGGAAGAGAAGGGTGGGGGGGAGTGGGATAGGAATTAACAGGTATATGGTACATACATATATACATATGAAAGGCTACTGATAAATGAAGTGTGCGTATGCGGTGTGCTGCACGCTATTTATATGCATGCGGTGTGCTGCTCGCTATTTATATGCACGATGGCTGGCGAATTGTATATATATATATATATATATATATATATACATATATATTTTCTGAATTAGAAAATATATATATACATATATATTTTCTGAATTAGAAAGTGAGCAGTTTTGAGAGAAGAAATCCAGCGATTGCCGCAGAAGTCAGCGCGGCGAAGAAGGCCATGACGACGCAGAAGAACTGCACAAGACAATTTTCCATTTTGTAGACTTGAAAACCAATTATTGCCAAGAAATAAAAACAATTTTCGCTAGTAATCTTATAATCTAGTTGTCTTAAAATATCATATAAGAAATAGCGCTAACCGGATAGACGAACTAAAAAGTTGATTAGTTAATTTTCATAGATATCTTCCATTTCTCATTGTCCGAGGCTGAAGAGGCCGTGATGAAACTGTTGTCAATTTTGGTGAAGGCAGAAGTCCTCAATTGTTGGGCGAACTGTGAACTTTTTAGAGAAATAAAAAAAAAGATCATCTGAAGCAAAATTCGTTTTTTTCTGTACGTACTTCCATGATTAAAAAGCTCATTTATTGTATGGTGGATATGTGCCATTTAGAAGCTCCATCATCTGTGAAAAACTAAAGATTTTTTCAATATTTTATTTGTAAACATTTCGTTAAAGTCGTCTCGAGTTTTTCCTATTATGGGAACATTTATGCTTTACTTTAATTAATTTAGTACTACTGTAACTTGATCAAAGTTGGCTAAAGTCAGTTTTCCGGCGGCGAATTCGCTTTGCGTCCGGCTTTCTTCAAGAAAGGTAATGATGTTGGCTCTGGCGTTGGGAAATTGTCTGATGTCGAGGTTGCAGTCGTTGGAGCCCGTTTGAGAGACGTTCTTCACGTTGCAGAATCGACCTAAACTTAAACATTCGTAGTTTCTTTTTATGCTTTTTTTGAAAACAACAAACCTCCTTTTCATTACAATAAATTTTAAATATAAATATTAAAAGATATTCACAAAATGTTATACGTATAATTGTCGCTGTTTTTTGTTTTCTGTGCAAACGTGACATATGCAAAATATTTTTAAATTCTAACCAATCGTGATTTGAATTGCTGTGTTGCTCTGGCAGTTTTGCGACGTCAAGCCATCGCTGTCTATTTCGTGGACGCAATAAATGAATCCAGAGCGATTCGAGCAACGTTCGCGACACGGCTGCCAGTTCCCCAGTTGTAGCATGTAGCATCCTAACGAATGTATGTAAAAGCAAAGTCGGGATCACAAGGGCCCTTCAAGCCACACGGCATCGCGAAGCTTACTCATATAAGGCGGCTACGCAAAATCGTAATTTGAATGAATTCAACATTGGTGAGAAAGGAAGGTTCACACTTAATGAGCTGGCTGCTACGCAGTGAAAGCTAGAAACGATCGCAACGCGTGGAGCAGTCTCGCGTTGCGGATTTGACACTTATGAACATGATTTTGATGACTATCATGTATTAGACCGATGGAATGACCGTGGGATGACGTTTAGACTAGAAGTTCAAAAATACATAGCAGTCCTCGCCGTTCACTAAGAATCCCCCTTTCTGCACCCTCTACGAAAGAGCATTGAATAATAGTGCCCCGGGGTGCTGATGATTGAAAAGAATTCGGAATATTTTAAGAAAATAATTACTCCAATGTTGGCATAGTTGCACTCGTCGGCGGAAGCCACGTGAAGAATCGCAACCACGATGAAGCACAGCGGCAGAGAGTAGGCAGCACGAGAGGTCGCCATCAGAGGAAGAGGGTCGAGTTAGAGAGAGAGAGAGAGAGAGAGAGAGAGAGAAAGGGAGGGAGAGAGAAAGAGAGAGAGAAAGAGAGAGAGAGAGAAAGAGAGAGAAAGAGAGAGAGAGAGAAAGAGAGAGAAAAGAGAGAGAGAGAGAGAGAGAGAGAGAAGGAGAGAGAAGGAAGGACAGAGGCGAGCGAGTAGACAGAGGTGAGAGAGCGGAGAGGGAGCGAGTGGAGAGAGGAGAGAGATAGCGGCAGAGAAAGCCCGAGAGTGGTCGGATAGACGACCACTGGCCGGCCAAGCTACTGGTGTAAATGATGTGTTTCGGGGTAATCTTCCAAAGTGCATTTATTTTGAAGAAAAGTTTTGCATTTTTTCGTCTTTATTTCGAAACCGCTAATAATGTGTATACTCTTATATACATATGTACTTTGAAATTAGCCTCATGCCCTTAACATTACATTTCAAGGGGATCAGACTTGATCTTTTCAATAGGATAAATAAGGCTTACCCTTAATTATTCAAATTAGTACTATACAAATTTATATAAATTATGTAGTTTACTTTGGTACTAATGGTGCCAAAAGTACACTTAAGAGTCCGAAAAATGGGATCCTGACTTGTCCTTTGGAATGAATGATCAATTTCTTCCTCTTTTAATGAGTCGTGAACGATCGCGCTGTTACTTCCTCAAGTTACTATAAAGCATTCATTAATATTTATTTTTACTCGCCTCATTAATATTTTGCTCTTATAAACAGCAAAATTCGAATTCGTCCATAATTTCTGCTACACAAAGACATCAGATCCTTGATTTATCGAATTATTTTTGTACGTGAAAATAATAAAAAAAGCACGAATTTCATTATGAGGAAAGATGCCAATGATCGATATTTTTGTGCTCGATCATTGCTTTCTGTTATGCCAAGAAATATCAATTCGGTACAGAAAGAAAACAAATAATTGACCGATAAATCGATTTTAACTATATAAAAAAGATTGCGCTCAATGTAAAATGCCGTCATCACAATCGATTGAGTAAAGAGTGATATGCAATTATGAAAATAAGAAGAAATAAAAACAATATTTAAAAGAAATAAGAGTTTGGAATGGCGCTGAAATTATTGCATTGTTCATTCAGACTTTCTATGTGAGATTCTCTGGACGTTCAGGTAGACGGAAAAGGGAAATAAATGTAAACAAAAGATCAAAGAAAAAATGAGAAAAATTTGAAATATCAGTTAAAGAAGGACGATTACCAAAAATATATAATTAATGAACTTTTGAATTGCCGCGTTAACCTGCGAAATAGCACTCTCCCAATCTCGCGTGCTATTTCGCAGGTCACAGAGAATTCGAAAATAGCATGAGCGAATGAGAAGGCGAAGGGCCGCATATATTCGAAATATCACTTTGTTTTCCGGTGACCGTCCTCCTTTAAGGAAAACAAAGCACATCGATACTATTCATCTGTAAAAACTAACAAAATAAATCGGCATACGAAGAAAAGAGTTATTTGAGCATATTGATAAATATTCGTTGGCCAACTTGATTTCAAGGCATTGCAAAAGATCTGCAAGTGAGAGCCAGAAGAAGAAAAAGTGAAAAGAGCAGGAAAGGCACCAAGTCTAGCTAAATTTGCTATTAACAACGCATTCAACGAGATAATTATTGATTTAAATAATACTATCTGGAGAACGTTAGCATTTCAGTCCAAGTAAAATTTCATTTGAATAGAAATGGATGTAACGAAATGAGGGACGAACGAGATTCAAAAATGTAATTACAAATATTGCAAAGTTGTTCAAATGCAAACTCAAGAATGCTCCGTAGGAAACGAGTGTGAAAATGCCAATTTAGCGTCAAATATGCGGAATGTTTTTGTTGTAGAGGATAGGTGATGTCCGATAAAAAAGGCGAAGAAAAAGGACAAGAAATGAGTAGGGAATGAAACAAAGGAGAAGAGGCAATAAATCCAGAAAAGATCGATAAATCGATATTGGGTCAAAGTGGATATTATCAGAAATCGATCTAATGGAGGTCATTGTTGCGCGGCTTTCGATTTCGCTTCATGATCAAGCCCTTCTTCAGCGATTGTGGCCGCTTTCGGCCGTTCTTGCGGAAGTAGAGATTGCAGGCGCTGGATGGAAGAAGAATAATAGTAGTAATATTAATAGATAGATTTATAAAACCATAATTTTAAAAGAATATTTAAAAAAAACTTGAGCCTAATTGTGGTTAAGTTGAGTATTAATAATATAACTTCGCTTGAAACGTATGTATTTTTAATGAAAAAGAAACAAAAAAGAGCAGAAAAAGAGAATCATTATTGCATTGGAAAAAGCACAAGTTTCATTCGGTGTAGAAAGAGACCAATAATCGACGTTTGTGCAAGTTCTTGTTTTGTTATGCCAAGAAAACAATATAGAAAGTAAATAAATGGTATTCATTTTTTGTATGTATGAAAAGAGAAGCAAGAAGAAAGAGCAAGAGATCGAGAGAAATAGAGACCGAGAGAGCACGAGAGAGTGAGAGAGCGAGATAGGGAGAGACCGAAAGATAGATATGCATGTACATATGTGTATAGAAAGAGCGAGAGAGGGGAGCGATAGGGACAGAGAGGAAGAGAGATAGAGAGAGAGAGAGCGAGAGCAAGGGAGAGATAGAGACGAACTTGCACTCGATGTCGCCGTCGTTATTGCGTCTCCACAGCGACGTCTGCCTCGTGTTGCAGTTGGCGCAGACCGAGTTGGAGTGGCAGCTCACGGCCTATTTATGATTTATTCATTATTTTATACTTAATTTATTTATATTAATTTATTATGTTTATATTTAATTTAATTATTTTTTATATTTAATTAGGTTAACCTCGTTCACTTTTTTCATTTCTTGCAATAAGGATCATCAATTTCAAGCCTGTTTGCACATTCCCAGTCTTGACTAATACTTTGTTCCTTAGATCTCTGAGTCTCTCGCTTTCTCTCTCTCTCTCTCTCCTTCTCTATCTACTTCTCTCTCTCTTTCTCTCTCTCTCTCTTTGCCTCTACCTTTCTCTCTCTCTCGCCCCTCCCTACTCTCTCCATCTTCCTCACCGGTATCCGCTTCTTCAGGGGTGGCCTTGCGGACGCGAGTGGATCTTGAGGCGGCGGCGAGAAGGATGAATGTTGCTGTTGCTGTTGCTGCGTCGACTGCGCGCTCCCCTGCGGCAGGGAAGTCGCGTAGAGACCGCACGAGGGAGATTGCGCGAACGCCTAGAAAATCAAATTAAAAAATAGAAATGTATTCCAAGTTATTGTCAGGGTGTAACAACTTACACTAAGTCTCAATTATTACAAGTTAACTAAGTAAGAAGAAAGGTATGGATGTAAGCACATCAGAATATATGTACTATTTGCATGCTGCTACATATTCCTATGTTTCAGCATCACTCAGAAAAGATGACCCAAAATGGTGGACTCGAAGGATGGTTCGCACAATTGTTGAGGTGGCAGAAGAAGAGTTCGCATTTCGCAATTCGCAACTGCCATTCTCGTCAAATCGTAGAAAGTTATGTGGCATCAATCTTTTTTTTTATATTCCTTACAAAATCCTTCTCCAAACACACTTGCATTGCACACGCATAAAAGTGCATAACTGGAATATATATGGAAGTGCAAATATTTGCGAGCGCTCTCTTGAATGTGAGTCAGGGGCCCCTCACCGGTGAGAGAGAGAAAGAGGGAGAGAGAGAGAGAGCCTGTAGCTGACTGCTGAAGCAGCCGCTGCTGGAGAGATGCCCCGTCAAAGATGGAGCAGGAGGGATGACTCAACGCTAACACAGAACGGAAATGGCACGAGCGGAATCGAACCCGCACCATTCGCGCCGTGTTCACATCAGGGCCCAGCCCCCGGGGGCCGGGGCGGGGCCCACCTCGGGTGCCGATTCCGGGGGTGGGGGGCCGTGGATTATATTATAATAAGCAGAATTTTTTAGCTTTGAGGCACTGTTCGGGTGCCGGGGTTAGGGCCAATGGGGGCCAGGGCCGGATACTTGGGTACCCTGGCCACCCTGGTTCTCACCGCACTACGCCTAGGTTGACCAAAGCTGCCGCGAGCGGAATCGAACCAGCATTGTTCGCACCGTGTTCACATAGCACTACACCTAGACTACGCTGCTCGCGCGTTACCAACCGGATCGTAGTAGGCGTGGGCGTCGAAACCGACGGAGGCAGCAGCGGCTGCAGCGGCTGCCGCTGCCGTGGTCATGTGCGACTGCGACGGTGAGACGTATTCCATCGGCGTGCCGCCATTCCAGTAAACTCTGCAAATAAAAATAAATTTTTTCAAGCATTAAATTAAAATACTACGAATATAATTTTTTCATATTTTAGAAAGATATGTATGTGGCTAATTCATACGGTTTAAAGTGACGTTTATGTTATTTAATACATGTGGTTTTATGCTCAAACGTGCTTTTATCTTAGCGCACTATTATTTTTAATACGATATCTAACTAACAATAAGCCGAAGGAAAGCCAAAAATTTGAGGACGCACATTTAAAATGGCCCTAATGTTAGTACCCTTGTAGAAAGCACTTGGCTCATTTAAAGAAACACATGTTTTTGATCTAAACACATAAATAAGGCATTATGCACAGCTGTAACGTGTCTATAAATATATACTTGAATTTACCTTAAAAAATTAGACAAATATAATTCAAGCATGCAATTAGGTTAGTTCGACTATATTTATTATTATATTCTTTTTTAAAGGACAGATGGTGAGAATACATGTGGTTTTATGCTAAGTACTATGTCATTTCATGTCGCTTCGCGTTCACATGTGGTTTTAAAAAATAAATAAAAAAATTACGCTGAAAGAAGAATTCTGTGAGTATCGAGAATGTACCTTACATAATTCATAAAAGAAAAGGTGACGTTCGCAAAAGTATATCCATACATATGCTTTCGCCAACTTCAGCTTCTTTCTAGGTCTGTTAAAAGCACACTTCACGTCATTATGAAAGGAGGGAAGGGTCAGAGGGTGTGGCAATACTCTGCTGACCACTCTCTTTTTTTATTGTCTACTTTTCTTCTTTCCACCGCCTCATCCTTTTTCACGTGCAACCTCTCATGTTTTCATCTCTCATTCTCTCTCTCTCTCTCTCTCTCCCTCTCGCTGTCCAATCTCTCTCTCTCTCTATCTCTCTCTCTCTCGCTGTCCAATCTCTCTCTCTATCTCTCTCTCTCTCTCTCGCTGTCCAATCTCTCTCTCTATCTCTCTCTCTCTCTCTCTCTCGTTCTCTCTCTCTCTCTCTCTTTTCTCTTCATCTCTCCATACTACCGAATACGCGTGCATAGTGTAACAATGTGCATATTATAGATGTGCATATTATGGGCAAAGAAAGGCGTCGCCGGGCACACAAAAGGCGTGGAAACTATTTGATCAGAAAGAGAAAGGGAAAGAGAGAGAGAGAGAGAGTGCGCGCGAGAGAGAAATGAGGGCGCTAGCCCAACTGACGGCGTCGTCTGCAGCATCGTCGCATGCGTGTAGAAGGCGCCCGCCGGCTCGAGCTGCAGCAGATGATGCGAGTGGGAGTGAGGATGCGAGAGAGAGTAGGGATGAGAGAGAGCAGCAGCAGACGACGAGGCGGACGAGAGAGAGGACATCTCCACGAGAGACGACAGCGGAGAGAGACGCTCGAGCTTGGGCTCTAGCAAAGAGGAACGGAAAATATAATATTTTTTTAACTCGTATATTTATAATATAAATGTATTTAAAAAAAATAATGATTGGGTTATGATTCTCGTTAATTTTGATTTAGAAATATCTTGGAAAGGTCAAATAATCTCATGCGGACGCAGTATGTTATATAGCAGTGTGCTTTTTTTTTAAAATTATATTTGAGGATACTGTACTTTACGTGCTAGGACCTAAGGCTGACATATTTTTGAAAATTAATAATTCCCGCTCACCTAGCGTGGGCGACGACGACGACGACGACGACGAGCAGATGGCGTACGTTGCAGGAGGCGGGTCGGAAGTCATGAGAGACGCGATCTCGGGGAGCTGCTGGGGAGGACGAGGAGGCGGCAGGGGGGCGACGCCGAAGGGAGACTCGGCTGGAAGGAGAGAGAGAGAGAGAGAGAGAGAGAGAGAGAGAGAGGGAGGGAGGGAGAGAGGGAGAAAGAGGAAGAGAGGGATAGGGAGAGAGGGAGAGAGAGGGAGAGGGAGAGAGAGGGGGAAGAGAGGGAGAGAGAGAGAAACAGAGATCTTAAGGGAGTGGTAGGAAAAGAGGAAGAGAGGGAGAGAGAGAGAGAGGAAGATAGGAAGGGAGTCAGAGATGGAGAGCAGAGAGGGAGAGAATAGTATCGAAAGTGATACAGAGAACCATGAAGAGAGAAAGAAAATGGGATATATGTAAGTTATTTTAAGCACGATCGCCGTAACAAAACACCCTCAGAGAATGCTTAGCATATCCACATTCAGAACATATAAAACCACGTGGACAAAGGTTTGTGATCAGTTGTCATTATTGCAAAGAAGAATCAGATTTTAATTTTCTTTTATTTTTGGCGGGAGAATAAAAATCCAGCCAAAATTTCGCAAGTTCACACTCGAATAAATATGCGACGATGCCAGAACGGCGCTCTACTCTCTCTGGTGACCTGGCCGGGAAGAGGATATAAAAAAGGGTGAGAGGGAGGAAGAGGGAGGGAGGGAGGCAAAGCTTAAAATGGCCAATAAGGGGCGGTGATTTAAGTGATGGAGAGAGAGTGAGAGAGAGAGATGGAGAGAGAGAGAAAGAGAGATGGAGAAAGAAAAAGAGAGATGGAGAGAGAAAGAAAGTGAGAAGTTACGAGAATAAGGAGGGCTGGAGATGTCGAGATGTGCACCTCCGTGTGTCCCGGTCGCCCTTCTAGCATCGGTCGGCCCATAAAATACGCGCATCTCTCTCTCTCTCTCTCTAGCTATCTGTTTCTCTCTATCCCTCTCTCGCTCTCTCTTTCTTCAACTGTCTACCTCATTTTCCACCATTTCCTCTCTCTTATATCTAGCTCTTTCTCCCTCTCTCTCTCCCTCCCTAACTCTCTCCTCTCACTCTCATATCTCTCTCCCTCTCCTTCTCTCTCTCCCTCTCCCTCTCTCTCTCTCTTTCTCTCCCTCTCATCTCTCTCTCTCGCTTCCCCTTCCAGCCGCGCTTCATGCCCGCACACGGTGTGCACACGTTCAGATTGTCAACAGAATAAAAGTGCGAGAGAAGAGGGAAGAAGGTAGACGGGCAGAGGAGAGGGGGGAAGCTCTTTCTAAGGAAAGGGCGGCAGGGTCGAGAGAGAGAGAGGGAGAGAGAGAGAAAGAGAGAGAAAGGGAGAGAGAGAGAAAGGGAGAGAGAGAAAGAGAGTGCAGAGAGAGCAGAGAGAGGAAGATGGAGAGCGCGAGATAGACCAAGCACGAAACAAGGAAGAGCTGTCAGAAGATGGCATAGCTTTCTCACTCGCCACTTTCTCTGTCTCTCTATTTCTCACTCACGATCTCTCTCTTCTCTTTCTCTCTCTCTCTCTTCTCTCCCTCTCCCTCTTCCTCCCTCGCTTTCTCCTCACAAGGTGATGCATGAATCACGTTTAAAGCCGGCGCTGATGTCTCTCGGCTTCAAGCCCGCCAAAAGACAGAGGAGCAACGCAAACTCCTATGGCAAACTGTCTCAGGGATCGGCCTCAGGCGAGAGTGAGGAGAGAGAGAGAGAGACAGAGGTGGAGAAAGGTAGAGGGAGAGAGAGAGATAGAGGGAGAGAGGGAGAGGGAGAAAGAAGAGGGGAAAGACACAGAGTGATTGAGAGCTAACGCAGAAACAAGCGTTTAGAGGAGATCGAGAGCTGTGAGAGATGTGGAAAGCGAGAGACGGAGTGTGAGATATGGAGCGAGAGATAGAGAGAGAGGGAGAGATAGAGACAGAGAAAAAGAGAAAGAGATCCCCTCGGGGCGCGTGCATCATTCCTGTGCTGCGTCCTGCGTCGAAGCACACGGGAGAGCAATGTAGCCTCAGGGGGATGGAGGAGGAGGAAGGCCAGGAAGACGATGCTGTGATGGCGACGGATGAAAGTTGGGAGGGAGAGAGTGAGAATGAGTCAGAGAAAGAGAGCGGCAGAGGAGAGAGTGAGCGAGAGTGAGAGAGAGGGAGGTAAGAGAGAGTCTGATAGAGAGAGAGACTGAGAGAGAGGGAGATAGTGAGAGAGAGAGAGAGAAAGAGAGCCACTCCACTTCTGCTCCCAAGAGTCAACGACCACCTCGTCCAGCCATCATCATCAAAAAGCGGATGCTCCTGCCACTACCGGCAGTGGCCCCCGGAGCACGTCTCCGGAACGACAATTAGTCATATTCCCGGTGGTGCGCGAGTTTTCTGTCTCTTTCTCTAAATCTCGCGCTCTCTCTCTCTTTCTCTCTCTCTAATTCTCACATTTCTCTTCCTCTCTCTTTCTCTCTCTCTCTCTTTCTCTCTCTTCCCTCTCTCGCCCAGAATACGTAAATCATGGCTGCTTGCCATTCGCTCCAAGTTGTTGCTTCTCCGCAGACTTCCCTATTCCAATCTGACCACCTTTCCTGCCACCCACCCACGCTCTCTCTCGCACTCTGTTGTTCTATCTCGCTTTATCTCTCTCTCTCTCTCTCTCTCTCTCTCGCACACACACACACACACACAGACACAGACACACACACACACACTTCCTCTCGCAATTATTACGGTCGTGACACCCAACTATGACACGCCTGGGCACGACCGATAGAGAGCAAATCGAGGAAGATGGAGAGAGAGAGAGAGAGAGAGAGCGAGAGAGAGTGAGAGAGAGAGAAGAAGGGAGCGAGAGTAGAAAAGAGCAATGAAGGAGAGCAATATGGGAATGTAGAAAAGGCAAAGGGAAATATGTTTCTGTTCGGGTGGGTGAGATAAATAAAAGGAAAGAAAGTATTTGTATGTATACAGAGACTTATTGTTAGTAGTGAGCGAGGGAGAATTGTCAGCGAAAATGGAGTACAATGCTAAAGAATCGAGCGGGAAAATCAATATAATCGAACTTCAAACTTTTAAGATATTTCAGGAATTCTCATTGTTAGAAACCTCTAGTGAGATGAATTCAATTAAATATTAATATTTCAAATAAGTTCTAATGTACTCAAGAAAGCATGTGGAGAACACGCAGAGATAAGATAAAAATAAATTTGCATAAAATAAATTTGCATAATTTGGTATTCATAGTTCGGGAGGCCGCTTCGAGGTGTGTTCCTTTCTTGGGGCATTCCAGGAAGAAGAGCAAGAAAAGAAGAAGAAGAAGACTATATCATGATGTGGTCAATTCCATGAGAGAGCCCCTTCCTTGCTCGGCTCTCTCTCTCTCTCTCGCTCTCTCTCTCTCGCTCCCTCTCTCTCTCTCTCTCGCTCCCTCTCTCTCGCTCTCATCATCCTCATTACTTGACAATCGATAACTGATTGGCGGTAGAGAGAGAGAGAGAGAGAGAGAAGAGTAAGAAGGCTAGAGAGATAAAGTGATATCAAGAACATGAGAAATCAAGAAGTAGGGGACAACCGCATAACATGGAATAGTGAGAGAGAGAGAGAGAATCAGACAAAGAAGGAAAAAAGAGAACGAGACATTGAACACACTGGACAATATGTAAAGAGAGCGGTTGGCTGGAAGTGGTCCCGAGACGAACTGATATGATATATGGAAATGGAAAGTTGGGGAGAAACAGAACAGTAGCGAGAAGAAGAGAGTATGAAATGGTCAGAGAAAAAAAGAAAGAGAGAAAGAGAGAGAGAGAGAGAAAGCGAGAGAGAGAGAGCGAGAGAGAGAGAGAGTGAGAGAGAACGGGGACACCTACAACGAGTATCGAGTCACAGAGTCAGCTGGTGATATATAGATTGTGCCGGTTAGGATTGGGGGGTTGGAAGTAGGGTCTCTCTCTCTCTCTCTCTCTCTCTCTCTCTCTGGAGTACCGCACAACGATAGAGGGAGGAAGGGAAAGAGAGAGAGAGAGAGAGATAGAGAGAGAGAGAGAAGGAAAGAGAGAGAGAGAGAGAGAGAGAGAGAGGAAGAGAGAAAGAGAGAGGATAAAGAGTATGGAGAGAGAGAGAGGAAGAGAGGGAGAGAGAGGATAAAGATTATGGAGAGAGAGAGAGATTGACCCGACCGTTTGGCGGCAGCCGATCTTGAATTGAGGCTCCTTTCCGACCTCGATCCAGCATAAATTCTCTATCTGTCTGTCTGCCGTTCTCTTCCTTCTCCCTCTCTCATCCTTCTACCCCTCTCTACACTTCTCTAAGTCTCTCACTCTCTTTCTCTCTGTCTCACGTTCGTTCTCTCCACATTCCTGCCTCCAGGCGCGTGTGATATATCATATCTTTCCGCTATCAGAACGGGAGAAATATATAAGAAGAGTCAGAGCGGGGAACGGGAAGGAAAGAAGATCCACAGCGAGCGGTAGGCTGGTGGGAGAGAGAATTCTCAGCTTGGAGGGTTGGCGACGGGGGGGGGGGCTACACCAGACCGGGGGGGGGGGTGCAAGAGATATAAGGTGGATATGACTTGGGGGTGGGGGCATATGGGAACTGTCTATTACGGATAAATTTAATTTTAGCAATAAGTATTCCTCTTCCAACATCCCCGCTAGAATCAAATTGCGAAAAAAAAAGTGATAAATGTATATTTTCTCGCCATCATTAAACCACCGGGACGGTTTATAATGTTCCTAATATACTTTGTCACTCAAGAAAATGAAGGATTCGTGAATCAAGCGCCTTTCTATTCCAATTTGTTATAGTGTACTCTGTCCTTTCAATACTTAATATGTCTAATATTTATAGATGCATCCTAAAAATAAATTTAAAACGAAATGTGGGGAAAAAGGGGAAAGTAGTTAAACTAATAATAAATATGTAAGATAAAAAATATAAATAAATAAAACAAAAAAGTTTCCCCTTACGATGCACGTCGAGAGGCTCAAAGTGAGAGAGGACGTGAGGAGGCTGATTGTAGCGGAGGAGATCGCTGCTGTCCACGGCAGTGCTCGCACGGAAGTCGAACCAGTCGAAGGAGTCACCTTGAGAGAGACAGAGAGAGAGAGAGAGAGAGAAAGAGAGAGAAAGAGAGAGAGAGAGAGAGGGAGAGAGAGAGAGTGAGAGGTAGAAGGAGAGAGAGTGAAAGAATGAGAGAGACATAGAGAGAGATAGAAGGAGAGAGAGAGAGAGAGAGAGAGAGCGCGCGAATTTAGTGAAAATGAGAGAGAAAGAGAGCGAATGATGAGAACAGATGAGTGAGAGAGAGAGAGATGAAAGTGAGAGAGAGAGAGAGAGATGAGAAGAGATGAGTGAGAGAGAGAGAGAGAGTCGAAGACGAATGGAGTGGATATACTGAACCCAAGAAACAGCGCAAGAAATAGATATGCGATAACTTCATACAGTTCACGTCCATTAAAAGTGCCGTATCATTAGATCCATTGTTAATTCCATCATATTAAGGCGAAAGACAATAGTGTTATGTGAAAGGAATGGTAGAAATTAATTGAAAGATTTCAAAACCTTCTTTCTCACCTCCGGCCACTTCCTCCGGCTGCCGCTCTTCGAAGTGGCTCGTTTGCCTGAGGCAGCTGCTGCCGCTGCCGCTACCGCTGCCATCTTCGTGGAGGACGCCCGCCATGCAGCTGCCGTAGCAGTACGCACCGCCGCAGAAAGCGCAGTCACTCATAGTCACTCTACGAGCCACGGCGCCGGGTCCTGTGCGGAAGTAGGAAGGTTACGCTATAGGTGGGCTATGAGGAAGAGTTAGGTTACGGTAGAAATGGGCTATTAGAAATTCTTTAGAAAACTCCCTCTCTCTCTCTCTTTCTTTCTCTCTCTTTCTCTCTCTTTCTCTTTCGCATGACCGATGGTACTTATTATTTACCACACCAGATTGTTAGTGAAGCGTGGGGTATGAACAGGATTATTGTACAGATGACGGAACGAATGAGGAAGGTCTGTTAGTAATAGAGTTGAATAATTTGGCGCAACGAATAAAGAACGAATATTTCTGCTGACAATGAGAAAAATGCCCTTGCTTTTTTTTTATTGTTCTGATTATATCACGATAATTAAAGCAAGAATTGAAAACGATGCTATAAAATATGGGCTTATTAAGAAACGCGGAATTTTTGTAGAGAAAATTTATAACAATTGCCGGATAAAAAATAATTTGGCTGCTTATTAATGAATGAACGAGATGATAAGATGTAAAAGTTCGAAGAATGCAAACTTGAAAGATGATAAGAAAGTGCATAGAGGAGAAGCTTATCAAGGATGGTGAGTTCGGAATAGCCACGCTGTTGTTTATTGTGATTAAGCGTTGTCTCG
Source organism: Allodiplogaster sudhausi (assembly GCA_945643635.1). NCBI lineage: Eukaryota > Metazoa > Nematoda > Chromadorea > Rhabditida > Diplogasteridae > Allodiplogaster > Allodiplogaster sudhausi. Next base: position 6,071,252 of record CALZFC010000006.1, on the reverse strand, counting down.
ACCTACCACAGTCGTCCGGTGAAACATTCGAGAGACAAAGAGAGAGAAGTAGAAAGAGAGACAGAGAGACAGAGAGAGAGAGAAAGAGAGAACAAAATAGTGAGTGCGAGAGGGAGAGCGAGAACGAGAAGGAGAGAGATAGCGCGAGATAGATGAAAAGGTAGAAGAGTGGAAGAAAGAGATTGATGGAGAGGGGACGGCCTTCTGGACTTTCAATATCCGGCGTGTGAACCTGTCCAATTTCCTTCTTGTCTAGACTATAGAACAAAGTGCGTTACAATGAACACCATTCCTTTTTTAAACTCCTCTAGTAAAAAAAATAATACTTATTTGCCAAATTCAAAGTGGTAGAGAGAGAGAGCGCACAATATTTATTTCCCCATGAATAATTGCAAATTAAACGCTCCGCTAATTATTTCGATATAAAATGCCTATGATTAGAAGTTTGACGGGTTCCAAATGGGAGTTTGCGAGAGCTATCCTTATCGTTAATAACGGCCAAGCACTTCCAGGGAAGGCAAAGGGAGGGAAAGAGGAGAAATTTGAAGAAGAGAATAGTAGTAGTTAGTTTATTGATTAGCCGGAGGCAGAGAGAGAGAGAGAGAGAGCAAGAGAGAGAGAAAGAGACAGAGATAGAGACAGATAAAGAGAGAGAGAGAGCGGGAAAGAGATAAAGAGATAAAGAGAGAGAGAGAGATAGAGACAAAAAGATAGGAAGCGGAGGCTCATGACAGTCTATCGATATTGCCTGATCAGCCGAGTCTTCCTCTTGCGTATCGGCAGGAAGAGGATGGAGCCACCGTGCTGCTTATTGGCTGGCCAACGGAGAATGAGAGAGGGGACAGAGAGAGAGAGAGAGAGAGAGAGAAAGAGAGAGAGAAAGAAAGAGAGTTAAGCAGAGAGAGAGAGACAGAGAGCGAAATACAGAGAGAAAAGAGAGAGAGACAAATCGGGCACAAAAGCATAAAGAGAGAAACAGGGACAGAGAGAGAAGAGGTGAGAGATAAAAAGGAATGGCGAGTCCGAGATGGAGAGAGAAACAGGAGTACTGTAGTCTCTCTCTCTCTCAACTTCGCACCATGTCCACTGGTTACCATTAGACGACTGAGATGATGAGCGAGAGAGAGATAGAAATAGAGAAAAAAAGAGAAGATGGTGAGAGAATAAGACAAAGGAGAGATAGTGAGAGAGCGAGAGAGAAAGAGAATGAGAGAGTGCGAGAGAGAGAAAGAGTTGTTGAAGAGGTAGACATAAAGGAATAGAAAGAGAGAGAGAGAGAGAGAGACAGAGAAAGAGGGAACGAACAACGGAACGCCATGGACAGTGTCTATCTTATCAGGACGGCGGCACGCTTCGCGCATACATGGGGCCTGTAGTATGGACGGTGCGGCTAGCGATAACGGAGTGGTCACTCGGAGAGGTCGGTTGGGAGAGAGAGAGAGAGATGGAGAGAGAGAGGGAGTGAGAGAGAGAGAGTGAATTAGAGAGAGAGAGGGGGGCAACAGAGTGAAAAGAGAGAGAACTACAGAGAGAGGCCGATAGAAAAGAAGAGAATAGGAGGGGAATAGTAGAGATGCAGAGAAAGAAGCAAGGTGAAAATGTCAGAAAGTGTATTGAACAAGGTGCGAGCTCACTTTCCGTTCGTGCCTTGTGGAATAAACGAGGAAAAGATGGTTTGCGATGGAGACGGCAAGGAAGACCAGTGATATTCTGATCAAACATATTCAAACCACATAAAACTACTCTCTCACTCTCTACTCTCCCTCTCTCTCTTTCTCTCTCTCTGTCTCTCTCTCTATCTCTCACTCTCTTCTCGAGAAAGATTCGCGAAGAAACAAGCAGTGACATCACAAAGCGCTAATTCTACCGAGAGTTCTCCTATCAAACGGGCGTCGACAAGTCTGGTCGATCGAACAACCACCCACCGCCGACTCCAACCACAACGACTTTGTTCACGGCAAGAAAAACATGCATGAAAAGGGCGGAGACTTGAAACATATTAATATGTATACGCAAATTTATCTCGGTACCAGGTCCGAACTTGTTTTAGCCCGAGTTAGCCCCTAATTTGTCGCCCGTCAAGAAAAGGTGCCGGAGGCGCGGAAAGAGTCTTCACATGTCGGCCGCCTTTGCGACGAAAAGCGAGCAAAGTCAGAAGGTGCGAGAACATGAAGAACATGGAAGCGGCATTCCTTTCAAGTACCTGAAGCCGGCATGTGGAACTGAGTTCGCGTCTGATACCACGGCTTTCATGCTCTCGTGCCATTATAATTTGGAGGCATTTCATGAATGAAAAAGGCTGATATCTTTAAATAGAATAAAAGTAGTTAAGTTATGTTTATTCGAACAATAATAATAATACTAGCTAAAACATCTTACAAAACAACAATAGAATAAGTCAGTTACGCTTACAAAAACTTGTTGACAAACAAACTTGAGTAGGCTAAGAAAGCTTAGTCGAACTTGATTCGCTTTATAAGACAATTTATTACAAAAAACTCTTGAAATTGCATGATATTTCTAACGCGCGGACACCGAACATAATTAAGTTGGAAAACAACAATGAATCGAATTTTCAAGACGAACATATCGTTAAATAGCTTTCATCTAGCTCAAAACCACCAGGAAATGTCAGAAAGTAAAAAAAAAGCCAGACCAAAAATTTTTGTCACGACCATTTCTTCTTTAAAGGAGATAAAACTCAATCTTGAATTTGGTTCTTTTTTGACTGAGAGAGCATGAATTTTAGAGAAAAGCGAGTGTAATGGTTAGTTAAATTCAAAACATTACTATTGACTCTCGTGCACCTTTAGATAACATACGATTATTTAAAAATAAAAAGTTGAATCGGCTCATGAGCTAAAATGTCCGGAAAATATTCCGCCTCTTGACGGCGAAAAAAAACCTATCTGAAGTCTTATCAGTTACGACTACCAAGCAACTAGCTCATTGTGTATTGGTTATCGATTGGGTTATATTGAGAGAGAGAGAGAGAAAGAGAGAGAGAGAGAGAGATAGCGAGAAATCAGCAACAGATAATACGGAGATTTCTCCTCGTTATATTTGCCACCTGCCGTTGAGAATTAGAATCTCGAAAATTAGTGTTGGACAGAATTATAACTCTTGAAGTAAGTATTTATCAACGTTTTTATTTAAAAAAAATTTTTTTTTTATCCTTTGCACCAATTAATTTTATACTCTTTCTTTTTCGAACCATACCAAAATGATGCATCGAAATATTTTCAGTTTTCATGTCTTGTTTCTCCCTCTCTGTTTTTAACGTTCGTGCTCTCTATCCAGTACCCGTTCACACTCTCTCGCTTAATAATTCGGAAATATCATCTCTAAATTTAGCAAAGTCTTTAAAAAAAAACTACAATTTCGTCGCTCATCTACAGGTTCATTCGCATCTGTCAACAATCAATCAGCATTTGAATGTATTAAAATAATTGAAAAAAAAGCATCGCAGTGCGAGACATGTATAAGAGTATGGCTTGAGGTGTCATAAATGAACAATTCGATTTCATTCGATTAACACTTTTGCCATTTACCATGCTATAATAACGTCCGTGTGCAAGTGAAAAGAACCGGGCGCATTTGTTCAAATCGAAATTTCTTGATTGCGAGTGTGCAATTTGAAGAAAAAACAAAATGTACGAGGGATTTTTTTGTTTGATTGAAGTCTCATCGACAAAAGCGAGAAGTCGTTTGACGATTGTTCAATGTGCTCATTTAAAAAGCAAAATTGGTTCATGTTCTGTCATTTAAACGCAAAACGATGTCACCATTCAAAACAAAATTATTCTATCATGCAAAATCAACATTGTGCAATGTTCAATAATTTTCAAAAACTACATTGCTTCATGTTCTACCATTAAAAGTTGTTGTTCTCGACGTGAGTAAAAAAATTTTGGCTTCAAAAAAAAAACAACTAAATTCGGCTAAGCCATTAAAAACGCTATTGTTTTGTTGCATATTTATTCCTACAGTAAATAGACAATCAAAGAATAAAATGAAATAAAATATTAAAAAAGAGAAGTAGGGCAGAGCGAGATCGAACAAACAGTGAAGCCTTGTACTTGTCTGCAGGATGTTCTGGCGATTGCACAGCGACTGAAATCCACCATGCAGGATGCACACAAGCGGACCAAGCATTCACCTGTAAATAAAATAAATTACAGATTAAATCAATAAATAAGCAATTAAATATTTAAACAAAATTTGGTTGATTTTAAAGACCATTAAATTCAGCCGCAATCTTTTCCAATCTCTTGACAATTGTAGTCGCGTGAAAAAACGAGAAAAGTTTACGAGCTGAAGAGCAAGTTTTGTACAGACCATCGTCTATATTATTATCACCTACATTAATGACAAGAATACTCGAATAACGTTCAGTGAACGAGTATAGCAAATGAAAGGAGATGCGCGGTTTATACAAAATTAGTTCTCTCATCAGAATTTTTAGGTAATAAATTATGTTTCCATATTTAGAACGGCTCTAGTTAAGTGGCACGAGTGAATGAAAGCCGCGGTAATAAAATCTCCTCCATATTCGTTTCTGCTAAACTTGATAGGCCTGGAAAGTAGAAAATGATAGGTAAAAAGAGACAGAAAGAGGGAGAGAAAACGAGGAAAAAGAGAGAGGGAGGAGAGAGAGGAGATACATATAATGATTAATTGTAAGAGAACTAATTTTGTATGAATCGCGCATCTCCTTTTATTTGATATACTCCTTCACTGAATGTTTTTAAGTCTTCTTGTCATTAATATACAAAACCTGCGGTTCAGCTCATGAATTTTTCTAGTTTTTTCACGCGACTACAATTGTCAGGAAAATTGAAAAGATCAGGAAAATTCAATGCAAATTTGTCTCGGTACAAGGTCTGAACTTGTTTTAGCCCGAATTAGCCCCTAATTTGTCGCGCGACAACAAAAGCTTCCGGAGGCGCTGAAAGAGTCTTCGCATGTCGGCCGCCTTTGCGGCGAAAAGTGAGCAAAGTCAGAAAGTGCGAGAACATGAAGAACATGGAAGCGGCATTCCTTTTTTGCAGCTGAAGCCAGCATGTGGAACTCAGTTCGCGTCTGATACCACGGCTTTCATGCGCTCGTGCCATTATAATTCGGAAACATATTATGACTTAAAAAGGCTGATATCTTTAAATAGAGCTAGAATAAAATCGTATTTAAGTTATACTAGAACAATGATAATAATAGCCAAATTATCTTGCAAAGAAGACAATATTCAGTTATGCTTATAACAACTAGCAGCAACTAAGCAAACTTATTCGAACTTGACCGGTTTTATTATTAGACTATATCTTACTAAAATCTCTCGAAATTGAACAGCATTAAAGAAGGGTTAATACGAAAACTGCTCGGCCCCATCGTTCCATGAAATTCTTAAGACGAACATACCGTTAAATAGCTTTCATCTACCTCAAGACCACCAGGAAATACCAAAAAGGAAAAAAGGAAAGAGGATGTAAAGAGCAAAGAAAAAGACCTCCTTGCGTAATAGACAAGAATATTTTTCCCGACCATTACTTCTTTAAAAGAAGCCAAGATTTAATCTGGAATTTGTGCCTTTTTGCTGAGAGAACATGCATTTTAGAGAGACACGAAGCGGCAGGCCTTTGAAGTAGCAGAAGCCTGCATAAGGAAGGCAGTTCGCTTCTGATACCGCTGCTTGCATTCTCTCGCGACCCTTAACTAGAGGCGGTTTTAATTTGGAAACATGGATTACGACTGAAAAAGGGCTGATCGTTAAAAAAAGCCTGAATAAAAAATATGCGATTTACATTAGAACAAGATATGTATGTACTATACAATATCAGATACATTATAATGCAAGGAAGACAATATTCAGTTTACCATGCATACATTTTATTATATAGTATTATATTTTGTAATTCTTTTATATGCTAAATGCATATATTCTATCCCTTCGTCCCAAGTGTCCCTGGCTGCCCTCCGCCCTTTCGGCGTGTGGCGGCAGCCAGGGATGATCAAAGCGGGCCGGGCCCTAGGCCCGGCCCGGCCCGTTGCTAATTTGGCGGGCCCGGGCCCGGCCCGGGCCCATATCTGGAAATACGGGCCCGGCCCGGCCCGGCCCGTTTACCCTACAGGCCCGGCCCGGCCCGGCCCGCTTACCCCATAGGCCCGGCCCGGCCCGGCCCGCGTTTAAAAACTTAGGCCCGGGCCGGGCCCGGGCCCGGCCCGGGCTCAGCCCGGGCCCTGAACATGATGATGCAAGAAGCAATTAGAGCCCCAAAAAATACGCCACACACCCTTTTCGTTGTTGTTTTTCCTATTGTTTTGTTTTAAAACATTATATTTAGTCATGGATGAGCCCGACGTAGAATTAGTCCAGCTCAGCGACAGGCCATCGACTTGGCAACCACCGCAGAAACCGGCCAGCGAGCTTACAAAAGAAGACTTGGACCAAATTGCCGTTTTATGCGTGCTTATAATTAATTATTGGTCATCACTTCTTGTAGTCTAACGACTGTACAATTGGCCTGGTGGTCCCGTACGTGCTCGGAATAAAAGAAGGACTGGAGAAAGCAGCGGAATCTGGGACCGCCATTGAAAAGGCCTTTTCTGAGTCACTGCTCTCTGCATTCAATGAAATCGAGAAGGATTTCTTCTCCCCACTTCATTGTGCAGCCTCTCTTCTAGACACGCGCGCATCACGCATGCGTTCACACTTCAGCAAGAACAATCGTTTTCTTACTAAGGTTTACACTACGTCATCTAGAAGTTCGTCGCAGGCTGTGGCTGTGGATGCGGATGCAACGGATTCTCTTCTCATGGGTGATGATGACGCAGAGATTCGATCTCTGCGAGATGAGATTGACGAATTTTACCTCACCCGACCATCCTTCCCAAATCCACTTGAGTATTGGACAAATAAGCAGGCCAGCATGCCTTCCCTTAGTCCCTTGGCTCTTTCCATTCTTTCTGTGCCGGCCACTAGTGCGCAGACGGAGCGCTCCTTTTCGAGGTTGCACCACCTTGTCAGTGACTATAGACACCGCCTCTCAGACTCCAGTATTCAAGCCCTCGTCACCGCTTCCATGAATCGCACTGTAGTTGTTGGAGTAGATGAGGAAGACGATGATACTGACAACTCGTAATAAATCGCTAGTCGTATTTCAGCATTAGAATCCTGTCTGTCTCTCTTCCCTTTTCTGCAGCTCATTATATTGACGAGTTGCTTGTTGGCTAACATATTTTTCCAGTTGTTGATTTCATTGACTACTCGTATCTCAATTGCTACTTGCATTTCAGAATTACAGTCTTTATCTGTCTTTAAGCCGATAAAAATAACGTGTTAAAATAAGATTCCAAGCGAACGAGAATTTTCTGCTTTTTCTCCAGCTCAAGAAAGCAGGCCCGGGCCGGGCCCGGGCCCGGCCCGGCCCGGCCCGCAAGTATGCAGGGCCCGGCCCGGCCCGGCCCGCAAAGAACTTTATGGGCCCGGGCCCGGCCCGCCTTCATATTTTTACCCTCGGCCCGGCCCGGGCCGGGCCCGCAATTTGAAGGGCCCGGCCCGGCCCGGCCCGTAAGGATAGTGGGCCCGGCCCGGCCCGGCCCGCAAGGAAGGCGGGCCGGGCCGGGCCGGCCCGGGCCTGGTTTTGACCATCCCTGGCGGCAGCACTCTGCTCTCGTGCTGAAGGGTCTGGCCCACCCTCGGGAAGTCGCTCATCCCGCAATGCATCCGTCGCACGCCGAGAGGTGTGGTGGCTTCAGCTTTCCCTTCCCCCTTCCCCTTCCTACTATTTCTCTTGTCTGCACCTGCACATACGTGGTATTATTAATCTCAATGTTGTCACATCTATATACTGATGTACGAATAAATTAAATTAAATTATGCATACAAATAACAAGTTGGCCAACTTGAATAAGCTAATTAAGCGGACCAGACAATTTTCGAGTTTATTGGCTTTATCTGACTTCATGTTACTAAAATCTCTTGAAAAAAAATCAAGTTCTAACGAGCAGAGGGAGAAATTCATTACATCAGTCACGACTGACACACAGCACATTGGATTAGTGGAAATCCATTCACTTTTGCTTACTATGGAAAAAAATTTCAAACTTCGCGCCTCTTTTTTCAAATTTCGAATTTTTTGCCGCCATTTTTTAGCGCAAAAATTTGTGCGACAAAACAGTGGTCGCCGGTATCGAGGAGCGCAACCGACACTGGCCGGCTCTTTCTGTAGGAAGGAGGGCGAAGGCTAGCTTCAGTAAGATGGGAGGAGCGGATTGGGTGCACCACTTCAAAGTGAACTAGTCCTAGGTATGCGAAATTCCTTCCAAGATAGGTTGCTATCGCCTCACTAATAATTAAACTGACTTTGATGAAGAACTTTCTGGATTAGCTCTTGGCCAAACAATCCTCTAGGGTCTATGGAGAGCTCAAGAGTGGGAGGAGGCATATTTATCAACAAATGAATGGAACAAAGCGCTGTGTGACACATCGAATGGTCGAGACGAAATTGCCTTTACATAGCTTTCATCCAGCTCTAAACCACCAGGAAATGTCAGAAAGTAAAATAAGCGTCAAGTGTATGTAAAGAGTAAAAACACCTCCTTGCCTGCCAGATCAAAAATTTTTGTGACGATCTTTTCTTCTTTAAAGAAGCCAAAACTCAATCTTGAATTCGTGCCTTTTTGCCTGAGAGAGCATGTATTTTAGAGAGTCGCCACGGCAGAGATCAGTTAAATTCAAAAGATTACGGTTGCGTTTCGTGCATCTTTATTAAATATACGATGATAAAATATGCGATAATTTAAGAATGGTGATTAAGGGGTAAAATTTCCAGAAAACATTCTCCCTTTTGAAAGCGAAAAAAAGTAACTTGAAGTCTTTTCAGTTATGACTACCAAGCAACTAGCTCATTGTTTATTAGTTATCGATTGGACAACATTGAGATATAGAGGAAGAGAGAGAGTAAAGCGAGAGTGAGAGGGAAAGAGAGAATTAGATAGCGATGGATGGAGAGAGAGAGAGAGATAGAGAAATCTTCAATTAATCACCCACACAGAGATTTCTCCTATTTATATCTGTCACCAAATCTGTTATTTAATATGACAATCTCGAACATACATCTGGGTAAAAAAATTTTCTGTACACGAATTAATTTTTATTCTCTTTCTGCGGTCGAACCATGCGAAGATGAACCATCATCATTACCTGCATAACTCACATGATCTCTCTACATCTCTCTCTACTCTCTTTCCATCTCTTTCGCTAATCATACATACATATATCGTCTTCTGTTCGTCTAGCACTTTTAAATTTAGTATTTTAATCCAAACAAATATGTATTATGCACTTTATTTATTTTTAATACAGATGAAATATATGTACATACTTATATACATAATACTGTATATACGAATGAATAATAAGATAATGAGCAAGATAGCATAAAGGCACATAACTTTGCTTCCGGTGGTTTTACTGTCTGATCTGTCTATTATTTTCAAAGTCAAGATCCCTACTCCGATCGGTGGTGTGGTCTTCCATGTGAGTTAGATAACTATGAAATAATTCAGAAATAAACGAAGCAAGCGAAAGCGCTGACAATGAAAGAAATTTTTTATGATTTTCAAACTTGTATTTTTTGAACAAATATTTTACAGACGTAATATTTTTCATTTGTATATTTATTTGTTCTCTCCCTCTCTCTCTCTCGCTCTATTTCTCCTTTTCTTCATTTTCTCTCTCGCTGTTTCCTCGTTCTCTCTCTTCCTCTCACACACAGCGCCGGAAGTTCGCATTGCCCGCACTCGCAAAACGAACTTTGTAGTGAAAAATTGGAACCGGCACTTCAAAGTTCGTTTTATTGTTACTACGCTGAGTTCGCAATGCATGCACTGATAAGTGCGGCGGGCGAGTATCACGAAACCGTTTTGCCGGCCGACCCGACATTCTGTTTGCGTGCTCTTTCTCTCTCTCTCTCTCTCTCTCCTCTCTCTCTCTCTCTCTCTCTGTGCTATCAGGAATCTCAAACACGAGCCACAAACAAGCCAGTCGCTATAAAACAGTTTAAACTGTTGGCAAAACGTGAGAACAAAAGCTGCAAAAGTTAAAAAACTGGCTAACCTGGTTTGTGGAGTCGTGTTGGCGCCGTCGTCGTCGAATCTGGAATTAGAATTGAGGATTTTGCTCCCACCCGGAACAACTTATCCAGTTGAAAAGGGCGGCGCCCATAGAGAACGTTGAGAAGAGAATGGAAAGAGCAACAGACAGAAAGAGGAAAGAGACAGAGTCAAAGAGAGAGAGAGAAAGAGAGAGAGAACTCTACGAACTCGGTCTCTCCATCTGTACCAATTTGGCTAAGAGCCAAAAGGTTTTTTTTCGAGAGTTTTACTGCTCAACGTGACTTATGTCGCGTCTCTCTCTATCCTACATTATTCTACAGAAAAAGGCGATTCTTTTGAGCTATTTAATGTTGTATAAAAGTAAGTCTGAACGATTTCCGCACTCGAGGTCTGAGATGTCAGGAGTTGGCTGTGTGCATCGCTCTTGTGCGCAAACTTGCAAAACGCTCAACGTGACTTATACACATCTCTCTGTACCTCATTACAACCGCATTTTTGGGCAGAATGTAAAGACATAGAGAGAGAGAGTCACCTTTCAATCTCTTTATAGTGTTCACAGCAAAAGAAACACAAAACTCACAAATTTTGGCAGCGTGTCAAAAAGATTACTTGAATTGTACATGCTTTCTCCTGTTCTCTCCCTCTCTTTCTTTTTTTCTTTCTTTCATTCTTGTTTCTTTCCCTCTCTCCCTTTCTTCTCTTTCTCTCCTCTCTCTCTCCCTTCTCTCTCTCTCTCCCTTCTCTCTCTCTCTCCCTTCTCACTCTCTCTACCTTCTCTCTCTCTCCCTTCTCTCTCTTTCTCTCTCTCTAAAGTGTGAATAGAACGAACTTATGCCCGGCGAGTTCGGTTTCCAGCGGAAAGTTCGTTTCTGTCGTTTTTAAAGTACGTTTTATGCGAACTTAAAAACGAACTTTCCCGCCAGAGGGTTAAAGTATTATACTTTCTGCGCTGTGTGCACTCTTTTGTCTCTCTCTGTCGTGGTTCTTTCATCCTTTACCTCTCTTTCTTTGTGCATGTGTATATTATGAATGAATGTATGTACAATATTTACACCTAATTGTCATATCGGTGATTTCATCTGGCTACAACCGTAATCCCTCATATCTTTCCTCATATATGAGCGAGACGACATAGAAGATGACTGGGTCTGAGGCGTGGTGGTCGTTGAGGTGGAACAAGTGCGGGAATTTCGGGAAGGACGACGGTAACGGCGGGAAGAAGGAAAGTGGCGAGCCAGCTTAAGGCTGGTCGCCTCCGTGAAGAAATCTCTCGATTCGCCATATTCGGGACATACATAAGTACTGTTGTGTAGATAAACCTCTCTCCCGCCTCGCCTCGCGTCTTCACACATTCTACTCTCTGTCCCTCTCGTGGACGGACACAACAAGTACGGAAGACCCGAGGGGCGGAGTTACAAAGAGAGCGAGAGAGCAAGACAGCAAAAGGGCGAAAACAGCACGGGAGAGAGGGGATATAATACATACAAAGAGAAAGAGAAAGAGATACTACAAACACAGTCCTATTTACAACTGAAACAAACATTTATATTAATAGTCTCTCGTTTGCAAAGTTTGCATATATGCCGTCTGAAAATATATCACAAAATATGATCCTATATCAGCGAAAAATATGGAGAAAAGTGATCATCACAGGTGAAAATAGAGGAATCTACTGGAATAAATATACTCACAATGTCTCATAATTTCTGAGATAAAATGATATTAAAAAATTAAGACAATTTTAAACGAATGAAACAGAAGAAATAATTTGTCGAAAATGAGGAGGAACGGGAGAATTTGAAGCGAGAGAGAGAAAGAGAGAGAGAGAGAGAGAAGGAGCGAGAGGGAGAGACAGAGAGAATGAGATAGTGAGAGTGGGATAGAAAGAGCGAGAGGGTAAGAGAGAGAGAGGAGAAGAGAGAATAATATAACCGATCTCCAATTCAGCCCTTACATTAGAAAGCGCGTGGCTGAGAATGCCCTTGTCTGCTGGATGTTCTTGTGATGACGCACCGACTCAAATCCACCATGCATTATACACACAAGCGGAACAAACATTCACCTGTAAATAAACATCAACAATATTAGACAAATAATTTACAGATTAAATCAATAAATAAGGAATTAAATGTTTAAAAAATGTTGTTAATTTAGTAAATTCAACCGTAATCTTTCTACAATTTTCTTGACAATTGAATCTGGAAAAAATTCACGAGCTGAACCGCAGGCTTTGTACAGATCATCGTCCATATTAATAACTAGAAGACTCGATCAGCGTTCAGCGAAATCAACATGTATAGCGAAATCAAATAAAATGAGATGCACAATTCATTCGAAACTTTCTCTCAATCATTCAATACTTCTATTTCTCTCTTACTCACCCTCTCCATTCTTCCTCACTTCTATCTCTCTATTTCTCTCTGTACTTCTCTATCTCTCTCTGCTCCTCTTTCTCTTTCTCTCATCCTCTGTCATTCAGGCCTATCACAAAAAGAATAATAGCTAGGATACCGTGCAAGCGAGATAATATTCATGACTGTTATGAAGATAACCTATGTAGTTAACTAACTTATTGTTAAAAGTCAAATTAGGATGAACAGTCTAATTGGGCCTTTATTTGATTTATTTGACTTCATAAAATATGTCGTAGAAGCTGGGAATATCGAATTGTCAAGACGAACATGCCGTTAAACAGCTTTAATCTATCTCAAAACCGCCAGGAAATGTCAGAAAGGAAAAAAAAACAGAAAGTTTATGTATGTAAAAAGCAGGACAGTTGAATCAAAATATTACTGTTGAGTTTCGTGCACTTTTAGATAATAAAAGATTATTTTTTTAAATAGGTGTAATGGCTTAATTGCTAAAATGTTCTGAAAACATTCTGCCTTTTGACAGCGAAAAAAAAGTTACTTAAAGTCTTATCAGTTAGCTAATTGAATATCGGTTATCGGTTGGGTCATAGTGAGAGAGAGAGAGAGGGGAGAGGGAGTGAGAAAAGCAACAGAGTACGTATACGAGACGGGAAGAGAGATTTAGAGAGCGATCGAGAGAGAGAGAGACAGATAAATCGTCAACAAATCACCCATACAGTGATTTCTCCTAGTTATATCTATCTCCAAATCTGTCGTTTAAGAGAGCATGCCAGTAAGCTTCGAATGCGGGAAAATTGTTGTCGAATTCATTAACAGAAAACATTTTTCTTATTCAACTCGAACCGCACTATCTAATGAGACATAAATTCGTCCAAAACCTGTTTTGTGAAACAGTGTACATATCACTCAATAGCACATTTAGATTGCTTTAAAAGAGCATTAAATTCAACCGTAATCTTTTTCAAATTTCCTGACAATTATGGTCGCGTGAAAGAACAGGAAAAGTTCGTGTGGTGAACAGCAGGTTTTGTGCTGACCATTTTCTATATTAATAAGTGGTTGACTCGGCAACGTTGAACGAACGAGATATCCAGCGGATAAAAATAAAGAGATATGCGCGGTTCGCTCGAAGCTAGCTCACCCAATCATTCCATCTCTATTTCACACTCTCTCTCCATTCTTACTCATCTCTATCTCTCTATCTCTTTCTCCCTCTCCTTCTCTTTCTCTCTCCTCCTCTTTCTCTATCTCTCATCCTCTGTCCTCCTGGCGAATCATCTCGCCACCTCTAGTAGAAGCCGCGTATGGAAGGGAGTTCTCATCTGATACCCCGAATTTCTCTTTCTTTCGCGCCACTTAACTAGAGCTGGTTTTATTTTTAGAAACATGTATTATGACTGAAAAAGGCTGATATCTTTGAATAGAGATAGAATATTAAAAAAAAGAATAAATGGTAAATTGTCCTTCAAAGGAGACAACAATATTCAGTTATGCAGGCAAGAGCTAGTTGACAAACTTAAATAGGAAAACTACGCTCAACAGTTTATTTTGGACAATATCTCTCGAAAGCGTCTGAAAGAAGCATCGTTTTGTCGAGACGAATATGTCTTTAAATGGCTTTCATCAAGGTCAAAACCACCAGGAAATGTCGGAAAGTTAAAAAAAAAAACAGAATGTGTATGTAAAAAGCAAAAAAGGATCATCCTTGATTGTCAGAAAAGAAATTTCTATCCCGACCTTTTCTTCTTTAACAGACCAGAGGATCCTCAAGAAAATTTTTGGTAAGTTGTTTATATATTTAGATTCACGCTGTTCTTACAATTAGAATATTTGCATAAGTGAGCCTCGCCCATTCCATAATGCATAAGCGTTCAACTTGCGAGCTCACTACATTTCGTTCCTTCTCTCACTTCGTAAGCGGTCTGACCGTTTATTTACAGGGAAGGATTTCGGGTCCACGAACAATTCTAAGGAGCAATTACAAGCGCTCGTTAACGCGCAGACGATGATCTTGATGCTTCCGGTGATAACGTACTCTCTGAAGTCGACTCTTATCTAGTTGCGTCTTTCCCCCTCATGATGACCCTTTGCTGGCTTGGAAAGAACGGGCTGCCGACTTCCCCATTCTCTCTCGCATTGTATGTCAGCTTTATGCCATTCCTGCCTCTACGGCAACAGCTGAGCGCTCCTTCTCTGATCTGAGAAATCTGGTTCCGGAAAAGCGGGACAACATTAATGTTAGGCCCGTTGACATCTCTGATGACAACCAAACAGCGAGGTCATTCTGTATTGGTTATCGATTGGGTCATATGGAAAGAGAGGGAGAGAGAGAGAGCGCGACAGAGAGAGAGAGAGACAGTGAGAGAGAAAGAGAGAGAGTGGGTATATGTGAGGGAAAGAGAGAATTAGAGGGCGGTGGAGAGAGAGAGAGAGACAGAGAGAGAGACAGAGAGAGAGAGAGAGTAAGAGACAGAGAGAGAGAGAGAGAGAGAGAAAGAGAGAGAGATGGAGAAAGAGATGGAGAGAGAGACAGATAAATCATTAACTGATATCCCAAACTGATATGTCTCCTCGTTATATTAGCCACCTGTCGTAGAACACTAGAATCTCGAAAAATTATGTTGAATTGGACAATTAATTGTCTTAAAATTATATCTGGGTTAAAAAAAAAAAATTTTCATTTACACGAATTAATTTGGTCGAATCATATCAAGATGAACCACCAAAGAATTTATTTCTTTTTTAATTGACTTTTCTCCCACTCTGTTTTTCTTGCTCTTCTTCTCTTTCCATTGATTGAGTTCTCTTACATTCTCTGTTTACATTTCTCTCAATCTATTTTCCTCTGCCTCTCTCTATCACTCTCTCTCTCTCTATCTTTCCATTTCCATCGCTCTATTTTTTGTTTGTTCAATCACTTCTAAATTTACTATTTTAATCCAAACGATTATTAAGCGCGTGCGAGATAATTTAGCTAATTTGATCTGTATGTAGCTCTTCAATTGTCTCGGCTCTTCTCTCCTCCACAAGATCGTCCACTCCGCATATTCCCTCTTCGTTGAGCATCTCCTTGACCCTCTGCATGCTCGGTCTCTCTGACGGCCTCAGCCGGAGGCACTCTTCTGCCACCCTGAGCAGCTCGGGCGGCTGCTTCTTGTCGATTCCCTGAGGCACTGTCAGGGAAGCCCCGGCTGAAATGGCCGGCACCCGAAATTCTGGGTGACCGTAATGTCACGGTTGACCAAATAGCAGTGTTGCTCTGATCAAATTCATTGTCGTCGATTTATCAAATGGTGTTGATAAGTGGCGGTCAAACAGCGAACTACACTGACCACAATGATCTTGTTCATATCTAAAAAACGTGCATTATGGGCGGACTTGAAAATATCAATATACACGTTTTTGTCTCGGTACATGGTCTGAACTTGTTTTAGCCCGACTTAGCTCCCAATTTGTCGCGCGGCAAAACAGCTCCCGGAGGCGCGGAAAGAGTCTTCACATGTATACTATTCAATTATGCAGACAAATAACAAGATGACAAAATTGAACAGGCTAACTAACATAAGCTGACCAGGCTATTTTGGACTTTATTGGCTTTATTTGACTTTATGTTACTAAAATCACTGAAAAAAATCAACAGTTGTAGCACACAGAGAGTGAATCGGGTGGTCAGAAGGAACATGCCTGTATATAGCTTTCATTCAGCTCAAAACCACCAGGAAATGACACAAAGTAAAAAAAAATAACGTTATGTGTTTGTAAAGAGTAAAAAAAAACCTCCTTGCCTGCCAGCCCAAAAATTTTAATGACGACCTTTTCTTCTTTAATGGAGCCAAACTCAATCTTGTATTCATGCCTTTTTGCTTGAGAGAGCGTGTATTTTAGAGAGACGCCACGGGGGTATGACAAAAGCGCAGCGGACAAAAGCGCAGCGGTCAAAAGCGCAGCGGTCAAAAGCGCAGCGGTCAAAAGCGCAGCGGTCAAAAGCGCAGCGGTCAAAAGCGCAGCGGTCAAAAGCGCAGCGGTCAAAAGCGCAGCGGTCAAAAGCGCAGCGGTCAAAAGCGCAGCGGTCAAAAGCGCAGCGCTTGCAATAGTGCATGTATAACGACAATGTTTTACTACTCAATTTGTTTAAATCAGTTTGGAGTTCTTGATAACAGATCTGTTTAATTGCTAAGGCCATTTTACGCCCATTATTACTTATTACTTCTAAAAGTAGGCAATTTGCGAATTAATTCACAAATCTTGTAACTTTATCATGTATTCTGATCAATTTTTAATTCAATTTACAGAACAACAATATCAATCGACAAGAATAACCGGTCCAAAACACCCATCATCTACAAACAAACATATTTATGTATGTGAAATTTTACAGGAACAAACGTTTCAAGCAATCTCAATTAAACCTACATATCTGTTTGCTTCAGTATGTAAACTGTAATCATGAACATTTCTAAGTTTTTGAAAGATGCTGAGAGTGCTTTGTTGACTTAAATTTCGCTTGAAAAGTTTGTTCCTGTAAAATTTCACATACATGCATACAATAGCATGCAATAAAAGTGTATATTTTGGTTTTCCATACATATTTTTCTTCAAAGTGAAGGAAAGTTTATGAAATTTTAGCATAATATTGGTTTCATTGATAAACTATTGATCGAGAAAAAAATCAATAAAAGTTATCGCTGGGATGTTATTCATTGCAAATAAAATAAAATATCCATAAAAACTCCAGTGAGATCAAAGAAATAAATCATTTTATCCAGCACGACTAAATATGCTAAACGGGTGATTTGAGTTATTGATTTTTTTTCTCGATCAATACTGGATCAATGAAACCAATATTATACTATTTTAAGTGTATCACTATACAGAAGCGATTCTGAAAATTTCATAAACTTTCCTTCACTTTGAAGAAAAATATGTATGAAAACCAAAATATACACTTTTATTGCACGCTATTGTATGTACAGTACTGGCCAAAAGGTTATCATATTTTGATTTTTCCTGCATATCTTTTTTCAAAGTTGAGGCAAGTTTATGAAACTTTCAGGGTTTCTTCCCTATAATGACAGACTTTAATTAGCAGAATATTGGTTTAATTGATACACTATTGATTGAGAACAAAAATCAATAACTCAAATCACCCGATAGTACATTTAGGCGTAATGGACAAAAAAATTTATTTCTTTGAAAATCGGGCAGTTTTTATTGGAATTTTATGCTAGTCGCGTTGTAGAACATCCCGGCCATAACTTTTTGAAAATCGGGCAGTTTTTATTGGAATTTTATGCTAGTTGCGTTGTAGAACATCCCGGCCATAATTCATTCAAATGCTTTTACATGCTACCTGCCTCCAGTACACGGTTAATGCACTCGGCCTGAGATTCAGAAGGTGCAAGTGGATAAAGTCGACCATTTACCACAGTGCGTATAGTATTAATGACTTTTATATATTCGCAGGTTATTATTGAACTAATTCAGATGGCTTGTTGAGCTGTAGAAATTAGATGCAATTTATGCCAGTGCATTTTGAACACCGCGGATAACTTTCGACCTCTGCGCAGAAGTGCTCAAAGTGGTTTTGTGCATGAGTCCACCATTAAAAAACGCTTTTGCATCTTTCTAATGATAGCTGATATGCTTTTCCATATTCCGCAGCCTTATTTCATTCCTGGCTTCATGAGACCACAAATGACTGTAGATCGTTTTAATGTAACCCTATCATAGTGTAACTGTGTATGTGAAAGCTGTCTGTTCTAGATCAATGACAACATTAAATTTACTTTTTTAGGTTTTAGGCGATTGGTGAGAGCTCTTCTGTTTCGCCTAAAGTTATTTTTGACTCGATCTTTATTTATTCGGGCTTCATTTCCTGCCTTGTACGATACCATACTATTCTATCCCTGGTGCACCTTCAAACGATCTACAGTTCCTTGTGGTCTCATGAAGATAGGAATGAAATAAGGCTGCTGAATATGGAAAAGCCAATCAGCTATCATTAGAGAGAGTCAAAAGCGTTTTTAGAGTGCGGACTCCTGCAGAACACCACTTTGAACACTTCTGAGCAGCGGTCGAAAGTTGTCCGCGGTGTTCAAAATGAACTCAAATAAATTGCATCTAATTTCGACAGCTCAAAAAACCATCTGAATTAGTTCAATAATAACCTGCGAATATGTAAAAGTCATTATTACTATAAGCACAGTGGTAAATGATCGATTTTATCCACTTGCACCTTCTGAAACGTTCGTGTTCTAGAATCTCACAATCAGAAAGGCTCGCTGTTACAACCTGTCTGAGATTCTCGAACACGAGCGTGCAGTAAGCACAGTGGTAAATGATCGATTTTATCCACTTGCACCTTCTGAATCTCAGGCCGAGTGCAATAACCGCGTACTGGAGGCAGGTAGCATGTAAAATCATATGAATAATTCGAGATTAAACCAAAAAGTTAAGGCCGGGATGTTCTACAACGCATCAAGCATAAAATTCCAATAAAAACTGCCCGATTTTCATAGAAATAAATTATTTCGTTTATTACGCCTAAATGTACAATCAGATCATTTGAGTTATTGATTTTTGTTCTCAATCAATAGTGTATCAATTTAACCAATGTTTTGCTAACAAAAATTAAGTCATTATAAGGAAGAAACCCTGATAGTTTCATAAACTTACCTCAACTTGGAAAAAAGATATGCAGGAAAAACCTAAATATGATAACCTTTTGGCCAGTACTGTATGTATGTGAAATTTTACAGGAACAAACTTTTCAAGCAAAACTTAAGTCAACAAATTTCTCAGGCTTTAATAACAAACGCAGGATTACAGTCATTATTGCACTCTCAGCATCTTTCAAAAACTTAGAAATGTTCATGATTACAGTTTACATACTGAAGCAAACAGATATGTAGGTATAATTGAGATTGCTTGAAACGTTTGTTCCTGTAAAATTTCACATACATAAATATGTTTGTTTGTAGATGATGGGTGTTTTGGACCGGTTATTCTTGTCGATTGATATTGTTGTTCTGTAAATTGAATTAAAAATTGATCAGAATACATGATAAAGTTACAAGATTTGTGAATTAATTCGCAAATTGCCTACTTTTAGAAGTAATAAGTAATAATGGGCGTAAAATGGCCTTAGCAATTAAACAGATCTGTTATCAAGAACTCCAAACTGATTTAAACAAATTGAGTAGTAAAACATTGTCGTTATACATGCACTATTGCAAGCGCTGCGCTTTTGACCGCTGCGCTTTTGTCCGCTGCACTTTTGTCATACCCCCGACGATACGGCAGAGATCAGTTAAATTCAAAAGATTACGGTAGAGTTTCGAGCAACTTTAGATAATGAACGATGATTAAAGAAAAGTGATTAAGGGCTAAACTGTTCGGAAAACATTCTGCCTTTTCACAGCGAAAAAAAAACGTAACTTGAAGTATTATCGATCATGACTACCAAGCAACTAGCTCATTGTGTATTGGTTATCGATTGGGTTATATTGAGAGAGAGAGAGAGAAAGAGAGAGAGAATAGAGAGTGGAGAGAAAGAGAGAGGAGAGAGGAGATTTAGTGGTTTATTAAAAACAAATATTGTGCAACAGAAAATTTAATTTATTTTCAACTCAATCCTTAGATCACGAATTTGATCGCATAAAGACACATGTCTTTGGTTCTTGTGGTTTATTGCTTGGTATATACACATATTCATTTGAAGCACTTTAAGGAAAATACACGTCAAGTTCAGATGTTCCATGAAGTGGCAAAAAGTAAAAAAAGATTGATTAGGATGAGGAGGCTGGATTTTAAAAATAAAACTTTTTACTGCACGTTCGTGTTCGAGAATCTCACAATGAGACAGGCTCGCTCTTACAACCTGTCTGAGATTCTCGAACACGAGCGTGCAGTAAAAATAATTTATTAAAAAAAATTTTTTTTTCCTTTGATGGCTGCCGCCGTAGCAAAGTGTCGCTTTTTTGGGGGGAGAACTCCCGGGGCTTTCCTCACCTGGAAACGTCTGATTCTCTTTCGAAAATGCCCTATTTCTCTGTCTCTAACGCGGCTCCCGCCAGATCTGGCGGGGTTCCCCCACCCTCCACCCGGCAAAATGATGCCACCTTCGCGGGAGGACAGAGAACACAAAGAAGAAGGAGGCAGGCAAAAGACGCGTGGAAAGGATCGCAACGAAGAGAAGTTCCTCCGCAAGATCTCGGAGAGCGAGAAGCAGAAGTAAATATGTTGTTTTGTTGTTGATTTCACCATGCCATTGTTATTCTTGTTTGGAGACAATGAATGTGTGTACCATACGTTGATGGTTGTGTTGTTGAAGCTATGTATATAAGCAAGGTCGAGGACATTGGGAAGGGCTGTAGAAGGGAAGAGAACAACAAAAACATTTCTTTAGATCTTAAATTTCTTATTATGGGTTGTATTTGATCTTGAGAATTTTCGGAAATACTTCTTTCCAGGGAAATTTCTATAGTACACCTTTACTACTGTATTCAGCAAAAATATGCAAGGCAAACAGTAGTTTACAATGAACCGGATTCGTTTCCCGATCAAAATTTTATTACATCATTATTGCTCTAGGTGCTTTTGAACACGCTGCTTCTGTTTTCTCTTATGCCCGTCTCTCTCTCCCACTCTGTCTCTGATTTCTCTCTCTCTCTCTCTCTTCTCTCTTTCTGTCTCTCTTCCTATCTCTCTTCATTCTTTCTCTCTGATTTTCTTTCCTTTTCAAACTAGCGAAAACAATTAATAAAAGTTTTATTCTCAAGGAAAAAAAAGCATGGACATCGTCAGAAAAACCCATCGGTAATCGAACCTGCGACACTAGGAGCTGTGGGTTAGCGCGCTGCCTACTGCGCTGGGCTTGCCTTGTTAGACTGCCCCAACAATTGTTGACAGAAACACAATAATGCATCGTCAGAAATGCTGCCTTCCTCCCGGCAGATGGTGAAGGGTGGGGGAAGAAAGGTGGCGGAGCAAGTTGCCGGGTCGGGGGAGGTCCCGCCAGTTCTCCCCCAAAAAAAACGACACTTTGCTACGGCGGCTGGTGCAGTATCATGAGAGCCTCAAAAAAAGAAACATTTTTTTCAATAATTATTTTTCATCTATAGCTTCAGAATACTCCGATTAATCTATGTAAAATGTTCGAGTGATCATAAAAATGTTCAATGTGAACCAAATTTTATTTGATGAAACTGGTATGAAAAGCTGCAAACAAAAAAATTTATCTTAAAAAAAATCGCAAATACAATGGTATGGTGATAGGCCTGCGTCGTCTCCAGCAGCATCCGGAGGCTCTCGATCATATTTTAGACAGAAACTTAGTAGTTTAATCCAAACGAATTATATATATATATATAGAGTCAACTTAATTCTTATATCATGAATTGAGTGGCATTAACGTACCTACATGATTTTGGTTTTTGTGGTTAACTGCTTGTTATTTTTTATTATATTCAAAGTCAAGACTGTTGTACCGACAGTTTGCTGGTACTAGTCCATTCCTCTCCCTGTTATCATACAGACAGTCAGTGTTAGATTGCAAATGATATAAACAAGTAATCATAAACATACATGTATTAGAAGCACTTAAAGGAGAAAATACATGTCAACTTCAGAGATTCCGTGGAGAGGCAAGAAGGAGAAAAGGAAAAAAAAGAAAGGGTTACGAATGAGATTGGCGGATCCAGGGCACCTCTTCGTGCTTGAAAGCGTGTTAAATATTTGAGAAATAAAAAAATGGAAAAAGAACGAAGAGAATGAGATGATGTAGAGATAAAGACAGAGAAGGAGCAATGGGAGCGTGAAAGAGAACTGTACTAACAGCGGACAGTAAGATAGCTAGAGAGAGAGAGAGAGCGAGAGAGAGAGAGAGCGAGTGAGAGTTAGAGAGACAAAGAGAGAGAATGAGAGTTACAGGGAGAGATAAATAATTACTTAATTAACTTTTTTTTTGAATCTTCTCACTACCTAATTATACTCACCCAACCCAGATCGAGTCTTCTTATCTGGAATATAGACGCTGATCTGAGCAAATCCACCGGTACCGCTCGTGCATATTTGTCTTCTTTTAATTTGGTTCTCGAGAAAAATCATATCGCCCACCCTCTCTCGCGCTTTCCTAATTAGTTTTCAAAATTACATAATTAATAAATTAATTAAAATATAAAAAAGTAAAAAAAAAACATATTAATAACCATAAAACCCGACCAACAAAGGGCGGAAAAGACGCGTCCGCCTGCAGCAACGCGTCCCAGACATGGAAGAGTTTGTGGAGGGGCAGAACGTGCGCGAAGCAAGTCAAGAACCAAGGGATGGCGAAGAGCTGGGAATCGGGCGGGAAGTTTAAATGATTCTTTTTTTCTTTAGGCAATTACGTGCGAAAGGTCAGGATGAAAAATGTCACTATAATAAATAAATCTGGCGCTTGCTTATTGACTTCTATAAACTATAGGTATACGGCAATTGCCATGGATCATCTGAATTAATGGCCACTTTAAGATCAGTGGTGAAGGAGAATGAAAACTACTGGATCACTTCGCGGAAAAAAACAATCTGAGAAAAAAGAGAGAGACAGACGAAGGCAAAAGAGGTAGAGAAAGTGAGAAAGAGAGAGAGATTGAGAGCGAGAGAGGGACAGAGAAAGGGAAAGAGAGACAGAAAGAGAGAAAGAGAGAAAAAGAAAAAGAGAGAAGGAGAGAAAGGGAAAAAGAGCGAGAGAGTGAGAGAGATAGGGAGAGAGAGAAAGAAATTCAACGTCAGGATGGGCAAAGACAGAACGGGGCTGAAATTATTGTATTAACATTTAAAACCAAAATTGTTCCATGCTCTTTCATTAGGAACAAAATTGTCTTCCATATTATAATAAACAAATTGTTGCATACAAGACAATAAATAGTGCTTGATACAAACAAATATTTCAATTCAGTTGAGGCATCGAAAAATTGCGCCTTCCTGCGCTTCAAAAAAATCTATAAAAAGTATCAAAAACGATTGGACGTACAAATCCGATTATGAGAACGGAACATAGTAATACCAATAAGCATGTTAGATGGCGATTCCCCGAAACCAACAGATCTGCAATTTGCCATATCACAATAACGACCGTGTGCAAGTGAAAACAACCGGGACACATTTGTTTAAACCAAAAATCCTTGGTTACAAGTTACCAAGGTTATGAATAAAATTATATCCTACTGATTTATTTTTAAATAAAGATTGCGCTACTATCTCAATTTCAACATCGTGATGACCTGTAGTAGAACTCTTCATAATTATTAGTATTATCCTGAATGATAATACGAATACTTGATGTAATGTAACATTAGATAGATATTTTAATAGTAATAAAATAAAAACTATTATCGCAGCAATGATAACTGTCATAGTGTTAACAATACTAATCTTAAAGTAGCACGAACTCAACTCGTATTTTATTTAAATGTTCCTGACCGTTGTAGTCGGCGTCTCTCCAAATCACATGCTCTCTCCCCATTTTATCTCAGGCAAAAAGGCGCGAATTCAAGTGCTAGTTTTGTGTCCCTTTAAAACGAACTGCCTACAGACGTGAGAGCAAAAAATATTGCTTGGTACAAAAAATCTCTAAATTTAGCAGAGTGTTTAAAAAAGCTGCAATTTCGCAACTTACTCTGACTCGCTGCAGTAAACAGCAATCAGCATATGTATTAAAAAAATAAAATGAAACCATCGCAGAGCGAGATCGGTATGAGAGTATGGCTTGAATTGATATAAACGATCTAACCTTTGTGATCCAACAAACGATTCTGAAATTTACCATGAAATAATAACGTCAGTGTGCAAGTGAAAACAACCGGGACGCATTTGTTCAAATCAAAATTCCGTGCAAGGAAGGTGGGATTGGTTGAAGGTTAGGAATTTGAAAAAAAAAAGATTTTTCTTTTGGAGTCGCATCGACAAAAGCGAGGAGGTGATTGAAGATTGAAAATTGTGCTATCATTTAAAAACAAAATTGTTCCATGTTCTGTCATTTAAACACAAAACGGTGCCACCATTGTCCCACAAAACAAAATTGTTCAATCATTAAGAAACAAAATTGTTGTTTGTAAAATAACAAAATCTAAATTCAGCAAAGGCATTGAAAACGCTATTATTACATCGCTATTTATGCCTTCAGTAAACAATCAATCAAAGATTAAAGTAAATTAATAATTTAAGAAGAGAGCCGTCGCTGATGAAGATCGAACATAAGGGTGTCTGGCTTGAGGTGTCATAAACAAATAAGTAAATGGCCATACGCTGGCAGGTAACGCATCTGTGATTTGCCATATCGCAATAACGACAGTGTGCAAGTGGAAACAACAGGGGCACATTTGTCAAGTCAGAAGTACTCTGTGACAGGTTAACAATTTGTAAATAAAAATATACTACTGAATTAAAAAAAATAAGGATAAAGCTCCATTTTCATGTTATTTCAAATTCAAGATCATGATGGTATCATGTAAAGTAATTGATCGTTAGTATTATTATCTCTTTAATGCTCAAAATAATAATAATAGTTAGAATAAATACTAACGTCGTAATATTAGTAGCAATATAACAATTACAATACAAGCAACAATTAAAAAATATTAGTCTTATATGTAGGAGCAAGAAGCTCAATGCGTAATCAATTTGAAATGATTTTCCCACCATTTCAGTGCGCTTCTTTTTATATCACATACTCTGTATAGCTCCCACTGGGTCTCAGGCAAAAATGCGCCAATTCAAACGAAAAAAAGAACAAAAGCAACTTTTTCATGGCATCTTCTTCAGCAAATCTCCTTCCAATTTTATCTTAATCCATTACATCTTTACCAATCAATATAGTTTTCAATGGACTATATAGGGGCGGGGTGGCCCAGTGGCAAGTGGCGCCGCTCTTCATTCGCTCCCCTGTCAAAAATGACAAGTTCGCCCCCCGCCCCGACCCGCGCTCGATCGTCCTCAATTCAATCAATCGACGCTGCTCCCGGAGAAACCGCTTGGCTGGCCGGGATAAGAACTGCCTAATCTTCGTCGGCCACTTCGACGAACCCGCCGGTGCCCATCGATCGCCCACTTCCATGTGATAGATCCCCGTGTATTCCATCAAACACATTGGCCCGATAAGCGCGAATTAAGTTTTAAAATAGTTTTCAATAAATAATTATCATAACTAGTTTTATAGAGATGGTTCTATAAATTTTGTAGAAGCATGTAAAGCAATTATTTCTTCTTGTAGCTCCTGAATCGTCTCGGTTTTTCTTTCCGCAAGCTCCGCCCACCCGTCCACCCCACATAGTCCCTCTTCGTTGAGCATCTCCTCGACCCTCTGCATGCTCGGTCTCTCTGACGGCCTTAGCCGGAGGCACTCTTCTGCGACTCTAAGTAGCCCGGCGGCTGCTTCTTGTCGATTCCCAAGGGCAGTGGAAGGGAAACTCCGGCCGAGATGGCCGACACCCCAAATGCTAGGTGACCGTAATGTCACGGAACACCTAGTATCAGTATTGCGATCAAAGTTATTTTCTATTAAACGGAATCGACAACGATCTTGTTCATGGATAGAAAAATATGCATTATAAGGACGGGGACTTGAAAATAAATACATATATACAATGCAAATTTGTCTCGGTACAAGGTCTGAACTTGTTTTAGCCCAAATTAGCCCCCGATTTGTCGCGCCGAAAAATTGTTGCCAGAGGCGCGGAAAGAGTCTTCACATGTCGGCCGTCATTGCGACGAAAAGCGAGCAAAGTGCGAGAGCACGAAGCGGCGCGCCTTTGAAGTAGCAGAAGCCTGCATGAGGAACGCAATTCGCGTCTGATACCACGGCTTGCATTCTCTCGCGTCACTTAACTAGATTTAATTTGGAAACATGGATTATGACTGAAAAAGACTGACGTCTTTAATTAGAACTAGAATAAAAAATATGCGATTTACACTCGAACTAGATACATATATAATATCAGCTAAATTATAATGCAAGCAAGACAATATTCAATTATGCAGACAAATAAGATGTTGACAAAATTAAAAAAAAAAGCTATTTTGGAACTTATTTGCCTTTATGTTACTAAATTCTGCTTAAAAAATTCGATCGTTCTAGCGAGCAGGGGGAGAAATGCATTAGACTGTTCGTGACATGCCCGTCGAATGGTCGAAACGAATATGCCTTTACATAGCTTTCATCCAGCTCTAAACCACCAGGAAATGTCAGAAAGTTAAAAAAACGTAAAGTGCATGTAAATAGTAAAACAAACCTCCTTGCCTGCCAAACCAAAACTTTTGGTCGCGATCTTTTCTTCTTTAAAGGAACCAAAACTCATTCTTGAATTCGTGCCTTTTTGCCTGAGAGAGCATGTATTTTAGAGAGACGCCACGGCAGAGATAAGTTCAATTCAAAAGATTACGGTTAAGTTTCGTGCACCTTCATTAAATATACGACGATAAAATATAGAATTTTTCCCCCAGTTGAACAACTTATGACCCAATTCATGAAAAAAGTGCCCGGCTTTATTTCGTATGCGTTACAGATGTATTGCGCATACGAATTTTCCCAATTTGGGATGATTTTTTCCTCCGACGCAGATATTTTTTTTAAAGATTTTGGGCGGGACCTCCTTCGGGGCCGACCCCGGGGGCCGGGCCGAGGCCTACCCTGAGGGCCGGGGCCGGATATTTTCGGGCCCCGGCCACCCCTGCTCATCCATCGTTATGAGAATAATATTTCGATGTGACAACACAAATGGTTTTGCTGGCAACGAGTCTGATGTTCATCTTCATTGAACAGCATTATTGCTTATTTCCTTTTTTCATATGAATGGACTCGTTGAACCCGTTGAACTGCAACACAAGACATTCACTCAGTTGGATTATCTTATTCAATGATTGCCGCATTTTCTCGACGAAGTGTTCGATTTTATGCCTTCCCGATAATGCCACTCTTATTATAAATAGTACATACTTTCCTTGTGGTATGTTTTGAATGAATATATACATAAATACATAAATGTACCAAATATTTATTTTCAATTTATTATATTGATGAAATCTCCTGAATGCTGCATGTCTCCGCTTTTTCATCTCCAGTAGCGCCGATCGTCCTCCAAACTCGCCGAATATCGGTCGCCTTTTGCAGAAAAGGAAAAGGGACTCTGAACGCAAATTTCAAGTGAGGGAAAGCTGCGAGCTAAAAAAGCTGCCTATGAAGTACAGGCAATTCTCCCCCGTAGGAGGATCCGACGCTTACCCCCACCCCATTTCTTATTACCGCACCCATTCCTCGTTCTGAAATCTTCACTTTTCCTTATATTCCTCCTTTTCGCTTATTCTTTTCTTGCCATATATTTTGCACACGAACAACTCATACATTTTCATTCGGAGGTCAATGGGTGATCCTCATCCTCTCCTTCTCGTCTTGTCTCGTCTTCTTGTCTCGTCTCCTCGAATCCTCCCCTCCTTATCTCTTCCACTCCTATTCACTTTTGATTTCACTGAACATCGATCCGGGTTCGTCTGATGGCACCTGCTTTGATCTACAAAAAAGGATCATTATATCTTAACAAATTAGTTAGCCGAGCAACATGTTCAGGATTTCGTAGATCTCTTTGTCCTTCTTCTTATTGATGGGGGCCTGGGAACCTCCGATTTTCTGTAAAAAAAAAAATCAATGGTAAGACAGGTATAGTCATGGTAGCGTGGGGCTGCAAACTGACATAAGGGTCGGAGTACTGCGGTAGTTGTTTTCTGAAATAGGAAAAAACGACTGAAGCGAAGACCAGAGTAGAAATTGAACGAGATGAAGAAATTAATTTATCGCCAAAACAAAAATAACAGAAAGAACTATTTAAAATTCACTAAAACAATAATTGGATTTTTCAAAATATATTTTAGTGGGTTTTTAAAAAATATATTCACGCAATTGTCGTACATCATATCCGCGCGGCAGCTGACGAAGAGTTCGCTCGACATCTTACGCAGTTCCTTGTCGCGGAGGCGGTGCGCGTGGACGGAGAGAGCCAGCGAGATGCCAAAGCCGAACTGCTGCAAGAAAGCAACTTTATAAGTTCTCCCTTTCATAAGTTCAGTGCTACATAACTTCCGCAGTTACGAATGCAAATGAAACACTACGACGGTATTAGA
Source organism: Allodiplogaster sudhausi (assembly GCA_945643635.1). Classification (NCBI taxonomy): domain Eukaryota; kingdom Metazoa; phylum Nematoda; class Chromadorea; order Rhabditida; family Diplogasteridae; genus Allodiplogaster; species Allodiplogaster sudhausi. The sequence goes on along the minus strand of CALZFC010000006.1, from coordinate 6,042,615 downwards.
CTAATCTTTCACGCAGGGGAGACTTCTAGCAGTTTCAAGACAAACGCCGCAATTCCAATGTATTTTCGACGAAACAAAGGAAAATATGACGAACCATCGGACCAGAAATGGCGCTATATCGAGCACGGCGAATCTCGACACCGATCTTAAGGACGTCCTTCTGAAAAAAAAATTGATATACATACATACATATAAAACTTTCATATATGTATTCTCTTATTAGATTTTCAAATCACCAAAAGACGCAGTAGAAACAGACTGACCGATGTCAGCGCGCGAGTGGCAGCTTCCTTGAGGAGGGACTGTAAAATTGTTTTTTTTTTTTTTTTTTTTTTACAAATTTTAATGTTTTCATTTGCAGGGTTTTCTAAGGGGGTTTCTTCCGTTTTTTACTTATGCTGTCAGCAAAGTGCTGGCTGACCAAAGCGAGTGCGAAGGTTCCAGGGCGGCCACAGCCCTGCTCGCTCGTGATGACGACCAGCTTGTTCTGGCTCACGTACTTCTCGAAGACGTACGCGGCGAGCAGCTGTTAAATTTAAAAAGAATAAGAAACAAGTAACCAAATTGATTAAAAATCTTTATTAAATTTTTTTTTGGATTTCAAAATTAATACCGTAAGGTAATCAATCTCAGACGATGCGGCTCCCTCAGGCCACGCGTTGTAAGTGACGTGCTCGCATACATGGGCCAGCTTCCTATCTCCGGCAACATCGAGGAAACGCAGCTTTCGCCGGGCGATAAAAGTGCCCTGAATTTTAATTTATTTTCGGCACTATTGTACTATTCCACCCCAGGTTCGAAAAAAAAAATTCGAAAATTTTTTTTCGCTGAAATTCAACACAGGGGGGTTTTCGGCATGGGAAATACGAATATCATATTCATTTCATCCCCAGACTTCACTTAACCACCGTCGCAAATTACGTAGGAGCGCTTTGGGAGGTGCAAAACATGCATTCTACGTCTCTAAACTTACCAAACTTACCGTGAAAATGTAATAATGATAAGAAATAGCTATGATGTTCGTATTCCTCGTTCCGAAAACCCCCTTGGGATGAATTTGAGTAAAAAGAATTTTTTGAAAAAAATTTTTCAAGCTCTGGTGTGGGAATAGTACAATAGCAATTATTAAGAAGCCAATTTCTTTTGCTTCACCTGAAAGGCAAAGCGGCCGATGAGCAGCTTCTCGCTGACGAGCTGGTTCGGACAATTGGGAAATGGACCGAGGATATTGACCTTTACAACCAAAGTAGTATAATGACATTAAAAAATATATATACAAAAAAAATCCGTGTTATTAACAGTCTGGTCATTGAAGTGTCCAAGGTTGACGACTACAGCCGGCTTCTTGACTACGATCATCTTGACGAACGAGCCAAAATAAGGGCCATCTTCCTTGGCCGTCTTCGGATCTGGGTCCTGCAACAGGCGTCCTGATTACTGTAACTTGATTACTTTTACTCAAGAACAGTAGTCGAGTCAATAGTCAATTGATATGCTCGAACTGACAAGGGTGGCAATGATGGTTTTCTCCTTGTTGAGGTAGTTGCCATGTGGCTTCTTGCCATTGTCGTCCTTACATTCGAGGGCCGTTTCCCGCACAATCGCCTTACGAGTGTTTTTCCTAAAGTTAAATGATAACTGGTAAGAAATTGTTAACCACAATAAAATTAATTAATAAATATTTTTATTTCACATTTCGGTAAAAATATGCGAATAATATATGTAGATGGCATGTCGAATCATGCAGAAAAGAGGAAGAAGTCGTGAAGAAAACAATGACTTGGCTTGGTATTCGTTCTCGAATTCTTGCCCTTCGGCGAGATCCTGCGAGTTTGCGACTTTCTGCATTCCGCGCGTCTTCTCATCGATCGGCTTGTCCCATTCGTCCCAGATGCGGAAAAGAAAGACGAAGTCGATGCGGAGAATTCCAAATCCTGCAACAACTCTTGCTTTTTGGCTTGGATTCTCTTTTATATTTTAAATTCAGCTTAAAACATATATTTTGACAAGCAAAAATGACAAATCTTCTTTTTTTTCTATAATCAAACATTCTATAATTTTTCTTCTTCAAAACTGAAATCGGCAAGTATTCACGCGAACCTCCGTAGAAGTTGCTGGTGTTCATCCGGGACTACAAAAAAAACATTAGAATGCGTTATCTAAACTCAGATAAATGAATATGTTGAAAATAAATTGAAGCTCTTCCGAACCGATTTCCACTTCCACGCCAAAGTGACGCCGACAACTGAACCGAGAGATATGTATAAAGAAATTTTAACACTATTTTCATTCTATAGGATCGTTTTTCCCAAGTAAACATGATTTCCTGACCAAGAAGCACGCAGATGAGAATGACAAAGAGAGTGGCCATTCCGCCAAGGAACAACGAGTTATTCGTGCTGATCGCCATCGTCGACGTCCACTCGTTTCCGTCGGTCTTGGAAGCTGAAGATATTTTAATATTTTTTTATTCACTTATTGTATTTTTCTATTATTTTTTTAAAATTTAACTATTGCTTTACTTATTTTAGTTTATTATTGCTACAATTAATTATTATGGATGTGTTTATATGACAATTCGCTGCTGCAGAAGTGACGACTGGTTCTTCCTGAAAATAATAAAGCTGATTGTGAGAATTTGATGAGTTAAACCTCTGTTCTTCAAGTTTCCAACATTCTACAAAGATACCGTAGTCGTGGTAGCGGTCGGTTCGGGAGTCGTGGTCGGTGGATCGAACTCGGCGTAGTACTGGCGGCGGGCCTCCTCGTAGAAGGCATCAATAATTGTGTAAAAATTGTCATTGCACCGATCTCCGTCAGTGTCGCAGAAGCATTCGTACTCGGGATTGGTGCCCATCGATTTCTGAATTATACTAGTTAATAGTCACAATCCAAATAACACTAGTTCATAATCATAGTCGAAATAATAGAAACCCTATAGCAAACGAGGTCTCTGCTCAACGGGACCGTGAAGGGCTCTTCCTTTTTCTTCTCTGCACAACCATTTTGCCTGTACTGCAGGCCGTGAATATCTATCTCATTAAGAACCACGATTGCGGAGCACCACGCGCCGGTTGTCGAATTGCAGCTTTGAGGTTTCTTGCCACTCTTATACGACATTAAGCACACTCTCTGATGACCAATCTCACCGCTGAAACGAGCAAATTTTAACTAAATTATGCTGCTTTTATATTTTCAAAGTCAAAATACGCGTCACCGACATCAAGGACGGGGATGTGCTTTCGGAAGTCGACAGCCTGGTGTTGTTATCAGCGAGGCAACCAGAAAAGACAAGAAGAAGTAGAGAGAGTCGACCGATCCAAAGGCTAGTTGGCTGCAAAAAGGAATTTTGACTGGAATCAAAGTGCATTCATACTTGAAAAAATCAAAGTGCATTCATACTTATAGATTTCCCTCTATGAAAATTGGCTTCATGGGTGGAGGGGGGGATGAAACATTTAAGCAATTAGGAAGGAAAAGGATCGGGAAAAGTTGGTGGAATTATAGACGAAACAGAAATATTTTGCGGAGGGCGATTACTGACAGAAGGAGGCATTCTGGCCTGACCGGCTGAGCTGATGGAAGTCATACGAAATGATCTCTTTTTTATCGAGAAAGCTACACGTCGATTCTGAGATAATTAATATTATGAAATCGGCAAAAGTGCAAAAGTCGGGAAACACTCGAGTTCATCTGTATGCTAAACCTGCACTTTTATTGATGAGTTCTAAAAAATGTGAGGAAACATATTCTGTTAATTGTTAGCTTACTAAATTAAATTTACTTTTGCACTTCTGCCGATTTCCTAATATAATTATCTCAGAATCGATGTGTAGCTTTCCCGATAGAAATGGGATCATTTCGTATGACTTTCATCTGCTCAGCCGGTCGGGCCAAAATGGCTCCATCTGTCAGTAATGCGCCCTCCACAAAATATTTCTGTTTCGTCTATAATTCCACCAACCTTTCCCGATCCTTTTCCTTCCTAATTGCTAACCCATAATCATATCACTTTTATTAACTTTGCTCCGTCTGAATTTTCAGTTTTCATTGCTGTAAACATTCTCCTCATCTTTATATCTTTTTTCCCTATTCCCGTATTTCAGACCATGAAGACATCTTGATCTTGCAAATATCCAATCCTCATTTTCATCTTAATTCCAACTTTTACCCTTTAAATGTTACCCCCCCCCCGCATGAAGCCAATTTCCATAGAGGGAAATCTGACTACTTTGAATACACTTTCATTGCAGTCAAAATTCCTTTTTGCAGCCAACAAGCCTTTGGATCGGTCGACTCTCTCTTCTGCTTCTTGTCTTTTCTGGATGCCTCGCTGATAACAGCACAACGCCGTCGAATTCCGAAGGCACTTCCTTGTCGTTGATGTCCGTGATGCGTATTCTAACCAAAAAATATAAATTCAGCATCAGTTAATCAAAAGTCATCGTTTCAGCGGTGAGATTGGTCATCAGAGACAGTGCTACGCATTCAATAAGCGCAAGGTGTTTCAAATCTGCAATTCGACAACGGGCGCGTGGTGCTCCGCAATCGTGCTTCTTAATGCGATAGATGTTGACGGCGCGGGCCTGCAGTACAAACAAAAGGGTTGTGCAGAGAAGAAAAATGAAGAGCCCTTCACGGTCCCGTCGAGCAGAAAACTCGTTTGCTATAAGGTATGCGTCGTTTGGATTGTGATTAATAACTAGTGTATTGAATCAATAATTTCAGAAATCGATGGGCTCCAATCCCGAGTACGCATGCTTCTGCGACACTGAGGGAGATCGGTGCAATGACGATGTTGACACAATTCTTGATGCTTTCTACAAGGAGGCTCGCCTCCAGTACCACGCCGAGTTCGATCCGCCGACCACGACTCCCGAGCCGACCGCTACCACAACTACGGTATCTTACTAGAATGTTGGAAACTTGAAGAACAGAGGATTCCCTCATCATATTCTCACAATCAGCTTTATTATTTTCAGGAAGAACCAGTCGTCACATCTGCAGCAGCGAATTGTCATATAAACTCATCCATAATAATTACCTGTAGCAATAATAAACTAAAATAAGTAAAGAAATAATTAAATTTAAAATAATAATAAAAAAATACAATAATTGAATTAAAAAATATTAAAATATCTTCAGCTTCCAAGACCGACGGAAACGAGTGGACGTCGACGATGGCGAGCAGCACGAATAACTCGTTGTTCCTTGGCGGCATGGCCGCTCTCTTCGTCATTCTCATCTGCATGCTTCTTCTTCTTGGTTAAATCTCACTTGGAAAAAAAACCATATTCGTTTTTGAAAAACCACTTTGATCAATAGAGCTGGGCAAACATTGGAAAAGGAAAATATTGTTGCAATTAATGAAAAAAACGGAGGAAACTTTTAACGAAAAAGCTTGAGGTTGAACTCTGAATTGTTTTCAGAGTTGAGCTCAACTCGAAAAAAAGTTCATGCAAAAAAGTCGATAATATCTAGTAAAAAATAATTAATTTTCCTTTCAGTTATCGGCATCACTTTGGCGTTGAAGTGGAAAAAGGTTCGGAAATCTATATATCCGAGTTTGGACATACATATGTACATACATACATATGCATCCTAATGACTTTTGATTGCAGAGCGTTTACATCAGCAAGCTCTACGGACGTAAGAGGACGATTTATATTTTGAAGAAAAAATAATGAAACATTTTTAAGATGATAAAATAATCCAAGTCGAACAGCGAGACTTCTTGCAGCATTCGGAATTGTCCGCATCGACTTCTACTTTCTTCTCCTCCTCTGGGACGCCTGGGACGACCCGATCGAAGATGAAGTCGCGAAGAAGAAGACGCGCGGAATGAAGGCTGTCGCAAACTCCGACGACCTCGTCAAGGGAAAAGAATTCGAGGAGGAATACCAAGCCAAGTCATTATTTTTTTTCACGACCTCTTCCTCTTTTCTGCAAGATTCGACATTCCATCTACATTTTTACAAAAATGTGAAATAAATAATAGTAATTGATTAATTTTATTGTGGTTAGCAACTACTGATCACTTATCATTTAACTTGAGGAAAAACACTCGTAAGGCGATTGTGCGGGAAACCGCCATTGAATGCAAGGACGACAAAGGCAAGAAGACACATGCCAACTACCTCAACAAAGAGAAGACCATCATCGCAACCCTTGTCAGTTCGAGCATATCGATTGAATGTTGACTCTGATTATATACTATTTTTCTTGAGTAAAAGTATGCAAGTTACAGTAATCAGGACGCCTGTTGCAGGACCCAGATCCGAAGACGGCCAAGCAAGATGGCCCTTATTTTGGCTCGTTCGTTAAGATGATCGTAGTCAAGAAGCCGGCTGTGGTCGTCAACCTTGGACACTTCAACGATGAAACTGTTTGGAGCGCACGAAATTTTGATCCGCTCAAATGTTTTAATGTACAAACTTTCATTTACAGGTCAATCTACTCGGTGATTTCGAGAATTGTCCGAAACAGTTCGTCGGCGAGCGCTTCGGTCGCTTTGAACGCAGGCTGATGCTAAAGAAACTGGCGAGATTTTTTAAATTTTATATTACCATCGAAAGTTTTATTTCTACAAACGAATAAATTGATAAAAATAAAATAAATTTAAAAAAAAAAACATAAAAATTAGACAATCTAAAAATTCAGGGCAATTTCACCACCCGTCGTAGCCTGCAATTCCTGGACGCAAAGGGCACGAAGAAGGAGATGTGCCATGTATGCGAGCACATCACTTACAACGCGTGGCCCGAGGGCGGCGCAGCTTCCGAAACGGAGAGTTTGACGGTATTAATTTTGTTTTTTTTTTCAATTAATTTTGTTTTCTAATTAATTGTTGTCTAATAATTAAGATTTTGGATCAATTTACAGCTGCTGGCCGCGTACGTCTTCGAGAAGTACGTGAGCCAGAACAAGCTGGTCGTCATCACGAGCGAGCACGGCTGTGGCCGCACGGGCACTTTCGCCCTCGCTCTGGTCAGCCAGCGCTTTGCTGACAGCATAAGTAAAAAACGGAAGAAACCCCCTTAGAAAACTCTGCCTGCAAATGAAATATTGTAAAATAAAATTTTGCAGTCCCTCCTCAAGGAAGCTGACACTCGCGCGCTGACATCGGTTAGTCAGTTTCTACTGCGTCCTTTTCGTGATTTGAAATGTCTAATTAGAGAATACATACATGAAAGTTTTATATGTATAACAATTTTTTTTTAAATAATTTTCAGAAGGACGTCCTTAGGATCGGAGTCGAGATTCGCCGCGCTCGCTATACTGCAATCGCTGGTCCGCTGGTTCGTCTAATTTTAATTAGTATACCGTAGCATTAAAATTGTAGCTTTCTTGCAGCAATTCGGCTTTGGCATCTCGCTGGCCCTCTCCGTCCACGCCCACCGCCTCCGCGACAAGGAACTGCGTAAGATGTCAAACGAACGCTTCATCTACTTCCAGCAGGATATGACGTTCGCCATTTGCATACATATGAATATGTATATGTATCTACAAAAAAATTATTTAAGAGAGCCTGTCAGTATCGTTCGATCAAGGCCTGCTTTAGGAATTTTTTTTCGAATTTCTTAACCAAAATTGGGTATAATATACAACTCGACGTGGTGAACACAATAGGCTGTATTTCAAAGGTGAAAAAAATTTTCCGCAGAGACCCAGTACCGTAATCTTATAAATTCGACTGGTCATAAGTCGCTTCAAACTTATTATTAGACAACCATCGAGCTATCATTGGATAGCTCATTGAACGGGCTTTAATTTTGATCTTGGACGACATTTTCTATAAATTTGAATTTGGCCCTAGAACACGGCCCTAAACATTTTCGAAGGAGGTTTTTGGCCAAAATATGCATTTTGTGTTCATTTCCACAAAACCGCTCCATATGTCTTTTTCAGGAAAATAGAAGGTCCCACACTTATGTTCCTAGGCGCTTGAACATGATCATGTGTAATCTGTAACACCGTGCAAGCGCATTCTTCGATCCATAACTACGCTCAATGTTAATATTACAAACTCGTTAGTATATCATCTAAAAGCTCTCACGGAGATCTTCAAATGTTACATACATAGTTTTATTGAAAAGTTTTGATTTATATGGGAAATTACGTTCTGTATAATTAGAAGGCTTAAAAAACTACTTTAAAAACATTTCCGCATGTCCAAACATACATCATAAGAAAGAGAATGAAATTTGGTACAAGATGAACCCCTTTCAATGGAATTCCATGCATACGATCTTTTGTTATAAATCATAAAAGTAGTGCCAGTTGCGTCGCTGTCATTTTGCTCAAGAATTGCTCAAGAACATTTTAGGTTATTCGAATTAGAATATTTCAATCCTTTTTTCTACACTTTTTCCATAAGGCCTTGTTATCCTATTCTTATGGCTTATAACAAAAGATCGTATGCATGGAATTCCATTGAAAGGGGTTCATCTTGTAATAAATTTCATCCTCTTTCTTATGATGTATGTTTCGACAGGCGAAAATGTTTTTAAAGTAGTTTTTTAAACCTTCTAATTGTATATATCGAAATTTCTCATATAAATTGAAACTTTTCTATAAAATAACGTATGTAACATTTGAAGATCTCCGTGAGAGCTCTTAGATGATATACTTAGGATTTTGTAATATTGACATTGAGCGCAGTTATGGATCGAAGAATGCGCTTGCACGGTGTTACATTTTACCCATTATCAAGTTCAAGCGCTTAGGAACCTAAGTGTGGGACCTTCAATTTCCTGAAAAAGACATATGTTGTAGCAAATTTCAAGCACTTTAAGAATATGCTGGAGCGGTTTTGTGGAAATGAACACAAAATGCATATTTTGGCCAAAAACCACCTTCGAAAATGTTTAGGGCTGTGTTTTAGGGCTAAATTCAAATTTTTAGAAAATATCGTCCAAGATCAAAATTAAAGCCCGTTCAATGAGCTATCCAATTATAGCTCGATGGTTGTCTAATAATAAGTTTGAAGCGACTTATGACCAATCGAATTTATAAGATTACGGTACTGGGTCTCGCGCGGAAAATTTTTTTCACCTTTGAAATACAGCCTATTGTGTTCACCACGTCGAGTTGTATATTATACCCAATTTTGGTTAAGAAATTCGAAAAAAAATTCCTAGGGCAGGTCATAATAGGGCCCTGCTCGAGTCTTACAGACATCCTCTCTTAAATCATTATAAATAATTTAAACAAATCAGTTATACTTTGGCGCAGATGGCATCGATTCCTTTACAATTTCTTCTCTATTCTTTTCTTTACTTTTTTTCTCTATTTCAGTAAAGAACTGTCGCAGTCTTGCTCCGCCTATGTCAGTTCTATTTTCCCTTTTTTTCTAATTACAATGTTCTTTTTTCTCTTGAAACAAAAATTGAGTATGGAACTGACAATAAGCTTCCTTATAAATGCCCCAAGTATACGAGTCAATTATTCTTTTATTTAGGAAACCGGAAGATTCAAGTTCTACCATGACCAGATGGATGACGAGATCTACGAGATCCTGAAAATGGTGCGTCAGGAAAAATATTGCAATATTTTTTTTAACTAATCGGGGTGTTTTACTCTTTTTTTTTAATTATCAGCTAATAACAATTTTTGCAGGGCAAAAAAAAGCCAGGAAACGAAGGAAGCGTGAGTGTTCTTCAAATAAGAATAATAATAGTATTTAGATCATCTTGAATTATTTCTAAAAAGAATTATAATTATTAATATTAAACGGTAATAGATAACTGAATCATAATGGGCATATATTGAGTAAATGATTTTATTTTAGCTGAATTTCGAACTCCCGGCCGACTACATCAACGACCAGAAAGGCTATGCCGTTTTCGGCCAGGACCGATCTGCGGAGGGCGACTAACAAGAGAAGACGAGACAAGACGAGAGGGAGAGGACGACGTCTATCCATTGGCCACCACATGAACCCTGCCCTTTTCCGAGTTGTTCGTATGGCATGAGAGTTTCACCGGGATTTCAGAGAATATAAAGAGGAAGAATGGTCTGAAAGAAGTAAGAATTGCGGAAATTAGATATGGCAAGGGAATAATATAAATGGAAAAAGAATCGAAGAATATTAAGAAAAAATCACACGTCTTCTCTTCATTGTAACATGTCCATGGAGCATTTTTGCCCATAACATTTCTTCCCTGTGTGTAGTATGAGACTGCGAATGGTTGACTCAATTTGTAATCTCGCAGTCGCCCTCCTTCAATTGCACCTTCGCAGGCAGCATTGTGCAAGTGAAGAGTCGATCACTTTTTCAAAGTATTTAAAGGAACCATTTATATGATTTATAATCATCATTTGATCAGACTTGTCGAGATTCAATTCTTGATTCGCACTCCCCGCTAGTTTCAAAAAAAAAAATGTTGACAAATACTGCAGCCAATTCGTAGCTAAAGGTTGTTCCGCAACACTTCATGGATATTTTGAATTGTTTGACCAAATATTCGCAGGAGACATCCTTTAACGCGGCGAAACCATACAAATACTCCTCATTGCATCAATATCCACTTGGACGTGGGAGACTAAAAAGGCAAGAAACCCTTATTGTTATTTGCTCCTCAGAATTTCATATTATTCATTGGCATACACAGCTTGGTGTCCATGAGACCCGAAGAAAATATGCATACTAGTAAAGGAAAGGGTGATAACGAACAATAAAACATGATAGGATCAAAGATAACATTTTGCATAGCTGTTTTCCTGCATCGTTAATAAAATACTGTGCGATCAAAATCGTAACCTTCTTTCCAATGGACTTGTCATGTATCCGCCAGAATATCAGAAACGAAATACATAAATACATATGTACGTACACGTGTGAAGTCTAAATTAAAAAAAAAGGAAAGCAATATGGTAGTTTGTTGTAGCGGTGGAGAACGCGCATTCATACATTAGAATCTCATACAGTATCCATTTCACAATGTCATGGTCCTGTAGTCAATCTGGTTACGAAGTTGACTGCCGCCCAGCATAAGCAGGAAAGAATTGGCTATCGAAATTACTGCAATTTTTCCACATTGGTCTCTTCTCTGTCAATCACTTCTAGAACGCACGATCACTTTTGTCGCTTACGGTCGCAGATTGAAGCGGAGGGAGCAGTAGAGAAAGAGAATTAGAGAGAAAGAGAAGAGAAAGAAAGGAATAGAGAGAAAGAGGAAAAAAAGAGAGCGAGAGAGAGAGAAAGAGAGAGAAAGACAGACAGAAAGAGAGAGAGAGAGAGAGAGAGAGAGAGAGAGAGAGAAAGAAGAGCACGCAAAAAAAGAGAAAGAGCGAGAGAGAGAAAGAGAACGAGAGTAGAGTGAGAAACAGCGAGATGTAAAGAGAGAGAGAGAGAGCAAGCAAGAGTGAGAGAAAGGGCGGGAGAGAAAGAGAGCCAACCTCAAGCAAAGATGATCTTTCCCCGCAGCTGAGGCAACCGCATACGCATTCGAATTTCGGAAGCCTATCGTTGCACATGATGCGTTTCATTAGAGTAAGAGAGAGAGAGAAAGAGAGAGAGAGAAATCAGATAGAGAAAAAGAGAGGAATGAGAGTGAGAAAGTAATAAGAAGAGGCAGAGGCAAGCATTGCACAACTCGTCACATTACACCTTATTTAATCACAATTAGACCGAAAGATGTCAGCTATGCATAATTAACCACAAACTGCAATAATGTAGAGCCTCGCCTCGTTGTATTTCTTCTGATCTCTCGTTCTCTCTCTCTCTCTCTCCATCTCTACTCCTCTCTCGCACTGAACTCCGCCTTTAATACTTGTGCCTTCAAAGTCTCAATCCTACTTCCGTTCCACTTCGAGAATGCACGTCATCCACCCGGTTGCGTCTCTCTCCTCTTCTTCCTGGCACCTTGTCGCAGCCAGTGACTCGCTTCTCGTCCTCTCTTCCGCTTACCCTAAGAAGCTACTCCGTGAACACCGCGTCCTTCCGCTCTCATCGCTGCCCACCTCCTGCGACATCGGAGGTCGCGACCTCTCCCCAAGTGGTTGCCGCTTCAACGTCCGCATTTCTAACGCGGCTCATCCACCGAATCCGATCGTCTTTCTCGATGAGCGAACTCTCGCCACCATCGAATGTCTCTCCAACGATGGTGTCAATGTCGACTGCTGGCGACTGATGTTCGTCCGGATCGATGAGCGTTCCGCGTTGGCCATCTCGCACTCAGTCGCATTCCGGCTCTCGCCTTTCGACGGCGATGAATCACCGCGAATGCTTCGGATTGGTTCGAGCAACGCGCATCAACTCGAGTTCAAGGTGTTCATGTCGACGAAGTGCAACGGCAGCATTGGGCTGTTCAAAGTGGAGAGCCATGACAACGGAGAAGTCACGCCATTCATCTGCCAGTCTTCAGTGAGATGGCAGCTAGAGATCACGATGAACAACGCCGAATTCAAGGTTAACGCGGACGAAAATGTAAAGTACTAGTCATAACTATACCCCCATTCTTAACTCTAGCTAAGAGAAGCATTGCAGACTACTCTAGATTTGAGCACACTTGTACCCTACTTGTTAGATTACTTCGTCTCTGTCATTTAACGTTTCTTTTTTATTTTAAACTAATACATGCTAATAGTTTCTCTTTAAGAAAAAATAGATGCGAATTAAAGGTGCTATGAACACTGTAGAAAGGCTAAAGTATTTATTTAATTTTCCTGAGAAGTGTAGTCCATGCTTTCTCGCCCTTTGTTCAGGAAAGAGGATTGAGTTTTTACAATTTAAGTACGTCCTGGCGCCGACGCTCGCCGCCTGGCACGCGTCGGTGCAAGGGCGCCCGCAGGCAAGCGCACTGATCTACGATGATCGGCGCACGGCATCGGTGCTGTACCGTAGGACGAGCGCGAGCGAAGCGGACGAGGAGCGGACGCGGTATGTCGGCTCCGACTACCGCCCGCTCTACGAGGAATTCGCGCGCGTTGACGCGGCGGCCACGCGGTGGCCGGAGACGTTCGCCGGCGTGCAAAGATTCTTCTTCTCGGCGAGCAAGTCCGCTGCGAGTCAGGTCAGTCTGTTCATCTTGTTATTTTTTTTATTAAAAATTCTTCAAAAGAGCAATAAAGACGATGAAGATAACTCTGAAAATGAAAACTATTTGAGCTGGAAGTGAAGATGACCGATCTCGACCTCGGTCGTTCGACGACGTTGTTGCTGCGAGAAGTGCACTCTTCAAGCGGGCGAATCTTCTTTGTCAGAGACCACATTTTATATCAGGCAGGTTATTTTCTTTTTTATATTAGAGAAACAAAATATTTTATAATATTAACATTAATCGATATCATTAAGCTATAAATGTACATATAGTAAACATACTTTTGTGACATCATCACCCAATTCCTAACCCCTTTCCAGATGCGCCTGAAGAGCGTGGCTCCACTGAGTGAGATCGCACGCTCCTTGTGCTGGTCGCTGCTCTCTCCGAACATCTCCGCCCAGCTCAAGAATCACTCTTGCTTTGACGCCCGCTCCATTGCACGCTCTCTTTATTAGTAATAATACTAAAACAGTACTCTGCCTTACTCTTTTGCTTGTCAATAATATTCATTGTATTTAAAGGAAGAGGGAATATGCGGGGTGGACGGGTGGGCGGAGCTTACGGAGAGAAAAGCCGAGACGGTTGAGGAGATACAAGAGGAAGCATTTGCTTTAACATGCTTCTCAAGGGTGGCCGGGGGCCGAAAATATACGGCCCCGGCCCCCAGGGTAGGTCCCGGCCCCGGCCCCCGTGGTCGGCCCCGGCCCCCGAGCTCGGCCCCGAAGGAGGCCCCGGCCCCAAATCTTAAAATGTTTCTAAAAAAATTTCTTGGTCGGAGGAAAAATTCATCCAAAATGTAGGAAATTCGTATATCTGAAACGTATACGAAATAAATCGGGGCACTTTTCATCATAAATTGGCTCATGTTGTTCAACTGGGGGGGGGTGATCTTCATTCAATTATCCACGGCCCCCGGGCCCCAGGGACGGCCCCGGCCTCCGAGGTCGGCCCCGGCCCCAGGGTCGGCCACGGCCTCGGCCCCGGCCCCGGGGGCCGGGGCCACACCCCTGATGCTTCTGCAAAATTTATAGAACCATCTCTTCCACATATAAAATTAGTTATGATAGATATTTATCGAAAAATATATTGATTAAAAAAGATCTAATGGATTCAGGCAGAATCGGAAGTAGATTGGTTGAAGAAGAAGCCACGGAGGGTTTCTTTTACAATGGTCGGGAAAATCTTTTAAAATAGATTACGCCTCGAGTTACGTGATTCTACATATAAGACTAGTATTTTCTTATTGTATTGTTACTGTTATATTACTACTAATATAACTGTCGTTAGTATTATTATATAACAACCATTATTATTACATATTATGATCACAATGGAGGTAAAAATACTAGCGACGAAGAGTTCTACTCGAGGTCATCATGATGTCGAAGTTGGAATAATATGAAAAAATGCAGCTCTATCTTTATTTTTTAATTAAGAATTATATATTTTTTTAAATTGTTAAACCAAATAATTTCGGTTTGAACAAATGTGTCCCGCTTGTTTTCACTTGCACACTGACTTTATTGTGATGTTGCAAATTAGAGATGTGTGGTTGTCGTGCTGTAGGATCTGTACCAGTCCAATCGATATTATATTCCCCAAAATTGGCCAGCCAATTGTTTTCAAGCCCGACACGCTTATGTTCGATCTCGCTCTTTGATGGTTCTCTTCTAACATATTTTATTTTATTTTATTCTTGTATTGCTTGTTTACTGTAGGCATATAAATAAGCGATGAAACAATAGCGTTTTCAATGCCTTTGTTGAACTTAGTTTTTTTTTATAACCCAAAATTTTATTTACTCGTATCGTCTACATGCTTTTAGCAACACTCCATTCGCAAATTGAGAAATAAAAGTAAATAAATGGAACGTTCGCGAACGCGCTGAAAGTGAAAAGAAAACAATCTGTTGAATCTCTCTCTTTAAACCTCAGAATGCGAAAAAAAGAACTTGAAGTTTAATCAGTTATCACCATCAAGTAGCTCACAATCAGGTGAACTGGGTTTACCGATTGGGTCAAATAGAGAGAGAGAGAGAGAAGGAGAGAGATCACGATTGGCAGAGTTACGGCAGGTCTAAAAATATTATATGAGAATAAATTTAAAAATTGAAAAAGAAAATCTAAATTCTCCAAGCCATTCGAGCCGCTACGAGCCGCGTCGAATTACATGCCAGAGAGCGAATAATTCGGTTAAATATTACTTGTGACACGCTCATTGTCAGATCAATAAATACTCCTCGATTGATTCTTCCGACATTCGTTGCATTTCGTTGCAGTACAATCTTGAGACATTTCACTCTTGTTTCTGGTGTGTAGTTATAATAAGACAAGATCATTCATTAATACGTCTTTAGTTGAATTCGCCTTAGCTTGTTTTAAGTAAATTGAAATTGGACATGCCAATATGTTGGTTCAGTATAATGTTCGGACAGGTGGAGTTTCCCAATACACCTATATAAGTATGGAATACTTAAGGTTGCCCATGACGTCTATGTATGTAGGTCTTTGGTTCGAGCGCATTTCCTTGTCACGATGAAAATTAGAAATGTGTTGAAATTATTGTCACACTAACGTGAACTTACTTCTACGTGTAGCTAATTACTGAACTCGTTGCTAGTGAGTGGTACATACACAAATTGAAATTGGACATGCCAATTGGTTCAGCATAATGCTCGGACAGGTGTAGTTTTCCAGTGTATCTTGGGCAACCACATAAAGGTTGCCCTTCCATTTCGATGATGGTGTGGGATCGAGTGCGTTTACTTGTTTCGGGCGAAATTTCGATAACATATCAATAAATTTGTTGAAATTCTTGTCACACACACGCCTCATTAATGTGTACTTGTAAGATTAAAGGAGGGCTATCACGGAAATTTTTTAATGCAGTTTCGAATTGGCGCGTCTGCGCTGTGATTCCTCAATCTCATTCTCGCGTGCTATTTCGCAGGTCGCACAAACCTGCTGCGTGAAAATAGCACGCGCGAATGAGAGTACAAAGGGCCGCGGCAATTTGAAATATCACTTTTTTTTTCGGTGATGCCTTTCTTTAACTGATTGTACTTGTTCTTTTTTCTTTCAGAAATAAAGATGCGTGAGTTTCCGCGATCTTTGTTGGCCTCGCTGCGAGTGCTGCACACGGCAATCTGCGTCGTCAGCGTCTGTCTCAACATCCTCGCCGCTGTCGCCATTCTAAATCATAGCGACCGAAGGATCGGCGCCTATCGATTTTTACTCGCGGCCATTGTGGTCTGCGCATTCTCTTGTTCAACCATCTTTTCTCTCTTTTCTCACATCCCTTTTTTAAACGGCAGCTTATGCAAATCGCTAACGACATCACATTCGATGCTGTCGCTCGCTTTACATTCTTCCCTCCGTTGTATTGCGTGTACGTCGATAGCCTAGTCAAGTTTCCGGCAATATGGCAAATTACAGCTGGAAGACTGGTTGGTTGGCTTCACAACAACTGCACAAAATCAACCGTCAAAACTTCTAAAGTTCGAGTTGTTTCAGGGCTTCTCGATCGTTCTCACTGTAACGTGCCTCGTAATACTGGATTACTGCTTCATCTATCGGCACCAAGTAAGTTTTACTGTTTATTTTAACTATGCTACTAACGATAGCTTGTTATTTGGTTTTTATTCAACAGTTTTAAATTAACAACGTTCTACCAAATTGAGAGTGCTCAATATCATTTTTAGATAGATAAAGGTTTGGGATTTAAATTTAAGTTGAATTCAAAAGCATACTGGATAGGTAATGAATGTAAATTTGTTGACGAGTCTATGCGATCTAATTTTTTTCGACAAAGGGATCAGGAAGTGTCGTAATAAAACAGTATAATAAATTGAGCATCTCCAATTGCCCGGTTCCCGGTGGCGGCTGTCGCGCCGTGCGCTAATCGGTGCCTATTGTAATCCGCCGGGTTTATCCGCCTTAGTTGTCATTCTTTGCATACTTGCCGCTCGTCCAATGTCTGCAGAACGCCGCTCGTCTGAGTATGTCCGTAATCATTGAGGAAAATCTATTTTCACTCGTATTTGGTATTAGATATACATACATATGAATATGAACCTCGTAGGCATTTGAGCATCTCTCCGATTTTGAAGTCGAACAGTTCCTCTGCATGGATCGCACGCAGGGCTTCATTTTAATGGTTGAGTTTGGGTGGGAGGAAAACTGCATGGATGAGCTTGTTATTGTACAAAGTTGTACTATTTTATGTAAATATATGTATTAAATGTTTTGCGCCATTTTTCTGCAGGTTTCCTTGGAGGACAGAAAATCATTAGCACAGGACACTTTTCTATTGTTTTCCGGTCCATAGCACCAGAGCAACAATCAAGAAACAAGGCTTTATGAATGAATGAATGAATTTATTAAACAATTAATAATAATAGCAATGGTAATATGCAAATGCTTATATGTATGTACGTATGCATGTATGAATATATATATATATACCTATACATCTGCAGTTGTAAGTGTCATTTGGTTCTGCTCCGCGACTGGCGTTCTTGCTGCAATGTGCCTTCACATGCGTCATATTGTCACTTCTGATTCTTCAACTGTCAATACTACGTCGGAAGGACGGGTCGCCCTTCAAAAGCGACTCTTCTACAGTCTTCTCGCAACAGTCTGTGAAAGAGCTTAATATTTTATGATATAATAGCCTTATTCAGATAACAAGAATCCAATTTTTTATTATTCTCTCGATCTTGATCCCTGCCGCGGCATTAATCTTGCCTTTTGTCCTGGACATGTCATGGACAAGCGGTCATGACCGTTTCAGAATGAAACGGACACATGTCCTGGACACATTCACTTCTGCCTATCTTAATACACAGGGGTCTAGGACATGTCTAAGACATGTCCCAGACGTGTCCTGGACAAAACAGGAAAAAATCGCAACGGTCATGGACACTTTTTTCGGCTTGTCCCTTATGTGGTCATGACCATGGCGAGAGAGTGCGTAAAGGTGGAGAGCACAGAGTGACACGCTCGCGGATACTACCGATGTCCAAGACAAATTATCGCATGAGACACAGTTTATGACAGACGGCACCTTTATACAGTAATGTTTGAAACTAAATTAGCGGGAATATTTAAGAGGAGCCAGCAATTTTCTGAAATATGAAAGACATACTTTCTGCCTTTTTTTACTGACTGCACTTATTTCATGTTGATTTGTTCTTTTTTACAGATTTCAGCCTAATTCTTGATGCCGTCTCCACCTTTGTCCGGCGAGCAGCGCGACGTGCTGTTGAAGGAGATGCTCAAGAATCGTCATATCCTTGTTGAAAACAACAAGACGCGCGAACCCGGATTTTTGGAAAAGAAGGAGCAGACATGGAAGCGAATCGTAGAATTCGCCGCCATACGATTTGGGTAGGTTTTTTTTTATTTTCGCAATATCAGACAATGTTCAAAAGCTTATTCGCATAATAATGCATTGATGTGTTCACATGTTTAAAATCTACATTCAACTAATTGAGCCGCACCGTCACGAAGACGCAGCTGACCAAGCTGCTCAGCAGGGCCATGTCGAATGCTCGTGCCGCGGCTGCGAGGAAATCGAAGTATTTATAGGTTTTCTCCGTAAATTTTTATCCATCAAGCATAAAATAAATCAAATTCCAATTTCTTCTAAGGTATCGAAATCAAACGGGTGGCGGAGTGGATTTCGAAGAAGAAGAGGCAATCGATTCCATGGATCTGCTAGGCCAGCAACAGCAAGATGAGCTTCTGGAACTTTATGCGAACACGCCAGCATATGCAGGAATTGATGGCGGCGAGGAAAGCGTGCTTGGCTTGGTAATTTTGCTGATATGCATAACTTTAAACATTTCTTCGCTTCACTTTACTTTATATCCTTTCTGTATATTCAGATTTTTGTTTGTTTTTTAAGGCCCGTCATTCCATATCGATCGAAGAGGAAGTTGTCGTCGATGCGGATCAGCTGAGCGAAGACGAAAGCGTCGAGGTTGTGGATGTTCCCCAGCATCCGGATTTGAATGAGATGCGTCATAATAGAAGAGCCGAGTTCCGGCCTCCGCGCGTCCTTCAAGAGGCCGCCAATTCAGAAGTTATTAGCTCAAATATTTTAACATAAATATGTTGCACAGGTCAAAGTTGGGGTTAGTTATTATTCAGAGGGTTTCTATTCAGCTCACTATATTAATTGTCGGTGATTGATCAGGAAGGCCGTCCTAGTTCATCCCGCGTGTCCAATCAGGCGACTGAGGCTATGATTCGCCGAAAGCAGATGGAGCTGCTCGAGGTTTGAACTTTCCTGGCGGATTGGTTGGGATGAGCTGTTTTGTTTTCGGTCGAAACTGACGCGTTTCGTCGAATGAGCTCGGCAATGCGTGATGTTTCTGCGATGTGTCAACACACAAAGAAGCTAGTGGAAGAGGCAGGAGAGGCTTGCCGCGCGAATACACGTCTCGCAAATGCTGTCTTGATGTTGCTGACTGGAGCCAACTCGGATCCCTGTCCGCTGGGCGCGCAATCTGCTCGGCTCGGCCGTATTCAAGATAGGCTCAACGATATCGCTGGTGCCAATGGTACGCAGTACATTCCTAATACTACGGATGGAGCTGTTGATCCGGCTTTTGAAAATTCAACTGTTGGCTCGAGTATTTAACATATATTAGTCTCCGAAAAGCATAATCTATTGAAATTATTTAGAAATTTATTTTAATATTCTTCTTCTTAACATTCGTGTTCGTAAGTAGATTCATGATCTTAAATACTTTCGTGCTCTTTAGTACATTCGTGCTCTTAAGCACATTCCGGCCCTTCTTTTGTGCTTGTTTTTGTAATTCAACAATTCTCTTGATAATTCCCCCATTTTATCAACTTGTGTTGCACTTACAGTATGCTCAGTAGAAGTACCGTATACAGTTTAACTTGTAATCACAAGCCTTGATTTCTTTATGTAAGAGGTTTTCCCTTTTTGTTATTGACGTCAGTCTTGTTTGCATATTAACATCTTTATTTAATATCTTTATTTATCATCCGAATTAAAGTTCTAATACGAATTACATGTTGTTTACCATATGCTGGCGTGGGTCTGCTCCAACTGGAGGCATTGGCATTCTAGCCATTCTAACATTTGTGATGGGGAATCCGCCAGTTATTCTATCAATGACAATGTTATGCAAAACACAACAATTATGGATGACTTTGGAAGCTTCTCTGGGAGACATACGAAGGGAATCTGACAGGACACGGAATCTGACTTTCAACACTCCTATGACTTGTTCTACAAGAACTCGGACATGGCGAAGAGCACAATTAAAATCAACTTCCTGAGGAGTATTAGCAGCCCTTAGTGGAGTGACTAGGGTAGTTGAGTTGGCGAAGCCTTTGTCACCCAATAAGACATATCCCGGTGGAATTCTTCCTGCTAAGATTGCCTGGCCAAGCTCTGAGAATTGCAAAATAAAACTATCATGGCAAGAGCCAGGCCATTGGGCATTGACATATACAATTCGCCCGTATGCATCAACAACCAACAACGCATTAATGGCACAATAGCCTTTTCTACAACGATACTGCCACGGTGCAACCGCAGGAGTTTTCAGCGGAATCAAGCTGCCATCAACGATTCCAATAATGTCTAAACAACCATATGATTAGCACCAATATTTTTTTTTCAAGAGATTTTCAGAAGGTTTACTTGGAAAAGGGCATCTCGTCGCAAATGCATCAGCCGCAGCTCTACAGTAGTTTTGCGAATCGAGCGGGAATCGAATCCAGTCTTGGGAAATTGACGTTATGCCTCTTGATGCTCTCCAAAAGCAGTTACTGATTGTGGATTCGCAGCAACCAAAGCAGTCAGCCAAGACGAGGAAGGACGCGCTGCCCAGCAGGTAACGGATACCGATTAGAACCTGCATTACACATTTTAGGAGTTCGACCCCGCGTTCGTACCCGAGGTCGACCCCGAGGTCGACCCCGCGTTCGTACCCGAGGTCGACCCCGAGGTCGACCCCGCGTTCGTACCCGAGGTCGACCCCGAGGTCGACTCCGAGGTCGACCTCGCGTTCCTACCCGAGGTCGACCCCGAGGTCGACACCGAGGTCGACCTCGCGTTCCTACCCGAGGTCGACCCCGCGTTTGTTCGCGAGTTAGTAAGCCAGCTCTAGTTTAAGTTCTATTCCACTCTAGCATTACTTTTCACAGCGAAAACACAACAACCTG
This sequence comes from Allodiplogaster sudhausi, assembly GCA_945643635.1. Classification (NCBI taxonomy): domain Eukaryota; kingdom Metazoa; phylum Nematoda; class Chromadorea; order Rhabditida; family Diplogasteridae; genus Allodiplogaster; species Allodiplogaster sudhausi. The sequence continues at coordinate 6,021,362 of CALZFC010000006.1, read as the reverse complement.
ATGAGATGGTGTGATCGTCCAAGATCCTTGCATGTGTAGATTCAGGAATGGAGAAATTAGACCAACAAGGTAGTTGACTTCGGCAGGGAGAAGACGGTACCTTCTCACAAAGAGATCCTCGTTTGGCGAACATAACCGATGATAGTTCTGCCTGATGTAGGGAAGATTTAGCCTTCTCTGTCGTAAAGGTGGCCGTTGAAGATGTCCTGCCATTTACCTATAAAATATTGCTGTGCAAAATATATCAAATGAGCATCAAAATGACAATAAAAATATAAGAATGTAAGAAAATTGTATCCAGTACACTGTCTTTGACATGTCTTTGATATGGTCATTACCATGTCAAGGACATGTCCCTGACATGTCCTTGACATGGTAATGACCACGAACGGTCATGACCGCTTGTCCATGACATGTCCAGGACAAAAGGCAAGATTAATGCCGCGGCTGGTCTTAGTTTTTGATTATGTTGACTGAAAATTATGATGTGTTTAAACATCTCAGATTCAGCGAAAGTTTTTTGCTGCTTTTAGCTATGCGTGCCGATATTCTTTGTCACCGTTCCAGTTTTCAATATTATTGTCATGGTGGCATTAAATATTCAGAATGACGGTGAGTCCATATACATACATATTATTATTAAAAGTCTTTTTTTTCCGATTGGGTTTACATAGCTTATCTCTTTCAAGTTATTCTTATTATTATTATTATTATTATTATTATTATTATTATTATTATTATTATTATTATTATTGTACTGTTAAAAAAATACTCTTCTTAGAGCTTGCGGAAGCCTCGGTGGTCGTGTATTCGTTGCATTCGTCGGTGCAATCGCTGACGATAATGCTGACATCTTCTAGCTATCGAAAGTTTCTTGTGGACCTATTTCAAGTACGGCCGAGATGCAACAAGATCAGATGCACACAAGAGAATAATGTCAACGTCTCATCAGCGACGATCGGGATTAGGACGAATAATACACTTTAATATTCATTTCAGGGACGTACAATGACAATAACAAAACAAATAGCATAAGCTACAAGTGAATAAATCTATAATCAGCGCAGATTGTTCAGAAACCGTATGGTGCGGATAGTAGTATGAATATTCGTAGTATTAATTGCAAGTGTACTCTAGATGTCAAAACCAGGGTTGCACTTTGTTTTTTTTTTGTTTTGTTCGTTTTTTATTCATTATATTCTTTTGGTTTCCTGTTTAAGCCGTGTTCGTTCATTCGAAAAAAAAGAGAGAGAAGAAATGCTGATTATGGCAGCTTGGCTGACCTTAACAGATTACCGCAGACTGCCGACAGAAAAGTGCACATGAAAACATCGAACACGCAGCAGGTGAAAATGTCTTAAATAAAACTTTTCAATGATTATTCAATGCGTTGCGGAAGCAGCAACACTATTCTAATAAAATAATCGAGAAATAAAAGAATTAAAAATATAGTCTACGAAGGACAATGAGAGAAGAATTTATATATTCTTTTAATGCCGGTTTTTTTTACAAGTATTTAGAGAGATTTAGTATTTTTCATTTACACATGATGTCGACCAGGCTGGCAAGACTTTCTATGCTCTCGAGCAAGGGCAGAAAAGAAGTATTATTAAGTGTCCAAAGATCTCCAAAATGCACATTCTCCGGTATTCCGAAATGAACGCCATTTCATGTAAGTGGTTCACCAACCAAATGCTACTCAGACATCCTCAGGATGCCCGATTGAATACGCTAGCACTTTGAATGCGGAATATATCTTAAACGTACAGGTGCAACGACGATTTAAACGAAGACAACACACGGCCTAGTTGATACCTGTCACTTTCGACCTATGCCGTGCAATATCAGAGTCTGCTATCTTTATATCTTTATGAAACATCCATATTCAGAGTTTCCCCCGCTTTTAGATTTTTGGTAGGTGTAGACAAAAATTCTCTTCTGTACACTTATCAGAATAGATAATTATCTTCATCGCAATTTTATAAGCAATTTGCTAACAAAAGGCACTTGTCATAAAGGAAGGAACAAAGAGGAAATGTGTATGTACAAGCAGAGATATTTCATGAAAGAGAAAAGTAGAGAATCAAGGCCAGTGTGCTGCTGCGTAAAGTGAGACGTTTTGTGTGGTGTGTTCTGGATTCTCGATCCGTACCCGTAATCGATCGTTATAAAGTAGATATCATCTCACAATGAGTGCACAACTAATCTAGTTAAAACGATTGCGCTACCGTAACTGAAAAAGAGAGATACAAAAGAATAATAATTACACTTTAGACAGTAGACAAGCATTTTCCTAATAGTTTCTAATGCAATGAATGATGTACGGAAAACAAGAGTGGCTGTAGAATATAACAAAATATAGCGTGGTCGTCTTCTAAATTAGTCGCTCTTCAGGAGGCAGCTTGAGCATTGTACCCATCTGAAATATTGATCATATGTTAACGGAGCATATTTGAATTTTTCTGATTCTAGTTGCGTTTCTCTTAATAACATATGCTCTCTAGCTCTTGTCTCAGACATAGGCGCGAATTCAAGTGTGATTTTATTATTCCATTGAGGAATCACATTTTGGACGGATGGGCGGAGCTTAAAGTATTTTGATTTGGACGGATGCGCGGAGCTTAAAGTCTGATTGCTAACCGGATGCGCTCTCGCGCCGACGCTCTCCTGCGTGGACGGCGAGTAGTGGCCGTGCATGGCGTGCTTGCCGCGCACGACGAAGCACAGGAGCGCGCAGCCGAGGAGCGCGAGGACCGCCGCCACCGCTGCCGCCGGGCCGAGCACGTAGCCAATCGACAGGTGCGTCTCTTCCTTCTAGCAAAATTAAGAGATGATTATTTGCGATAAATGAACAAATCAACAAAATTTTAAGCAAAATATCTTTGCCAACAATAATGCTAAACAGAAAAAAAACTTGGCAAATATTACATCGCTGTGTTTTTTCTCATTTATCCATGTCTTTTTGAGCCATTTCAAAATCATCTCATGCAATTTATGACTTCAAATATTTATTTAAGGAGCAGTTCACTGAATAATTAACATATGGTTTTATGAACGGGTATCTATACGCATCTCTCTAAAACATGCATTTAGAAAGTTTGAACCGTTTTTGTTAACTTGCCTCAAAGTTATGAGCACGCAAAATATGGCTCGGCCAAAATTTTTTTACTGTAGCTGTTAGCCACCCTCCTATTTCACACGCTCTCTAACCAGCAGAAGGGCCAAATATTTGAGGGCTCGCGTTCCAATATCCGTCGCTAGTTATGCATGCCACTGACCTTGGTGCCGCACGTGGGCCCTGCATATCCCCTCCAGCAGGCGCACTCATGCTCCGCCCACTCGCGCGAGCCTTCCTCTCGCGCGCGCGACCGCACGCAGTCGCCGTGGACGCAAGTGTTCGTGGAGCGATTCGTGGCCGGGTCGGGGATGCAAGGGTCGCGGACCGCGCACCGAACTCCGAGGTAGCCTGGTTTTGGTGTTTGAGAGGTTTATTTACCTTTTCCTTCATATGCATATTATTGTTAAAAATAAATATTTTTTAATAAAAACATATTTGATTAATTTTAAAGAATCTATACCTACATATACTAATTGTTGGCATTTTAAGACAAGTAACGGTGAATATTAGAGCACAGGTAGTTTTCAGCGGCCAAGAATTCATTTATTATTTCATTAATCTTGAAAAGGCAACCTCTTGTAGGACTCAAATAAAATGTTTTAATAATAAAAATAGTCTTGCAGACCTCGCTCGCACTCGCAGAGGTATGCGCCGTGCGTGTTTGTGCAGTTGCCGTGCTGGCAGGCGCCCTTGACCTCCTTGCACTCGTCGACGTCCCTCTCGCAGTGCGCGCCAGTGAAGGCGGCCGGGCACAAGCAGAGGAAGGACCCCACCGAATCCGAGCATTTCCCGCCGTTCTCGCACGGCGAAGACGCGCACTCGTCAATGTCCACGTCGCAGCGGGCGCCTGCAATAGACAAGGATAGAATGTGCAGGGTGAAATTGGGCGGGAAAAAATTGGGTGGGAAAAAATTGGGCGGAAAAAAATTGGGCGGGGAAAAATTGGGCGGGAAAAAATTGGACGGGGAAAAATTGGGCGGGGAAAAATTGGGCGGGAAAAAATTGGCAGAAAAAAGACCAGGGTGAATGTTTTTGCGGAGGAAAAAGAGAACGTAAAGCGAGATCAAAACAGGGAACGTAGATGAATAGAGATCGAAAAAGTTGAAACCTACGGTTCCGAAAAGGATCGCAAGGAAATTTTAGATTCGGAAGAACAAATTTTGGGATCTTAGAAATAGTACGATGGGAAAGAGGAACGAGATTGCCCCCTGGCTCTTACCCTCAAAGCCGGGCGCGCAGTGGCAAAGAAAGGAACCGCGACGCGACTCGCACGACGCGCCGTTCGCGCACGGAGAGGACTCGCACATGTCGATCTCGATCTGAAAAGGGGCGGGGCTTCGATCTGGGAAGGGGCGGGGTTTCGATCTGGAAATGGGCAGGCTGATTTATGAGGAGCTTGTCGTCAGAGTGATGGCGTTGAGACAGAACCATTCTAAACGCTCACAATGTCTTCTCACAGAACTTGTACGCCCTCCAACTCTTGTTTGTAAATGACACCGTCGCCCTCCTAGTTCAATCTGTAAATTACACAGCCTGACCTCGCATTTGTCGCCCCTCCAGCCCGCCTCGCACTCGCACGCGTGCGCCGTGGGCGTGCGTTGTCTGCACGTGCCATGCATGCACGGTCGCTCGAGGCAAGAGCCGGCCACCTCGCAGCGGTCGCCTGCAATGCCAGAATGGTTTGGGGCTAAAGACTAGGTGGCTTACTTCATTTTCATGATGACACCGCGAAATAAAAAGAGCTGGAAAAAACCATTCGTAGACAATGGATAAAAAAAACCATTTGTTGACGGTGGAATCCATAAACACTGGATTTTTTGTTAAAGTTAAATTTAAATTTTCTGAAGGACGTTATTATATAGAAATAAGTACCTGCTGACAAAGTGCAATGGTTCCGTCAGACTCTTCCATTGCGAGATGGCAATTTTTGACAACAACAAAAAGAGAAGCTGCTGACCCAGGTAGTACTCGGGACACTTGCACGTGGTCGCGCCGTCCTCCACCTCGACGCACGCGCCGTCGTTCTCGCACGGCGCGAGCGCGCAGCCGCCGGCACGGCGGCGACACTCGCGGCCCGTCCACGGCGGAGAGCACGCGCACACCTGAAGAGAGAGAGACAACTGTATTGGATCGTGGTACGCAGTTGGAATGACTCTTTTGGAAATGTTAAGCATTTCCTAAGAGTCCATTAGACACGGACTTCACTACAGAAAGTGCAGGCGGTTCTAGCGAGGAGGACTTGGATATTAGGCACTTTTGCTCTTATTGAGTGATGGGCTGGGAATGATGAAGATTTTTCGACAAATTTTTATTTTATTTTATATGGTTCCGCATCCTGTTTTCGGAGCATATTTAGTGAAATATTTCTTATTATTATTACTTCTAAAAAGTCGCTTAATTATATGCTGGCGAATGTGAAGGAAAACCAAACCGCGACGCCGAAGCCGGGCGAGCAGATGCCATGACCACCGCACGATGAAGAATTGCAGAGGTCGACGAGCGAATCGCAACGGGCGCCAGTGTAGCCTAGTGGAGAGAGAGAGAGAGAGAGAGGAAGCGAAGTATGCCGAGGAAAGAGTAAAGAGAGGAAGAAACGGGAAGAGAAGCAGAACCTGGGGGAATCATAAGGCAAAGTTGAACATTAAATACTGTTTAGTTAAGGACAGATGTCCGTACTTATGGACAAATATTCAAATTGAGTGATGTTTTTCGAAAATTTCTTTTGCTCTGATGATCGAGTGATCTCTACCTTCGAGGCACTCGCAGCTGAATCCCTCCACAGTACTGTTGTCTCTTCGGCAGCGACCGTGGACGCCGCAGGGCGCGGACACCAAATTTGAGTCCTCCACGGCGGCGGCGGCCGAGACAAAGCACGGATCCGGCGCTTCCTCGCAACGTTCGCCAGAGAAGCCGCCGACACATTCACAGGAAAATCCGACCGTCTGCGATTTTCAGTGTGTTACAGTACTACCAGATTCTGATTCACTTTCTTACAATTACCACTTATCCTTACTCACTTCATTCTTGCTGCAGATACCGCTATTACCGCAGCTCGATTCGCTGCATTCGAGGTCTTCCTGTAAAGGAAAGCGCAATTTTTGTCCATAAGAGAGCAAATTTTTTATGCCGCTTTTTTGCAATAATTTTAAATCCTGTTTATTGCAAAAAAAAATTTAATAAAACAAATCATTAACTCACCTGAATTTTACATGTTCTGCTGGCGAATCCACGCGGGCATTCGCAGACGAAGACCGCGCCGGTGACGGGGGAAGCCGCGCGGCACGCGCCGCCATTCAAGCATGGCGCGCCAGAGCACGCGGCAGAGTCGGTGAGCGGAGTGTCGCACGCGGCACCGGTGAAGCCGGGAAGGCAGATGCATCTGGAGAGAGAGAGAGAGAGAGAGAGTGAGAGAGAGAGAGATACAGAGAGGGAGGAGAGAGAGTGGGAGAGAGAGTGGGTGAGAGAGAGAGAGAAAGTGAGAGAGAGAGATAGAGAGAGAGAGAGATAGAGAGAGAGAGAGAGAGATAGAGAGTGAGAGAGAGATAGCTAGAGCATGAGAAGGACTTGAAGAAAAAAATTTATTTACAAAAAGTCTTTTTTGACAAAATTGAGTTGGAATTAACGACGAGATGAAGTGAGAGAGAGAGAGAGAGAGAGAGAGATTAAAGGAGAGAGAATTAGAGAAGTGGAGGCTAAGAAGCAGAGGAATGAGAAATAGTTCGTTACTAACTCGGCATGGCCTGGATGGTCGATGCAATGGCCGTGCACGCACGGTGTCTGGCTGCACTCATCGGACTAGGGAAAAGAAATGGCTGTTCAGATTTTCGTTGAAAGAAATCTATTAATATTTCTAGACATATCCTTAAATGGAGAATATTAGTTGTTACTTCATCAACAGTAAAAGTGTATATGTAAATAAAGATTTGAGCAAGATTTTCATGAGGGTTTCATGAATTTCAAGATTTTCATGAATAAAGAACTTCTTGGCGCCAAATTCAAATTCACCTCAAACTCGCATCTGTCGCCCGTGAAGCCGACGGGGCAGTGGCAGCGCCGCGCGTTCCAGACGTCCTCGCATCGCCCGCCGTGCTTGCATGCGTCCGCGAGGCCGCACTGCGGGAGGGCGCGGCAGCCGGACGCGTCGATCTTCATTATTTTTATTTTATTTTATTAATTAATTTATTTATTTATTCCTATTTACTTATTGATTTGAAATGTATGTTAAAAGAGAATATCACAAATCTCGTGTGATATATGCTAACTTCATATTTTTATAAATTTAATTCAAAGTGACCATGCCGGTGGTTTTGCATGCCGCCTCAGTGATTTTCATGTATTCTCTTAGTCTTGTATTGTTAATCATAGCGCAGGTTTGCTTTATAAAAAATACCACTCAACCCGATGTCGCTTGCTCGCTCGCCAGATCGAAAACGAGTCGCGTGACGCGTTGCGTGTCGCGTCGCGTACGTCGCTCTCATTGGACTTCCTTGGAAAGAAGGAGAGCGGCGCTTCGGCGACGTCCGTCGTGATCGAGTCGATGCAGCCCCAGAAGGAGTAGAGCGACGAGAGGGAGCCGATGCGAAGGTCCGACGCGCGCACCGAGAGCGCGGTTGCGGGTGCGAGGCCTGGGCGGAAAAGTTTTTAATTTGAATATCATTTTACTAATATATTATTTCTCTAATACAGAATTGTTCTATTCACATAAAAAATAAAGTCGTCAGATAGAATATTGCATATAATGTCATTGATTTCCTCACCAAATGTCTCATTATTGACACGCAGGACATTTCGCTTGATTGTCACGTTTGTCCACTGGCCATTGTTGACTGGGAACGGCGCCACAAATGCCGACCCGGATGGGCCGACCGACAAGCGGCCGTCCACGAGTGCAATCGTGTACGCGGTGTCCTGGAATTATCAATTAACGATTGGAAGGGTTGGCGAAGCTAGAAAAAACGTATTAATCAATACCAAGAAATGATAAGAGAAGCTAGCGAAACAGCTCTCGTCAACGAATTCGTGCTACTAGTAAAAACCTATAAAGTGGTCGGAGCTAACCAGCGAGAATCAATAAAGTGGGCGGAGCCATCTAGCGAAAATCAATATCGGGGATTTCCAGTGCCAACCATTGAGAATCAATTAAGGGCGGAGCCTAGCAGGAAGAATCAATAAAGGGGGCGAAGTCCACCAGCCAGAATCAATAAAGTTGACGGAGCCAACCAGCCAGAATCAATAATGTGGGCGGAGCCAAGCAACGAGAATCAATGCATAAAGTGGGCGGAGCCTACCAGCGAGATGACGTGCGCGTGCTGAGTATGCGTCCGGATGGCGAAGGAGAGGCGCTCGACCGGAGAAGAACCGGCGGACAGTTCAAAAGAGGCAAAGGAGGCCTCGACAAAGTGGGCGGGGCCAACGCCTCAAACAGCGATCATTTTATCAAGAGAAAAGGGGAAAAATTGTAAAAAAAAAAATTAACGACATTTTTTAAAAATATTTCCTCCCAAAACTAACAAATGAAATCGTCCTGAGTGTTGTAGCAGGTCGCTCCTTCGTGGCATGACTTCACTGAGCATCGATCGATGACGTCGCATTTCGAGCCGGACCAGCCAGCATCACAGACGCAGACGAAGTCGTTAAAGCCGTTCGAGCAGTGTCCGTGTGCGCCACAAACGGGCTCTGGAACAAAGACGACGCCAATAGGAATCGAACCCGAGACGTCCGGATAACACTGCCCCTTTACCAATGAGCCAAGACACCAACCTTTCGCAGAGACACAAATGTCGTCCGAGACGAGACCCTCCAGCACGTTCTCAGAGTGTTCAAGCGGACCGAGGGCGCGAACGCCAGCAGCCGATGGTGATCGAGGATGCAGGAGGGCGGACAGGCCACTGACGCGGATGTCCTGCATGGAGCCTGAAGGGAGAGGGGACATGATGTCTTTTAAATAATTGTGCCGTTTGATGAATAATATTTATTTATAATAAATTAATCATTTAATAATTGAATCCTCTTTATTATAAAAAAAAAAGCTATGCCTATGAGCCATAAACTAATTGCACGATAAGTATTGTTTAAAAAAAAAAGCAAGTACACTTCGCGACAATTAGAATTAGAGAGCACAGAGAAGGTAACTGCCATAAAGGAAGATGCTTTTAGGACCATTTTGGGACGCTTTTGACACTATTAGGGATCCTTGCGGGTACTTTTTTTGACATTTTTGCTACCTTTAAAGTATCGCGTCGATGTGAAAGCACCAGGCGCCGAGCCATTCGCCGTGCCGAGCAGGAGCGAATCAGCAAAAAGCGGGTAGTCGTAGCGGCGGTCGAGTGCCGCCTCGCCCCTCTCGATGCCGTCCACGACAACCTACATAGTGTGCCAAATGTATTCGCCCCTTTTTGCCTCACACCAATGCGATAGAGCATACAGTACCGCCCAACATTTCAGGAAAAATCAATTGAAATTATTTATATTAATATATGTACCTGAAAGTTGGGCGGTATGTGTTTTGGAGAGACGCGATGGTAAGAAAAATATAAATAGATTTAAAGTTGACTTTCGTGCTCCTTAAACTTGTCATGAGGAAATATTTTGGAAGAAATTAAAAACCAAGTGCCAAAAAAATAACAGCTAAATTACAGCCGGCGCTTTTAATTCGCAAACTAGCAGATATTTATCACCCATGCAATATGAACAATGCTCGAAGGTATGTCCTATCACTGGTAACATAATAAAATTAGTTCATATGTAATAAAAAAAATTATTGGGCATAATAAAAACAAGTGATGTGCTACCATGTTTTAAGGTAGGGCGATCGCCGACAAATTATGTGTAAGATTTCAAATTGCCGCGAAGCCCTTACAATTAGCACTCTCATTTGCTTTTGTTGAGGTCATACTGACAGCGATTCGTGACTTCTCCCGCCGTAGAACGACGACGTGTTCTTCGTTGTCGTCCACACGAGTGGCCGTGTCCACGTCCACCACCGACTTACGGCCGACGCGTGCGCGGGCTAATTGTGAGGGTAGAAATGTTGACGTAGACAGAGATGGTGTAAGTTAGAGAGAAAGAGTGAGTGAGAGAGAGAGTGAGAGGGAGAGAGAGACAGGAACAGATTGATATAACAACTACAAATCTGCAAAAAATCATTTAAGATGTGAAACCAGCTGATCAAAAAAGCGTTTAAATGAATAAATTATACTTATACTTGTTAATATATGCAACAGAGCCAACCATGCAAGATCCCGTCGACAATCTGCATGCTGATGAAGGTGGCCTGCTCGCCGGCTTCACTTCCTCCGTCCACTCTCTCGCCCAGCGACGCCACCACCGACTCCTTCTCCTTCGTGCGCAGCAGCAACGACAGCGATGACGTGTACTTTAGCTGCAAAACGCTCTTGTTCATGAGCGGAGTCGAACCTGCGCCGCTCAGACTTAAGGCCGCACACTATCCCACTAAGCTATGGTATACCCCTGACTAGCCTTATCAGCGACTTCGGGCGCGATGGCGACGTGCGCGTAGCTGGGCGCGCCGTCGTGCCCAAAGGTGGAGGGCGGCAGCGCGTGCTCGCAGAGGGGAGGGAGAAGAGGAGGACGGCAGTCGCAGCGGAACGAACTCCAGAGATCCACGCAGACTCCGCCGCCGTGGCAGGGCGAAGAGGCGCACGGCGAAGAACGGGTGCAGCCCTGAGACGAAAGATGATGAAGGGTGATAAGGTATAGAGGAATTGAAGAGAGTTCGAGTGATTTAATTACTATCTTTCCAAACGATTTTTGTGATCAGCAGTTCCACTGTTAACCCTGTAAAAATGCTTTAGTTGATTCTATCAGAAATATAATTTAACCTAACATATAAAAAGCGTAAATTATAAATCGCTCAAGGAAGAAGAAGAAGCCTCGACCTTCTTGAGCCCGATGGCCTTGGAAGACGCGGCGAGATCGTGCTGCGCGCCGTTGATGACGACGTCGGCGACGCAGCCGACAAAGTGGTCGCTGCCCGAGAGGCGGCCGAGACGCGTGGAGAAGACGTCGAAGGAGGGCGCGCGCGAGAGGGCGCGCGCCACTAGAAGCCGCCCGCCGGACGCCTCGCGCACCGTCACCACGATGCCCTGAGAATAACCACAATTTGGCTTTCTTTTTTCGTTTCATCTTCTACTTTATTTAAAAAATACTTTTAATAATTTTGCTACAGACAAAAAATATGTCAACTTAATACAGGTGGTTTAAGATGGCGCAGCCACCATATATTTATGCTATTGCAGTATTGTGTCGATTTCAGGCAATTCCAGTGCGTCCTAATAAAATTTTATCCTCACATTTTTGTGCGGATGTTTTATTTGAAGCTCTACAAATTTATAACTATCCATTAATTACGGTTTAAGTCGCTAATGACGAAGGATAAATTAATTAGAGAAACAGTTTATGTGAAGAAAGGCGTAATAACCGAAGCCGGTGTTTTCGTTCCCCATTTTTCTCACCAGCTCCGTTTTGTTGAGATGGACACTGTGCCATGCGCCGTCGTTAACGGGAGTCGGGAGGAGTTGGACGGAGTTGCCTGCCCGACCATTCCCGGCCACCTCGACCGCCAGTCGCCCGTCGTCCTCAAGTGCCAGTCGGAAGAGCCTTCCACCGAAGATGTCATCGCCAGATACGAGATGCACCTCAGGCAGCGTCGTGCGGAAGGCGAACGCCAGCGCATAGGGCAGCGGGCCGGAGGCGGAGCCTGAGCATACACAAAAAAATGTTCGAAACATCGAAAATGTCTGATATGTCAAACATCAAACGATTATTTTCTACTTATTTGAATATGTTACCACATCTTTAATTGATGTATGAATAAATAAAATAAAATAAAATAATTTCGGCCTCCTCAGAAAAATAACTATCTATGATTCTTCTCATTGTCAATTTCTAATTATTGTGAAAGCAGAGTAGGAACGTCCATCATCATCTATGCACAGCACCCCTTTATTTTATCAGCTAGCCTTGCAAGAGAACCACCGTTTATCTGAAATGTTCGAAAAAGGGGCATTTCCATTTACATATGTTAGCGACAGACATTTTTATACCAGGTTCGCCTAAAGAGAGAGGACGTATCAGCAAGCTTCAGATTCTCTCTTACTCTACATCGCCCTACAAATATGCGAACGAATCATCGAATCGCAGGCAGCGCCAATTTACTTTATCAACTAAACTTGCATGAGAACCACCGTTTATCCAAAAACTTTCTCTCCATATGTCTCCCTATCCATCTTTATCTCTCAAGATCTCTCTGCCCCTCCCTTTCTCTCTCTCTGTCTCTGTCTCTCTCTCTCTCTCTAACCAATGAGCACATGCGGTGACTGATGAACGAAGACGGACTCGGCCGTGAAAGAGTACGCGCTCGTCTCCTTGCAGCCCTCTCCCGTTGTGCCGATGGCGCAGCCGCAGCGGAGCGAGTGAGTGGTCAGCGACTGCTGCCGGAGGCACTCCTCGCCAGCGGAGCAGCGGAGAGACTCGCACGACTTGAGAAAGAGAAATCTTATTTTCTTTTATTTCCTTAAATTTATTGAAAGAGAAGTGCAAACAAAAGAAAAAGAAGTTGAATAGTTTCTTAAGGCATATGAAAAAGTAGTGAAAAAAAAGAAAAAAAAGAATAAGTTGTCCTCCTGACCTTGGTCGGCCGATCGCAGACGCTTCCACTGAAGCCGTCCTCGCACACGCACGCGGCGCCCTCGGCAGTCGCGACGCAACGCGTCGCGTGCACGCATTGCGAGCACTCGAGCTTAAAGACGATAAAAAAACTCACTTTTGAATTCGCGCCTTTCCCTGACACTAATGCGACAGAGCACGTGTGATTTGGATAGATTTCGTGCTCCTTTAAATTCCTTTTTTTCTAAAAAAAAAAAAACAAAAGAAAAATTTCCCCATTTCAGTTAAAAATATTTTACAGCTTGTTTTCTGAAAAATAAATTAGTTCAGATTGTTCTAAAGTTTCATTAAACAAGAAATGAAATGGATTACTTCTCGGCGAAAAAAACTACTATTAGAATAAACTTCTCTCCACCAAAGTGCCCAGTTACTTCGTACTTTATATATTTTAATGGGACCAGAAATTATATTAGACAGGTTAAAAGTGAAAGTAATGTGATAACGTCTTTTTGAATTAATAATAACCGATTTGTCAGTGACAGGCACGAGAGTTACGGCGGGTGTCGAAGTGGGCGGGGCTTGGGCCGAAGTGGGCGGGGCATGCGAAGGTCGAATTGAAGTTGGCGTGACTTGAGATGTTGTGGATGCTGGCGCGGGACTTGGGGTTGGAGAGGACCGGGAGATAGAAGTAGAAGGAGGAGAAGGAGGAGGAGAGGTGGACAGAAGAGAAGAAGAAGAAGTAGAAGAAGGGGATGTGGTAGTCTTCGCGGGGGCTACAGTAGTCGCTGCTCCCGGGGTTACGGTAGGAGAAGAGGAAGAAGTCGTCTCGGGACCCGTGCGCACCTGGTCCATAATGGTGCTGGGTGTCCTGGATGTGACAGCATCTGAAGTTGTTTCCTCGCAGTAGATTCCGCCAAAACCCGCAGCGCACACGCATTCAAAACCGCCTTCGACGTGATCTAAAAAAAAGGCGATTTATGTATGCTATTTCTTCGTATTTTGTGTGATGCAAATATTAATATCGCAAAATTTATGTCATTTCTTATAATTTTATAATTCACTAAAAATATTACTCTTTGGAAACAGATGTCCCAAACCAACGGCATATTACAGTGCCGTTTTACTTTATCAGCTCGCAATTCAAGCGAACCACCGGATCACTTTTCTTTCTCTAACCCTGCAATGGTTTGCATGTCCCTCCGTTGTTGCATTCCACTCGTTCGCACGCATCATTTGGCCGCTCGCACCAAGTGCCCGTGAATGACGCGGGACACGCGCATTTGGGAGAGCCATTCGAGACGATGCAGTAGCCTGGAAATGATGGAAAAGACGAGTTGTTGATCCTAATTAGGAAACTATAACTTATATAGCATTATTGGCAAATAGTGAAGAACGCTTATCACGGACAGAACATCGATGTAAGCATCGCCCAAATTTCTACCTTCCAATCACGTGAAAACCAGCGGGATCGCGAATATTTATGAAAATAATTAGAACATATTTGTTTAGAGAAGAAAATATAGAAAACTGGCGAATATTACGAAATGTAATTCATAGTCAACTTTCATGCAATTTATGAGCGTTATTATACAAATTGTAAGTGTGATTGAACGTTTTGCAAAATTAAATAAATGAAAAAATAAAGAAATGAAGAGCTAATAAATCGTAATAAATCTCCATGAAATAAATAAATAAAAAAGAGCAATGAAATCCCGTGCACACCTCCATTGGCACATCGAATGCCGCTGCAGATGTCGGCAGCCGTGGTCTCTTCCTTGCTTCTCTCGCACCACTCTCCCTCGTGGCGAGGGTCGCACTCGCAGAAGGCGCCGCCCACGCCGCGCACGCAAGAAGCGCCGTTCTCGCACGCGCGGTCTGAATACGGCTCTCTCTTTCCCTTTTGATCTCCTTTTCGAATCTGCATACCCCGACCAGGATCTTGGCACATACCAATGACAGTTCATACTGTTCTAAATGCAAACTCGCTAATCACTATTGCCCTGGACGGCACTGTATGTATGTACGAAGGCAAAGACATTGCCATTGTAATAGAGAGAGAGAGAGAGAGAGAAAGAGAGCGAATTGAGAGAACGAGAACAGGGACCACTCAATACGACTTACAACGCTCTTGATCACGATCTTGCAATAAATACACAGGAAAAAAGAGAGAGCCAAAATAGATGTGCCTGAAGAATGTTCTCGTACCTTTGACTCTGCACTCCAACTTCCGCTCGCACGCAACGCCCGTCCAGTCGGGATGGCAGATGCAGACATGGGCAACATCATCGCATCGGCCGCCATTCACGCAGTCGCCGCATGGAGAAGAGGAATTCTGCATTGGCCATCCTTTTTCTCCCTTTTATTTTGCTTATTAAATAACGACATTTGCCTACTAAAATAGTGTAACATTTATATTTCTCAGTAACAAATACAGTTACTATAAATGCATGGCTATACAAAAACACCTTTTCCTTAAAATATCGAAAATAAATAATTTAAAAAAAATTATCAAGTTGTATAATGAGATAAATTGAATAATTTATTTTAGAAAAAAACCTTGGGCAAGCAAGTCCGCCCGATGGTGCCGTTGGCGCACGCGCATCTGAACTTGCCGTCGACGGGGACGCAGCCGCCGCCGCACTCCTCGTCGCAGCCGGCGTACTCGCAGACGTCGCCTATTATACGCTATTTCATTTTTTTCTAAACTTAATTTCTTAAAGCTCTATGAAGTAAGATATCGAAAGAGAAAAATAGCACATTTATCTTAGAAAAGATACGTAATATAGAAACAGAAGAGTTGTGAAAACGGAAAAAAACTAAATGGAAAATAAAGAAACCTGAGAAGGGCGCAACACAATCACAACGGAAGCCGCCGAGTAAGTTGACACAGGTGCCGCCGTTTCGGCAGGGCGACTGCAATTTTAGAATAGTGAGCCAGTGGATCAGGCAAAATGGCGCGAATTCAAACACGATTTTCGGCACCTTGGCGCACTCGTTGACATCATCGCCGCAGAGCCTCCCACTGAAGCCGAGCGGACACTCGCAGGACTGGACGCCCTTGCGGAAGGCGCAGACGCCGCCGTTTCGGCAGGGCGTCACGCGGCACGCGTCGCTCTGGCACAGCAACGCGCCGCTCGCGTCCTCGAGGCAGCTGGGATATTGACAGCAATATTGATTACTTTGTTTGATTGATTGAGATTGATTGAGACGGGAATATATCCACTAATCTTGATTGAATCAAGCTATACTACTATTGATACACTGCGAGAAAGTAGAAATTTCAAAAGCCGAATTGAACTTTTTAGAAATAAATAATAATAATAATAATAATACTTACAAAATCTCCATTAATTTGACATCTATGAAATTAATACAATTCTTTACTTACTATTTAATTTTTAAAAAACTTTTGAAAACTTATGTTTCGAATACCCACCGGTTTTCACAGCAGCCTATTTCTACTTTAGCTAGTGTCAAACTCCTTCTCTTGCTTCACGGTGTACGCAGTGGCTTTGTCAATAAATACTATGTTGTATAAATTTTGCTGGCATCGAGAGTACCCTAGATATTAAAAACTTTTTATATTTATTTATATTGATCTTGAACGGCCGTATGCATAATATCTTTGTTTCCATGACAAAATCGGCCTAATCTAACGATAACCTATTGATTTATTACTTTATTGATAAATAATTTCTCCAACCGTTGATCAGAAGGGCAGTCGAGGTCTCGTTGGCACGCGACAGAAATCGTGCTTCTTTCGATGTCGCACTTCTCGCCGACCCATCCTAAATTTAAATTATTAATTAATTAATTAATATTTGATTCAACTGTTTCATTGGTTTATGCTTTTGAAGGGGAAGAAGAAAGATTATTTGAGCTACGAGTATTTCGTTTATCTTGTTATATTTCCATGCAGCAGAGCGAGACAGATAGAGAGAAAGTGAGACAGCGAGAGAAAGAGAGAGAGAGAGTTTTAAAAAGTCAAGACAGAGAGACAGCGTGACATTTCCTGCAAAAATCCATCATAGCTGGTCCCCTTCAGCAAACTGCCGCTGCAGACCACAATCACGTGTCACATCCATCGCTGTCACAATGAAGCAAAACTTCTATTGTCTAGATC
Organism: Allodiplogaster sudhausi; assembly: GCA_945643635.1. Classification (NCBI taxonomy): domain Eukaryota; kingdom Metazoa; phylum Nematoda; class Chromadorea; order Rhabditida; family Diplogasteridae; genus Allodiplogaster; species Allodiplogaster sudhausi. Next base: position 6,004,494 of record CALZFC010000006.1, on the reverse strand, counting down.
AACAAGGCGAGAGTGCGAATGAGACACGACAGAATGGAGCAACATAAGCATTTCGTGAAAAGCTAACAAAAGGAATAGAATTACCATAATTAGTATTTTAAAAAATTACTGACTGTGAGGCAAATTTATTGCAGCAGAAAAAAACATGAAAATAAATAGAAAATATAAGAAAAAGGCAAGGAAACGAACCAGGCTGACATTCACACGTCTGTGTCTCGGCATCACACGTTCCTCTCACACAACCGCAGTCTACCTAAAAGTACGATATCATTAGTGGTTTAATTCTTACCTTACTTATGGTTAGAAGACATTTACACAATTCAATTCAGTCATTTAAAGGAGGCCATAAGGGAAAAACTCCTACCACGAAGTCCCTGACGGATTTGGACGGAATGATAAAAAGAACGCAGTAAAGAATCAACAGAAATGGTGCTACAGCCCCTTGCCTCTCTCCCAAGAAACTTGTGGTTTGCACCACTGCCAGGTGAGCCTTCGTGTTAAGAAAAACCCGTCCAATGTTGGTTGCATGCACCATATGTATGCAATTCATGGGCTTGACTAGTTTGTCCCCAGCGGCCACAGTGTTGCTATGTTAAAATTGTTTGAAAACGGCGGGAAAATAAAATATTTGGGAATTCAAAGTAGAAAACAGTGTTAATTTCCTCAGGGCATGAAGGTTTTTGTGACTTCTTGACACTTGCAATCGAAGTTTCTAGCACAACCCGACCAACTAAGGCGAAAAAAACTAGACACTATTTATTCGATTCGGACCTCCTTTAAAGAAAATTAAGAGCTAATAATGGGACACAGATAGATAACATTATTGAACTGAGGTATATATGGAAGTTAAAACCGTAATTCGTAATATATGTGATATTTAAAAATAAAGTATGAAACCTCGCAGATGAGCCCGCCCATGCCGGGTGGGCAGCGGCAGCCGAAGCTGCCATCCGGCCGCACCACGCACGTCCCGCCGTTCAGGCAGATGTTCCGTTGGCAGAGGCGTTCCGGCTCGGCTGCCGCTGCCGCCGATGCGCTCGTCACAAGTAGACAAACTGAAGGAAGAAATTATGGCTATTTATTGACATTTAACAAAGTGTAACTGGATAAACAGTTGAAATAAATTGTGCCTATTTGTTTAAATATTTCTCTAGCTGTAAATCTAATCACTTTCTTTACCTAAATTAATAATGATTTCTTCGTGATTTAACATTGCACACTCTAAAGCATAAGTGAAAAGCAGAGTAGAATTATTTAGGAAATATATTTCTTTTTGTTTGATTTGTTACATCAAAAAGCAAGTCTTTATTTAATGGATTAGCTGCTTCTCCTGACTGTTGTCCTTCCTTCAATGTACAGAAAATAAACGCCTATGTACTTCTGGCGACAAATGTGGGCATATGCTAACGCACTTTTGAGCTGGATATGCATTTACGTACGCTAGCCAGAAGATAGAATCAGATTAACACTCTGGTGGGCCACTCAAAGCCGGATACGGAAGGATACGGTAGATCGTTGTTGTAAACACTTTTCCCGCGCTATCCCATTGGATTATCGCGCAACTCGTTCAGCGAATGGCGAAATGGATTAATAGTGCAGCACACATTTTAGTTCCCTTTTTAAAGACTTCATGTTTTATTTATTTTTATTTACTATGCAAATCCTTTACTTAAAAAAGATCCAAGTCAAATATTCATGTCACTTATAAACATGCGGTTTTCATGGGAATATCACCTTTATTAGCTGTGTAGCCTAGCGAACCCGATAGGGTTTCGCCTTTGAAATGAATTTGAGAAGTTCGTCTAACTAACTATAGTTGGTACTATTTATCAGGATTGCTACAAGTGTAATCTTTATCGATTGATTGCATCGTCTCTTGCGAAGCCGCAAAGGGCCTTACTTATACAGAATACATTAAGATTCCAACCCCCCCCCCCTCTGCATGCCATTTCCAGGCAACATTCACCTCAATTCCTTCTTTGTGTTCGTTCTTTCGGAAATCATTCCTAAACTGAATGTGCAAATGATGCGTTTCTTCATTGCCATTCCTCGCTCTTTCTGTATACGCCTGTTTCTTTCTTCCTCTGTCCTTCTCTCTTTTTCTTGATCTCTCTCTCTCTTTATTTCTCTATCTCTTTCTCGCTCTCTCACTATCTCATCTTTCTTTCTCACCCTCTTTGTTCCTATCGCGCATTCCACTGAACATCCGTTCTGATGCTAAACAGCTGCAAGGCTAATTCGCAAGATCACCGCCTGTCTCTCTCTCTCTCTATCTCTCTCTCTTTCTCTCTGTCTCTCTTTCTCTCTGTCTCTCTCTCTCTCTCGCTTCTCTCTCTCATTGTCTCCATCCCTCGCTCTCTCTCTCTCTCTCTCTCTCTCTCTCTTTCTCTTTTCCTTTATTTCTGCCTCTCGCTATCTCCCTCACTCTCTGTCCTACCCAAGATCGTACTAAATACAGCCAGAGGAAGGATCGTCTCTTGATCGACCCTCTGGTACTCGTGTCGGGATTGCTCAATGGAGTGTGCGATAATCGAGAGTGTGAGAGAGAAAACGAGAGAGAGAGAGAGAGACGGGCGAGACACAGACAGAGTGAGAGAACGAGATAGAGAGAGCAAGAGAGAAAGGGAGGGAGAGAGAGAACTAGCGATATAGAGAGACAGAATAATGAATCACGAAAGGCCAAGATAGCGAGAGATAGTAATAATAACGAAGGAGGAAAAATAAAGATGTCTTATCTCGGATCTTGAGCCTATCTGTGCATATCTCCCTCCTTTTTCGCTTAATCTCTCTCTCACTCCCTCTATCCTTTACTCTCTATCTCTCTTTCTTTCGTTCTCTTTATCTCTTTCTCTCTCTCTCTCTCTCTCTCTCTCTCTCTCTCTCTGCTACCCTTCATAACAAACGTCCTCATTGTCCCGCTCCACTCATCGCCCCCCTTCAAATACGCGCAATTCCCCTCAGGGCGCGTGGAATCGTCTGGGAGAGCCAGGAAGGTAGGATGTAGAAGAACCGCAGAATAAATTTAGCAAATTGGCTCAATCTCGGGAGAAGAGAAAATAGACAGCGAAAGAGAGAGAGAGAGAGAGAGAGAGAGAGAGAGAGTGAGTGAGAGAGCGGAACATCGAGCGAGAGAGAGACAGCGAGAGAAAAAATAGTGAATGAGAGAGAGAGAAAGAAGCTAATTCATCATCGACATCCTTTGCTTAAAGCGGTAGTTTTCAAGAGGACTGGCCTGACCGCAAATTAAATCGGCGATTTGCAAGTAACGCAAAGCAGGCGAATGGAGGGCGAATTTGCACGAATTTACAAGAATTAAAAATAATAATAATGAAGAAAATTGTAAGTAATCACAAAGTTTTCTTCAGCACTAAAGTCTTTGTAGTAATGAAAGTATGCAAAAAAATTAAAGTAAAAAACAAAGACATATGTATGTATTTTAATGATTTTTTTTTTCCTTTTTTTAAATGTTTTCTTCTAAGCAACGGCGGTTTTAAGGTCACGTTGAGTGTACATATTTTGCAGAACTCATCTGAAAGCGATCATTCAGTCGTTCCTGCTCTATTCTAACCATTTCTTGGAATAATATGATATTGTGGCTTCCTAAGGTAAGGCTTCTCACATGTGCCCGTCCGGTTCTAGCAGGGCGGAAGTGTGTTGCCAGACTGGAGACGTTTTAAGTCACTTTAGACCTTCTTCACACGTTCCCTCTCTCTCTCTCTCTTTCTTTCTCTTCCTCTCTCTCTCTCTCTCTCTCTCTCTTTCTCTCTGTCACCCTCGCTATTCTCTCTCTAAATCTCTCTTTCTCTTTTTCTCTCTCTCTCTACCCCTTCCCCCCTCTCACCCTCTTCCCTCCCACTCCACTCTTCTTTTATCATCAGCATGCTCAAAGCGTTTGCGCTCTTCACGGAGCGGATGCCGTTGATTAGCCAGGAATGACTGTGTGCATTGGCGGCGCTACAAAAAGAGAGCCATTTGATGGTAGAGAGAGAGAGAGGAGAGAGAGAGAGAGAGAGAGATAAAAACAGTGAGAGGGAGATGAAGAGAGAGATGGAGATGAAGATAGAGTGAGAGAGAAGAGAGAGAGAGAGAGAGACAAGAATTAAAAGAGCTGTAGATGCTGATTGTGATGATGAAGGGGCTGATGAGGAAAGATGCTAGCCTCTCATTCACTTTCTGGAAGGCATGAGTGAGTGAGAAATGCGCAGAGAGTGAAGGATAAGCGATAGAGACAGCGAGAGAATCAGAGATCGTGAGAAAAAAGTTAGAGAGAGATAGAGGGAGCGATAGAGAATGAGGGAGAGAGAAAGCGGAGTTGAGACAGAGAGAGAAAGAGAGAGAGAGAGCGCGAAAGAAAGAGACAGATAGGGAGGGGGAGATTCGTATTTCTTCCCTCTTATCACTCTCTATGCTCGGCTTCCTCTCCAGAGATGGAATGAAGTGGCGCGCGGCACTTCAAGTGGCGAGTGGTGACACGGTGCGCCACCTATTTGCTCCCCGGGTCGGAGAGGGAGAGAGAGAGAGATGGGAGATAAAAAGAGAGAGAAAGAGAGATAGAGAGAGAGAGAAAGAGAGAAAGAAAGAGAGAGAGAGAGAGAATTGCATAGAAATGCTCTTTGCGTCTCATTAGCCATCCTCATCTTCCTTTCTCTTTTTCCTCGAATGCTTACATACTCTGCGGCTACTCCTTCAATCAGGGACGCAGATCGGAAATAGCGCAGATAAGTGGAGACTGATTAAGAGATCCGCAGAGGAAATCAGAGGAAGGGCGATTGAAGACTTTCAACAGAGAGAGAGACAGAGAGAGAGAGAGAGAGAGAGAGAGAGAGAGAGAGAGAAAGAGAGAGAGAGAGAGAGAGAGAGAAAGAGAGAAAGAAAGAGAGAGAGAGAGAGCGAGAGAAACGCTGAGAGAGAGAAGAATTCTAATAAAGAGAGAGAGGGAGAGAGAGAGAGATAGAGAGAGAGAAAGAAATATTGTAGTTTCTTCAGTGTCCACTTCTTCCACTAGCCGCCATCACCCAACATCACAAAAGTGCGCGGCTTCACCCATTAGCGCACGGTCGCTGACTATGGAGTTAGAGCAAGTAAAGAGAGAGAGAGAGAGAGAGAGAGTGCGAGAGTGACAGAGAAAGAGAGCGAAAGCTAATGACAGATAGACACAGAGAGAAGACAGTGAGAGAAGAGAATGTAATGTGTGTAAAAGAAAGTTAAGATTCGTGGTGTTGCTACTGGTGTGGCTACCAATACCTATGTTCTTATTTTCTCTCCCTTTCTCTCTCTCTCGTTCTCTCTCTCTCTTTCTCTCCTTCTATCTCTCTCTCTTTCTCTCTCTCGTTCTTTCCTTCTCTGCCCCCCAGCTGGCTTCTGTAAGAGACCGAGAGTAAGCCGAGCCTTTCTCAGTTCCTACATACTTTCTGACAGGCAAGTCCCGCCAAACGGGGAGTGCCACTGATATCGTGAAGAACTAGGGAAACAGTGAGCGAGAGATGAATAGACAATGAGAGAGAAAGAGAGCGAGAGCGTGAGAGAGAGAGCGAGAGCGTGAGAGAGAGCGAGAGCGTGAGAGAGAGAGCGAGAGCAGGAGAAAGAGAGAGATTGCGAGAGAGGGAGAGAAAAAAGAGAATGAAAGGCAAAGAAGTATCACTTTGCTGATGCGCACTTGTCGTATTTTCCGCTTGTTTCAAGTGAGAGAGAGAAAGAGAGGGGAGAGAAGGATACGATTAGGAAGATTAGGAAAGTCAGGAAGAGAAACGAGAGATAGAGATAGAGTAGAAGACAGAGACTAGCGAGGGAATCAGGTAACTTATGAGCGAGAGAGAGAGAGAGGGAAAAGATAGAGACATGGAGACAGAGAAAGACAGAGAAGACCAGGACACGGATCACGCGGGAAAAGGAAGGCTGATGGGGGCCGTCTGATCATTATCTATATTACCATGCTGTGCGTTCTTCTACGATGTCATTATCTCCAGGCAATTTCCAGCCAGGACCCGTTTAATCTTCCTTTCTTTCACTCCTCCACAAATATAGTATGACGCTACTCAACAGTCTGTTCTCTACAGTGTTGAAAAGGGAGACAAAGAGGAGAAGGAGAAGACTTGCGTATCCCCATGAAAAGGTCGTCAAAGTGCCTTGGAATGATCAAATTCACCTTGAAAAACTACGAAAACTACTCTAGCCATTTTATGGCACTTACATTCAAGGATTGTACATGCCATATATGCAACTGCACAATACTGTAGCAGTAACTCCTTTCTCGGAGATGACAGCCATGTTCAAGTGCATTTATACATACATTCATGATGCACCTTTGTCTGCCTTAAGTCGATCTCTTATGGTTAGTACCTTCCATAGTCTCATTGTCAGTACTTGTAAGGTCAAGAAGATTGTATGAATTCGAATTGTATTAATTCGAATTGTATCAATTCGAATGTCAATGCCAGATTGGACTTAGCTTCCGGCTCGCTTCCCATTGGCCTACTTGGCCAGACAATGAGAGGGCGTTCGCTTTGAATGGGCGCGAATGGAAAGTTGTGGAAAGTGGTGTGGAGAGGTCATGGAAGGAGGAGGAGGGAGTGAGGTCGCTTTGAGAGAGAGAGAGAGAAAGAGTGAAAGAGAGAGTGAGAGAGAGTGAGACAAAGCGACAGAGAGAGAGAGGGGAGAGCGAGAAGGAGAGAAAGAGGGAGAGAGAGGGAGAGAGAGAAAAAGAGAGGGAGAGAGAGAAAGAGAGCGAGAGGCAGAGAAAGAAAGTTGGAGGCTAAAAGGTGACATGACAGGTAAGTGCTTGGTGTGCTACTGGAATGGCTGACAAAACGAGGACAGAACGCTGCGAGCCGAGAGTGCACGCTTATGCTGGCTATATGTGATTCAGTCACGGTCTTTCACTCTCTTTCCCTCTCTTCTCTCTCTCTTTCTCTCTTTCTCTCTCTCTCTTCTCTCTCTCTCTTCTCTCTCTCTTTCTCTCTTTCTCTCTCTTCTCTCTCTCTTTCTCTCTTTCTCTCTCTCTCTATTCTCTCTCTCTTCTCTCTCTCTCTTCTCTTTCTCTTCTCTCTCTTCTCTCTGTCTCTCTCACTCTGTCTCTCTCTCTCCTCCTCCCCGACAGAAAAGCATTTGATTTGCCCTGGCGCCATCCTTGGCCGAGTTCAAACGGCCGCGCCGAAAGAGGAAAAGAAAGAAAGCAAAGAAAAAGAGTAAAGTCGCCCGGGTCACTACGCCTATATACATATGAAAATGATAGAGATTAAGAGGGAGAAGATGGGGGGGGGGGGAAGAGGAGAGAGTGGACAAAGAGGATAGCGGAGGACAAGGCGGTGAAAAGGAGGAGAGGAAGAGAGAGAGAGAGAGAGAGAGAGAGAGAGAGAGAAAGAGCAAGAGAAAGAGAGAGAGAGGGAGAAAGAGAGAAAGAGAAAGAGGGAGAGAGGGAGAAAGAGAGAGAGAGAGAGAGAGAGAGAGAGAGAGAGAGAGAGAGAGAGAGAGAGAGAGAAAGAGAAAGAGGAAGAGAGAGAGAAAGAGAGAGAGAGAGAGAGAGAGAGAAAGAGAAAAGAGAAAGAGAAAGAGAGAGAGAGAGAAAAAAGTGAAAGAGAGAAAGAGAAAGAGGGAGAGAGAGAGAAAGAAAGAGATAGCGTTCCTTGAGGCGCCGTTCCCTGTCTCAATGACGCAGCCATTCACTTTGGAAAAAAGTGAAATGTCCATTGGATGCGCGGCATTTAGTGCGACCGTGTCAATGCGTTTTCATTTCTCTGTTTCTCTATTCTCTCTCTTGCTCTCTATCGCTCTCTCTCTCTCGCTCTCTCTGTCCCTGTCTCTCTCTTTCGCACCTTCTCTCTCTGTCTCTCTCTTTCTCTCCTTCTCTCTCTTTCTCTCCTCTCTCTCTCTCTCTCTCTCTCTCTCTTTCTCCGTCAATGTCTTTCTCTCTTTCTCTCTCACTCTCTTTCTCTCTCTCTCCCATCATCACCCCCCCCCCCTTTTGATACGAGCATTGACCTTGCCTCGTCAGCCATGGCATTGCTCATGCCTCTCCGTTCCTCATACTCTCCGGCCTGTCATTCGGGCCGGTCGCCATAAGCAACATAACAATTGCACATTGTATGCGTTTATCGGAAGAGAGAGAGAGAGTGAGAGAGAGAGAATGAGAGAGAGAGAGACAGAGAGAAAGGAAAGAGGAGAGGAGAGAGAGACAGAGAAGGAGAAACAGCATCATTCCATAATGAGCGGTCTCCCAAGACCAGCCGCTGGCGTGGGAGGTCGCGCAGATTGCCAATAACGGTGTAGGTCGTACAGGTGCGAGGCGGAAGGGGGGGGGGTAGTACAAGGGGGGTGAAAAGGGGGGAGGGTTGAGCAGGGTAAGGGGGGGGGGGGTTAAGGGACCAAGCAGGGTTGGGGGGGGGGGTTATGGGAGGTCAAACTACCCCGGGCATCATTGGAATGTCTCGCCGAGGGGGCCAGAAACAACAATTATTTGCCGATCTAATGTGTATACGAATATTTGCTGATCTGTGCGCATGAAAAGAGAACTATTGGCTATGCAGGTCTTTTCTTCTACCCCCCCCCCTCTCCCCCGGGGTTGTTGTCTGTCCTTTTCACTAGGAACCACGAGCAAACACTTCCGCAGAGAGATGAAGAGAGAGAGAGAGTGAGAGCGGGAGGGCGAGAGAGAGAGAGAAAGAGATATGACCGTTCACCAGAAGACGCCAAAGACACGCGAAGCAGAAAGAAGTCCTACATTTGCTGCGAAGTGCTCCCTATGTCTCGAGCTAACCAAAGCTGCTTTTTGTCAAACTCCTCTCTCTCTCCATCTCTGTATTTCTCTCTCCCACTTTCGCTCTCTTTTCTTTCTTTCTCTATCTTCTCTCTCTCTCTCTCTCTTCTCTACCTCTCTTCTCTGCCTCTCTTCTCTCTCTCTTCTCTCTCTCTTCTCTCTCTCTCCCTCCCTCTGTATTTCCCCCTCCCCTTTGTTCTCACATCTCAGATGCCTTATCGTTTGGCCTCTTCTTTTATGATGATGATGATGACGATTTTGTGTGGACTCCAGACGCTTTTCTCCCCGTCTTTCTCACTCACTCCCTCTCTCTCTTACTCTCTCACTCTATCCCTCTTTCTCTCCCTCTCTTTCCCTCTCTGGTTCTCTGTGTCTCTTCACACTCCCTCCGTCTCTATCTGTGGTGGCCATTGGCGTCGTTTTGCGCAAACATTCTTCTGCAGCGACGGAGGGGACAACACACTCAACCGGGGTCATGAGCCAGAGGAGATAGAGATAAAGAGAGAGAGAGAGAGCGAGGGAGTGAGATAAAGGGAGAGAGATATAAAGAGAGAGAAAGAGAGATAAAGAGAGAGAGAGAGAGGGAGAGCGAAGAGATCTAGAACGAGCTCAGATAAGGCGCGACGAGACTACCTCTATCCTCTGTCCACTTCTCTCTCTCTCTCTCTCTCTCTCTCTCTCTCTCTCTCGGGTACGGCTATCGGAACTGACCGAAGGCACCAAACGGAGAAGGCACGGGACGAAAAGAAAGCAATCCTCTCGACAAAAAAGAGTGTGTGTCTGCCATACGAGAACTCAATGGAGATGAGGAAGCAAACGAGAAAGGGGAGGGGGAGGGGAGAGAAGAGAAAAAGATCCCTCATTGTCAGATATGCCATTCATACCGAGAACGGTGGCAAGCAACTAGCGGAGAACAAAATCGTTGCGAGACCACAACATTGACAATGCAAAAAAAAAATACCGCAAAATATCGTTAAAAATAAGCGCGCGAACGTATAATTTAGAACATTTTGATTTCGCGCTACTTTACCTGGCAAGAGTAGGAGAAGAGCGATGGCGGAGAGCGTAGAGTTTGTCGGAGTCGGTTGGGACCCGGGACGGAGTCGGCTCGGAGTCGGCTCCGAAGCGGGTCGGAGTCGAGCCGGAGCCGGGCCGGAGTCGGGAGGAGAAGGAGAGCAACTTCGTCGTCGTGGTCGCGTCGCACGCCGCATGCCATCTGGCGGAGGAGGCGGCAGCGCGGAGTGAGAAGAGGATGATTATCTCTGAGGGAGAGAGATAAGCATGAGGAGACGGAAGAAAGAGAGAGAGGGAGGGAGAGAAAGAGAGAGGGAGGGAGAGAAAGAGAGAGGGAGTGAAAGAGAAGGAGATCGAGAGAGAGGAGGAGAGGAGAGGGGGGAGGGAGAGTAGAAAGAGGGAGAGAGTCAGAGAGAGAGTGAGAGAGATGGAGAGAGGGAGGGGGAGAGAGAAAGAGTGAGAGACCCAGAGAGAGACAGAGAGACAGAGAGATGAAGAGAGAGAGAGAGATAGACGGATTCAAGGATTCAGAGAGAAGCATAACGAGAGATAGAGCGGGACGAGATACAGATTGAGATAAATAGAAAAGGCCCAAAAGAAATTGATGAAGGGCTGCGAGAGGGAGTGAGCCTAAAAAAGCTGTGAGCAATTCTGTGAATTCTGTGACAGACGACATAACATGATGAGTAGTAGAAAAAGATAGTGCAAAGAGAGCGAGAGAGAGAGAGAGAGAGGAGAACAGAGAAAGAGAGCGAAAGAGAGAGAGTGTGAGACTGAGAAGAGTCGGATTGAGAGATAGAGACAGCTAAAGAGCGGGAGAGAGAGAGACTTGCAAAGTGAGACAAAGAAATTATGAATGATGGACTAACGGTAAAAGAGATTGAAACAAAGAATTAGCGAACCGGGCCGGAAAATCGCCGAGTAATTAGAGAAAAAGAGGAGAGAGAGAAAGAGAGAGAAAAAGTGAGAGAAAGATAGAGAGAGAGAGAGAGCTCTCTCTTGAGATATAGAGGATGAGTAAGCTGCGGATAAAAAGGACTGCGACAGTACAAAGCCCTTCGAAAGCGATTTGGTAGGTGAAAAACGATGATCGTTTGGAGAAGCTCAAATCCGTTTCCTGGTGAGTAAAAGATAAGAGATGGCGATACAGAGGATAGAAAGCGAGAATGAGAGAGAGAAAACGAGAGGGAGAGAAAGAGATTGAAAAAGAGATACAGAGAGAGAGCGAGAGACAGAGAGACAGAGAGAGAGAGAGAGAGAGAGAGAGAGAGAGAGGGAGAGAGAGAGATATGAATATGTGCGCTGGGCGAATTCAGCCCCCCGTAGGATTACTAATATCCGGTCGTGCGGATATATGCACTGGCGAGCGAGAGACAAAGAGAGAGAAAGAGACAAAGAGAGAGAGAGAGAGAGAAAGAGAGACAAAGAGAGAGAGAGAGAAAGAAAGAGAGAGACTGATTGCCAGAAGAGAGGGCATCGTGGACAATTCTATTGTAAATTGTACAAGAGGCGTGCAAGGCGCGCCGATTCATTCACGCAGGCTCAAATCAATGAAGGACCGAATTGTTGTAGGCTACAAAAAAGAGAATTGGAGGGAGAAGAGATATGGAAGGGGGGGGGAGAGGGGAGAGAGAGAGGGAAATGGGAGAGAGACTGAAATGAGGAAGAGAGAAAGAGAAAGAGAGAGAGAGAGAGAGAGAGAAAGAGAGCGAAAGTGACAAGCGACAGCGGATGAGGAAGAAGATGATGAGCTGGCCGCTGTAGTGATGATCAACACGCGCTGCTTGGAAGGATGGATTCCAGACAGGTGGAGGAGGAGGGGGGGGGGTTAGAGAGAGGGAGAGAGGGAGTGAAACAAAGAGAGCAGGAAAAAGAGAGAGAGAGAGAACGAGAGAACGAGAGAGAGAGAGTGAGAGCGGAAGAGAGAAAGAGGGCGAGCGAGGACGATAACAGTGAAAGTCATTGCGCGCGAGAGAGTAAACTCCGCCCACCCCTTGGCGTGGCCGCCGGCAAGCGTGTCAGACCCCCCCCCCCCCCCTCTATGTCTTGCGAAAGTGAACGTGAAGGGGGTGATGAAGGGGGTTCAGGAGAGAGATGAAGAACGAGAGAGAGAGAGAGAGAAAGACAAGGAGTAAGAGAAACAGAGAGAGAGGGAGAAAGACAAGGAGTAAGAGAAACAGAGAGAGAGAGAGAGAGAGAGAGAGAGAGAGCGGGAGAGGAGGAGGCGGGGGAATCCTTAATCCATCAGCTGATGCCAACAAAGGAAGGAACTAACAGCCTCATCATGGATTTCCTTTAGTGTATGACAAACTCAAAAAGGGATCTAACACCTCTGATGATCACTCCTAGACAAGGGTTTGGAAGGGAGACCTTGGCTGGTTGTGATTTGAGCTGAGTTGACCTTTCAAAGATTCGCAAGGCTCTTAAAGGTGGCTAAACTGTCGGCGACCATTTTTTTTGTTGTCTCTAGCTAAATTTAACTGTAAGCAGCGACTTCACGGCTCATATCACTTTCACAGTTGCACAAGAAAAGCAAGCAAGAGAGCAAACTTGGCGAGTTTACTCAAAGAAACGCCTTCTAAGTTACAAGAATACAAGGATGGGAAAAAGGAAACAGAGGAGAGGGAGAGAGAGATGGAGAGTAATGGAGAAAAAGAGATAAAGAGAGAGAGAGTAAGGAAGAGAGAGAGAGTAAGGAAGAGAGAGAGAGCGAGACAGCTAGAGACAAAGAGAGAAAGAGACAAAGGAAGCAACTTCCCGACAGAATCAGGTGTGAGAGGATGTAAGAAAATGATACTCTTCCAGCCTACAGTAATCGACCGGTGAGCTTTTTAAAGGGGTAAAACAAACAAAAAATTGCCGATGAAGGACAATGCGTATTTAATTTTTAATAAAAGCACTAATTTTCGCATGAAAATTCAATTGGCTCGGAATGCGAACATTCAGGCCCTGATAATATAGCAAAAAATATAGAGAGATAAAGAGAGAGAGAGAGAGAGAGAGAGTGACAGAAAGAGAGAGCGGGAGAGACGGAGAGAGATAGAGGGAGAGAGAGACTGAGCAAGAAAGAGAGCGAAAGAGACTGAAAGAGACAGAGAGACAGAGGGGGGGGGGAGAGTGAAAGAGAAAAAGAGCAAGTGAATTAGGGAGAGAATGAAATATAATAAATGTACATATAAATAGATAAGAAAAACAATTAAGCAAGAACGCGAATCAAACGGTGAGTTTGAAACTGAATTAACGCGAGAGAGAAAGAGAGACAGGGAGAAAAGAGCAAGACGGCGAGAGAGTGAGAAAGAGAGAGAGAGAGAGAGACAGAGAAAGAGAATAGTGCAAAGCGGATAATCACAAAGATGATGCAACAACTGGCGTCCACCAAATCGCTTCCGCCACCTCGGCCCTCCTCTCCTCACCACCACCAATTCCTCCTCCTTCCCTTCCTCCTCTCCGCGGCGGTCTCGACCTTCCAGGCCCCACCTCCATCAATCATCACCAGCTTCGTTCAGGAGGCAGAAGGAAAAGGCAGGAGAAGGAGAAGAGAGAGAGAGAGAGAGAGAGAGAGAGAGAGAGAGAAAGAAAGTGAGTGTGAAGACATAGAGAGGAAATGGAGGAAGCCAAATCATTCTCTGATCATTGAAAGGGTGTATACTCGTGTCTGCTATAAATATGTACATATGTATGTAGTATGTGCAGAAATACAATACCAACATTTGCATATGTTTTTGGAATCTATTTATTTAATTTTATTTTCCTTAAATGCATTAATATTCTTTAAATTCTGCCATGACTGAAAGACTAAAAATTTTCAATTCACTGCTCGCTCCGAGTTTCTTCGAGGTTCCTGACGAGTTTTCGTAGCAGAGCACTACGAGCGTGACTCCCGTGGAATCTACTTCAGAGTGGATAAAAAAGAGACTGCAATGATAAGAAAAGACAGGGAGAAAAGTAAGTGGAATTAGAGCTGTATTACGATTTTTTGTGTGTAAAATAAAGGTATTTTCAATCACTCCCTCCGCTTTACCACCCCGTATTTCGCCCATTGACTCTTTATTAGCTCTTCTCTCTCAACTACATTATTCTGTTTCTCCCCATTTCATTTTCTTCTGTCTCTCTTTATCTTTCTCACTCTCTTCTCTCTCTCTCTCTCCATCCCAATTCATCATGATGATTCCGCTTCCTGTTGGGAGAGTAACGTCACCTGCCTTCTATTCGAAAACAATGAATGCGTTTCTTTTTTTTTTACTCTTTATCGACTTGGAGGGAATATATATTTACATCTTTCACAAAATTATTTTTAGGGTCTGGCGAGCTAAATTTCGTGCTGTCCAGATTACCGCAGGAAAGTAGTGTCAAAGTGCGAATTGTGAGGCACAGACAGCAGGCAAGGAACACAGAACACAAAATAGCTTTCATGAAAGAACGGGAAAAGAACGCGTTCTGAGGTGTAGTGAGATAAGACAGAAAGACAAAAAAGAAACTTTAAAAAATGCCATATGTATGGAAGGCAATTATGCAAAGTCTTAATCATTTAAAGGGAGATATTAATCAATATTGCAGACAACTATTATTTAAAAAAAAAAATATATATATATATATCAAACTCTGATGTATGGGTTCACATAAATTTTTACGGATGTAATATCTGTGGTGAAATTTTCTGAAAATGAGAGAGAGAAAGAAAAGAAATGCTATACAGAAAACAAATAGAGGAAAATGGTTTCAAGACAGCATGTCTGTAACATTTAAGAACTGGGGAATTTTATTTTCGAATTCTTTTATTATAATTAACTCACCTACACAATTCGACGTCCTCTACAAAATACAGTACATTTAATTTTTTTCAAAAACATATTCAGTTCGAGAAAAAGTAATCTTCAAAATATGATAAACTATAAATCGACAAAATTTTCGAAATGGATGAAAAGAAGGATAATACTGTTCAAAAGCTCGTTGAACGTTCTTTACTTTTCATCAGTGGTGTGATTTTCTCAAAATTACATTTTCGTTCCAAAAACCCAGAACTGGAATATATTGAGACCATTTTGTGGCTGATTTTTGTTCATTTTTGAAAAGTTAGCCCTGCAGTTTTTCAGTATTGTCGCGGAGGAGCGGTACCATGTGGGTGAAGTGGGACTTGGGTCTCTATAGTTTATCTTATTCTCATATAAGGCATACATCTATAATACATACAAACGGGGAGAGGGGAAGGACAGGGCCGGGACAGCCGCCATGCTGGGCCTAGCCAACCCTGAACGGCTTGCTGGCGTTGGCGGCACCGCCCCGAGGGGACGGGTCCGCCCTCGCCAGCCGGTTTGCCGTTCGGCTTTTCCCCCGGCCGTGAAAGCTCCCCCTTTACACAAGAGCGGTCCTCGCTCATATAAAAATGTTTATTGTCCCTCCCGTGTTAGTGGTGCTGAGTGTGTGTGAAATTTTGTGCATGCATGTGGACACGACGAAGAGTATATTTTATTTAACGGCTTTAATACATGGGTGGCCTGGGTGGAATGGGTCCGCCCTCCTCATCTCCGGCCCGATCGTCGGATGTTTTCCTCCTACTGGACTCTATTCTCCACGTATCGAATGCGGTCCCGGGCTATTGTTAACTCGCTCCAGGGGTAGGAGTTGTCCTTCCGCAGCCCCTCGATAAAATCGTAATGTACTATTTTAAGCGATTCTAGATATGTATGTTCATATGGATGAGAAGGTATAAAGGAAAACCGTGTGCTCTGGGAACAGGATTATAGCAGATGGCCAATTTTGAGGCTAATAGAATTTTGCGCGTTAACGATAATGTACGAAAATGAATCAAGAAAGGAAGAAAAGGAAAAAATTACGATGATAGATTTGTTGGGTTAAAGAAAATTTACGTGAGCTCCGGGAGTGTTGTCGGGTAATGTTATATTTATGTTACGATTTCTATTTAAGAATAATTGAAGTAGCAAACTATTACCACAGAGAATGCGAATAGAGAGAGGGATGGCTATTGCTTGCTGCGCCTAGGCGAGGAACTCTTATCTTATTATAAATGCGGCGTTCTAACCTCTCCACTCTTCGCTTTGGCAAACAGAGAAAAATAAGAGAACGTGCGCTCGTTCTTTGTACTTTAGATTATGCTCAAATCGCACTAGAGTGGAGGTTGAGGCCAACTTTATAAGCGAGCTCGCTGAGCATGCCGATCCTAGTGATCGCTGCCCCTTCTTATTCATTCTTATTCTCCCCTACTTCGGTTGCCCGCGCACGCCTCCAAAAGCCGCGATTACAAGAGTATTAATGTATTCTACTTGGGGGGTGGCGCGCCGGTTCCTCGCAGACCAAAGAAAAATTTTCACCGCTTTTTGGCGTGGAAACTAAACTAGTCTATGCGGGTTTTAATAACAACTACTACTTTTAACGGACCTAAATACAGCAAAGCAATTGGGACGACTGACACCTGCCGCGTCGGTGGTGTAGCCGGCCTGCTCTCATCTCCAATCGGGAGTCTCGTGCGGTTGAGAAGTTGGGTCGATCTCCCCGGTGCCCTTCATGTCGCGGAGAGGCGGTAGCATGTGGGAGAAGTGGGACTTGGGTGTATAGTTTATCTTGCTTTACTATAAGTGATACATCTATCATACTTACGAACGGGGAGAGGGGAAGGACAGGGCCGAGGCAGCCGCCATCCTGGGCTTAGCCAACACTGAACGGCTTGCTGGCGTTGGCGGCACCGCCCCGAGGGGGCGGGTCCGCCCTCGCCAGCCGGTTTGCCGTTCGGCTTTCCCCCCGGCCGTGACACTCTCCTGTTGTCGGCTGTCAGAAAACGTATGATAAAGTCGACACGATCAATCTTCTCTTGATGGCGTACCAGAACGAGGACGTCGACAACAAACTCGAAGAACTTCTCGAAGACATATTTTTCACCGCCTTTCGTCGTCGATGACTCCAAGTTAGCAAAAGACGGTGGTGTGTCTTTGAAGATTCCTTTCTTGTTGGCATCAAGTGTTCGAGTTGATAAGTCTGCTCTCATAAACGTCTGCAGACGTTTCGTCATTGTCAACTTTAGCCTTCGAGGGTATTCTTGACGAGAATGAAAGCCATTGGGTAGGCTAAGAAATCTTCCTCGTCTAGAGGCCACGTGCTGGGCATCATCGAGTTTGTCTTTCGAGAGGAACTGTCCTGGGGCGAAGTGCGTCACATTACCGACTAGATTGCCGTTGTGGTTGAAGCGTGTGCGCACGTGTAAAAGAAGTGATGCCACCAATTTCTTTCGCACGTCCGTGTCTATAAAGGAAATCTTCGCTTCATTGTACTTTAGAAAAGTGGAGACGTCTCGAATAGTGGTTTCTCGTGAATCCTCGTTAGCATCGGTGTCGTGGTTTCTTCTGTTCCGCAGCTCTACTAGATATTCCTTTGATTTCTTTACATATTCGGCCGCAGCATCAGCAGAGGTCTTTAATGCAACACTTTGTTTGAAATACAGTTTGTCGCTTTTGTGCTACATGTACACGTTTAGTGCATCTACCGGTTGCCATCCTTCAAAGAGCTTCTTACTGCATCATGATTCACTGGCCTTTTTCCCAAGAGTTGTAGGAGCAATAGAGCTTATTAAGGTATTTCTTCACGATTGGCAATTCCCATGCTTTATCGACGAGCTTCATCAGTTCATCAGGCATATCTTTTGTCATTTCGTCCAGTTGTTGAACGTTGACGACAGATAATTGCAGACGTTTGCTGTACTTGCTGATGATCTTTAAGAGTTGCAGCTCAAATGTTAAGTAGACACATCATTTTGTCGTTGTTCTGCAGCTCTTCTACTCGAGCGTTGATCAGTTGGTCCATGGCTTGTTTGTTAGTTAGCCCTGTAGACTGCAATTTTCGCGTCTGCTGGATGACACGATTGGCCTCACCATGAAAAGAAGCAAGAAATTGCGGCATGGATACTTTGATTGCACTGCTGAGGTGTGTTCCAATATGCTGAGCGAAGTTGCCAGCGGTAAGAGGACGATCCAGTGACACCTTGCACGGCGTGCCAACCTCGTCCGCCTCCGCGTTCGTCTCCGCCTTCGTCTCCGACCTCAACCTCATCCGCAGTGTCACTTGGATTTAGTCGGTTGTAGGCTTCTTGAAATGAGAGATCGTGAATGTCTGCATACGGGTCACCGACCTCGATGTGCGAACTCCGGTCAGTAACTGTGGCCATAATATTGTAAACATGAAAAGCTGACAAAATAATCCCGACCGTACAAGCGTTCACTTCGCCCGGGGTCTGCTGAGACAACTTCCATACAGAACCGCACCTCGATAATGAATATCCGCGTCATAATTGAGCCATCCAGTTTTCGGGGGTACTTTATCACCGGAAGTTGTGGTTGCTTCTGTCCGGGCTGCTGCAGCGTCATGCACCTTTTCAAGAAATCAACGCCAGAGAGATGCACATTGTCTACAGCCACAGCGATCGCATCTTCGATTGAATTGAAGAAAGTATTCCAATTATCATCATTTTGAACTTAGAGATAAGGTGTGCGGCTCCCTGACACTGCTCCACGACTGTCGAATGTTACACTAGAGAATGTGTCACGCATGAACTGCAACTGCACTTTTCCTTTCTTATATTTGACGAGTGCAAAAACATAAGGATATTTGGTGGGAATCAGAGATGGAATTCAGCAGTAAATGGTTGAGTGATATCCTGTCGGAGAATTGTGTTGATTGATCCGGTACGGTTCTGGTTGGTAAGGAGTAGATTGAATTTAATATCTTGCTCCACATTCTCCAGATCTCTCCCGATGACAAAGAATTTCTTCGATCGTTCTCGTGTGCCCTTCTGAATTGACTTGACTGGTAGTTCAATTTTCTTCTCGCCATTCTCATCCACGGAAAATTCATTAACTTTCAGCTTGGAGAAAGAAATCAGCATCAAATTCAGGGGTGATTCCGATTTGTCCGTGTATCGCACCTTCATTACCACCAAAAAAACGATTTCCAAATACGTATTTCTTGTCGTCGGCACACTGGAAAGCGAGTTTGATGATAGCGCATTTCTTTTGCATGGACGATGAAGGAGGCGTTGGGGGAGATGTGGCTGATCTCGTTTATGACCAGTCTGCACCCATTGATGGGTGGAGAAGCAAAGAGAAGGAGAAAGAAGGTTCCGAGCATGCTGAAAATCAGAAACAGATAAAGCAAAGCAAAGAGAAACAGCGGAGGATTGCTTGTGCTGCTATCCCTTTCCTTTCAACCAGCAGTCCGAGGCGTGTACTTGGATGTTTCAAAAGAATAAAATAAACAGCACTTATTCTCTGCTCGTGTTCCATGGCTTCCTTCATCTCCGTTGTCTTTTCATGTGGGCTTATTTTCTATAACCTTATGTAGAGTAAAGACCGAGAAAGAGAGAGAAAATTTATTTTTACAAGTTTATTTTTACAAGTCAAGTCCGCTTGGTGTTACACATCACGGAAAATTCACGCTCTGACTGAGCGATCTCCGCTTCCGCGGTTCTTCTGTCGGCTCTTTCTACAGCCAGCTCAGACAAAAGATCGTCTATGATCGTCTCGAGCAGCTTGACGCGTTCTTTCAGCGCCTTCTCTCGCTCATCTCCTTCGTCCGACGCGATTCGAACCTCGTCGAGGATCTCCTCGAGCTCCTCGATTTCTCGATATTTCTTATCGAGCTTATTGACCTGTTCTTGCCGATCAGAAAGTATGGAGTAATCTCTCGGTACGTGAGTTTTCGTCGCTTTTCATTGTTGATTCTCTTGTCCCTGTTCGTTCTCACGTTGTTTATCAGCAACTTCATACTGCTCCTACCGAGATTAAAATAGGCAAGCCTCATAACGGCGTTTTCCGGAGTGCTGTGGGCCTTGACGTCGAGAAGGACGAGATGATACCCTTCCAGGAAAACGATGTCGTTCACCTGACAGAATTTCCATTTCAATTCAATGAACGGCTGGTTGTCGACGTCCAATGTTCCAAGATGCACTTGACTTATCTCGGAGAGAGAGGAGAGAGAGGAGAGAGAGGAGGTGTCGCAGGTGAAGGAGGATTCGGCATTGACAGAGGCAGGGACAGGGACAGGGGGAAGAGAAGTCGTTGAATGGACAGGGTCAGGGAGAAGAGTTGTTGAAATGGGGGCTGTAGCCGAAGGAACAGCCAAAGCTGAGAGCAACACGATTGCGAGCATGAGTATGAGCTGCATTGACAGTGGAAACGCCACACTCACCACAGAATATATATATGTATCAAGAGCTGCAGACAGAGAATGAACGCCTAGTACAAGTCAGCACGCCTCTCTATGCATGAAGAACAATTTATTTTTCATCACACTCAAAGTATTTACACTCCTATTTTACGTCTCTATTAGTTTTCCACAATGCAGAACTCAAATAAATTACACTTGAACGATTTTGATAAGCGGGGACCCTGTTTAGAAAGTCGCCCCACATCGTAGACTGAATGATAAGGGCACGCACGACTTCCTAATGACTCTGTGCTCTTTAATAAAGCTTTGTAAAGAAGACTTACTCGAGTAATAAAACAAATTTATTACAAAAATCAGTTTATATAACCTTGGTGACCGAAAGGATTTCTGCAGTCTGAACGTCTCTTGCGAGTCCTGCATCCGAAGCTGGTGGCTTCCACTCTTGCTTAAGTGAAAGGATATTGCTTCGAGAACATCGTTCTGTTAGATATTGCGAAGGGATCGGTGATGGAGAGCACATCCAAGAGTGCTTGGTTGGCGAAATACTCCGCGGACTCGCGAGCGTGCCCTTCTCATTGTCAGAGAACCGTGACGCGAACGCTCCCTTCAAGGCTTCAACGGTAGCCAAACGGAAAGTTTTCTCCATAAAGGGAAACTTTAGCGTGTCGTAGAGGTTAAAGAGTTGGTATTGAATCTCGTCGAAGCTTTCCCTTTCCTGCTCCTCGATCTCTTCGATGGTCGTTGCGCGTGTTCGAGTTGTCCGTGTGCTCTGTTCCTGCAGCCAGGCTTGCAAACCGGCGAGGTATTGCGCGCTGGTGGGATCGTAGATGTCTCGGAACAGAGTCCGTGGCTCGACTTTACCGTTTACCGTCTTCACTAGTCTGATGTCGTATCTGTTGGCATCGGTGTAGCCACTAAAGAATATTGTTCGACAGACAGAAGATTTTCCAGATTTCCACTGCAATGACGTCTTCTCGCGGCATGCAAACCTCGAGAGAACTTTCTTGGTGAATGGTCGTTCCCACGGCGCCGAAGTAACGCTGTCCAGTTCGATTGGAAGCTCTTTTGACAAACTTCTCTGCTGAAAGATGTTGGCGTTCCTTTCCTGTGTGAGCCTGCTGTATCTCCCGATGGTGTCAAGGAACTTCATTTCATAGACCAGATAGAAGAAGAATCTGAAATAGAACAGTGTATACAGAATGCCTTTGGCTTTCCTTAACGCAGAATCAGTCATCAGGCTCCGTTTCGTTTTCCCAGATGAGAGATCTTCTTCAAGGATGAAGGAGTTCAGCGTTTCCAGCGTGGTGTCGTACATCTGTATGAATGTTCTGATAGCCGTCGCTTCACTCGAAGCCCAGCGGACGTCAATTATCCGTTTATACGAATAGAACTGTTCTCCTTCGTGGAGGACGTCATGGGCGGTGTGGAGCGCTTTGAGACGCGATGCGGCAACGTTCCCGAAGAAGTTACAGACGCTGTTCAAAAACTTCGTACCGTAGTCTCGAAGTTTGTGCAGATGCGAGGCCGCTGGGCTTGACTTCTTCTTGCCCTTCGTCCCTAGGGCGTCCGCCACTGCCAACTCCAGCCGGTGGCTGAAGCAGTGGATGAACAGGAATTGATCACCGGCAGGCGCAGACGGCCCTCGCTCCTGGGCTAGGTATTTGTTCAGCCTTCCGCGAAAACCATTGTCTTTGCCGGACATCGTGGCAGCTCCGTCGGTACCGAGTGATACAAGTCGGTCTCGAAGAGCAGGGAGAAGGTCATTCCGCGTGAAGTAGTCAAGAATTATGTCAAAGACTGCTTCTCCAGTTTCAGGGCCAGTCAGCTCTGTAGCATTCAGAAAGAATGTCGTTGGAGCACCATGGAATGGAAACCGAATCATGATGAGCAGAGTGTGATGACCTGTTCGATCTGTCGTGCGCCGCCACTGCCTTCCTGATCGCTTCAAACTCATGCGGAATTTGCGAACCCTTGGCGATTGGTATCTTGAGACCATTTGCTTTGCAAACCGAGCAGAAATATGTCCCTTGCAGAGTAGTGTTCAACCATCGCGGCTTACTTCGCAGTCGTCCGTTCGGATACGTAGTGGCTCGGCAAATAGCGCAAAGTATTGGAAGAATGAAACGCCTCTTGTTTCTCCCTTACGAGATCCGCTGCAAGTGCCTTTAGCATCGTCTCCCTGGAATGCTTGTTAATAGACGTTTCCAGGAATAGCTTTCCAAGGTTGTCAGAATGATGCGTTACGTGCTGCGCGAGCTTTCTGAACTTAACCTTCACATTCTTATCCATCTTATCTACAGTCGAGGCGACTTCGGAAAATTTCGACTGCACCTTCTCGGCGAGGCGTTCGCTCACTCTGTCGCACTAGTCTTCGTTGCCTTTCTCCGGATGTGCTGATTTCTCTCGACCACAAGTAGGTGGAATGTTTCCCATGTTAGGATGGCCATTATCTGCGAAGGCTAAAGTTAAGCCCATGCCATCGATTATGTCGCCTGCATCTTGCGGAAGAACAACGGCTCTGGAGTTAACTGCAGTTATAGTTGTCGTTGATGTCGTCGCTGATGTCGTCGCTAATGCGTCCGCACTCTCCTCCAACATCTCCTCCAAGGAATCAATGCAAACTTCAGGATTGTTGTTGGCAGTTGGCGAAGACTGGGCAGACCCCATTAATCTTCCGTCTGGAGGTATAGCTATGCTTATGGCACTAACGGTGAAATACGGGAAATCGTCGCCGATATCGCATTTGTTCGGTGCGTCAAAAGTTGGCAATGTTAACTTGAACTCCGCACTTTGACAAAGACTTCCCGGAAGGAATCGGTGACGGCACTTTCCAAACTCTGATTGCATCTCTCATCTCATTTGCATTCAGCAGCCGCTTAATGAAACCTACCGAGTTCCAGAATTGATCTGGACGTCTGATCAGGGATGGGTTCTGCGATCGTCCACTTTGAGAAGATGTCCACGAAGACTGCGATGTATTTATATCCTCTGTCGCTCTCCGGGAGAGGAGCGGCGATGTCGAGGTTGGTCCTTTCCATGGGCTCCTTTGGCACCTCGAAGGCGCCGAGAGGCTCGACAGTGTATTTGCGTGGCTGTGCTTCGAGTCTTTGGCAGATGTGGCATGCGCGGATGTAGCTTGCGATGCCGCTGCCATTCCTCTCCACTTGAAGCGTTTCCTTAGCGTTGCCGTTGTTCTCTTGGTACCGGCATGTGCGCATCTCGAGTCGTGGAAGTGGGCGATTACCTCGTTGATGATGTTGTCTTCCTTGGGGAGTAGTATGACGGGTGTCGCAGAATCTGGGTCGTGTTCTTATAGGATTTCCTTCTCGATCGTGTACTTCTCATTAGGGGAGGCTTTAGTCTTCTCGAAGAGTAGTTTGATCCAATCGGATGTTTGCTGTTCCTCTGCGATCTGCGAGACAGCGACGAAGTTCACAGTGTTGGCTGTGTTTGTTTCTTCTCTGTCGTCTGGGATTGTAGTCTCTTTTCCCTTTGGTGTACGTTCCGTTCCGCTATCTCGTCTTCTAGGTATCTAGAGGGCGTCCGGAACAGAATTCAATCTTCCTGGGCGATACTCGATTTTGATATCTTCTCCCTGAATTATCATCTGATACATCTCCCCGGGACATCCATGTAGAACCGTGGTGTGCGTGGGATAGAGAGACTTTGTCGAGAGGATATTAGATCCGTTTGAACACCTGAAAAAGAAATTATAGGGAACTTATATGTATTATGCATGTCTTTTTCGCTTTTTTCGTTTGCAACCTAGAGGTTATCGAAATTCGTCCTCTTCTCTGATTACGGACTTCTCGAGTGAAATGTACATGTGACCCCCGTTTCGTGCTCTTCCATCTGTAATTCACTTCATTGTCATTCCGTATTCCATGTTCTTTTGTGATTTCCTTTCCTAATGGATTCCACAACAAATAAATAATTCATCACAGTGTCACGCACCCATTTACAAAATAAAAAAAGTAGAGGGCGTAGTGGTCCATCTCTCGAGTGGCAAAAGAAGAGTGTGAGTACCCTGAAGTAACGGGATTTTTTTTTTATTTCTCGGAAGGTCCACTTTATTCAGCCACATATTCTCGGGAGAGTCCCTTTCTAAATATATCTACACTGATTCGAGAAGAAGAAGCGCATGGTTCCCGATGTCGCCGACTGTGCCGTAAAATGATGATGCAATTTCGTCGTCCCTCCGAATCGGCAGCACGTGTCAGCATCAGGGCGATGGGTATAGGTGCCTTTACGACACTTGCAGTGCAAAGTTTCTCCGTTCATTCAACCTCGAAAGGCATCTAACGTTTGGCAAGAACACATGATTCTCCGAAAGAGATACTCTACGCGCTCTCATGCAGTATGCAAATGCCTCGAAGGCGCTAAAACTAATCAACTCAAGGAATTTAGTGATGTAGTAGAGTCGTTGGTAGAAATGAAGAGTACGCCCTTCGTTCGCCGATAGGATGGGCGCTTCGTGCAATTCTTCCGGCAAATTTCACGTGCTACAACATAATAATAAATTGCAAGGTACACTTTTCAACAGTAAACAAAAGATTGCCAAAAGTGGTCTCAAAACTGTTCAGGTCGGATTTAGGGAGCAAACTGTAATTTTGAGATAGATGTAAAGTAAAGAACGTTCAACGAGCTATCGAACGGTATTTTTTTTCGACTATTTAGCCGAATAATGGTTCATCGTATTTTCAAGAGTACTGTATTGTTTCTCGGACGAAATTTAAAAGGCAATTAAATGCACTCTATTTTGTAGAAGACGTCGAGTTGCACAGGTAAACCAATTTTTATATAAACGAATTCGAAAAAAAATCCTCACAATCAGCGAAGCGCCTCATAGGCATACAGCAATGATCGAGTCTTTTCGAGAGGATGTCTCAAATGTTTTTGGATACATTATTCGACAAACAATGTACATAAAACATGTGATAAAACCTTCAAAAAAAATATGGCAAAAAAAAATTCTTTCTTAAATTTGTTGGCATCTTCAATGAACAAAAAAGGCACTCACATTCCGTACGCTATTGTAAGTAGGGTTGTTACAAGCAACCTATACTACTCGGACTTTGCTTCAGCTGATCTCCACTGTTGGCTTGGGTGTCGATGTTGAGAGATGAAGGGAAGAGTGCTTTATGGTGTCTTCCATGCGCCTCCGTGCTCTTTGCTCTCGCTCAAGTTGCCCGCGAAGTGATGTCATTTCCTGAAACAATATATTAAATTCGTTTTCTCAAACAATATCTTAAATTAATTTCCCAAAAAAAAAATTTGCAAAAAAAACAACTAAATCCCCTCAAACAATATATTAAATTCGCTTGCTCAAACAATATTTAATTCTCTTTGACAAAAATATATTAAATTCATTATATCAAAAGAGATATATCTCTGGTTTTCCCGAGTGAGCATAATTATACTGGTTTCAAGCCTAAGCGCACCTTTTGTTTGAACCTACACTGTCTAAGTTAGGTCGAACAAAAATGTAATTCGGCTCGAAAGCCTCAAAATTAGGTCCAACTTTTGCCTGATTAGGCAAATGTCATGCTTTATCTGTTGGTAATAAATACGATTTTTGACCATTCAACGAACCATTTACAAGCATAGCAGATGAGCAACATGTCAAAATAGTGACGAAATTATCCTATTTAAATCCAAAGTAGCTCCAGTGCTAATCGAACGACATTCTTTGTTGTAAAAAACGTTATTCTTTAAACTATTCACAGACTATCAGATAACGATAACTATTCACAGACGGGAAAATACTGGAATAGAAGGAAAAATATATGTTACTAAAAACACCAAGAAAGGCACAGAAGAGAATCAGAGGGAGAAATATATGCTACCCATAAAACTCACAGAAAGTCACAGAAAAGAAATAGGAGAGGGAATATGACGGCTGACTTTCGTGGTGGCGACCTCACTCCATCTCATTCTGCGAGCCGCCGTTGTTTCTGCCTCCGCTTGCCTTGAACTTCGATCGTGCGTTGGTCCTGAAAATGATGCAATTCAGTAGACTTAGCGAATTTTTATGTTGTTTTATATAGAAAAAATGCACTGTTAAAAACATACGTGTAGTATGTGAAGTAATGGGACCACAGATCACAGACGGTGCTCTCGATCGCATTTTTCTTCTTCTCGTCGCCATCAGGGAAGGTGATAGAGGCCAAGAAAGCATCTGAAATCAAAATTTGCAATCAGATGTGAGGAGAGACTATAACAGAATCATACCTAAAAATAATTATGGCATAAAAAACACATACCGACACATGCATTGAGGATGGAATACGGTATCGCGGTCTTCCCGTCATTCGGCTTCGCAGCAACAGTGTATCGGTGCCGGACTCGCATCGGGATGATCTTAAGTATGCACATTTGGCTAAAAATTTTGGTATAATGAAGAGTTATCGAACCTGCTCAATGGCATGACGAGAAACGTGCTTAACGACGTTTCGCAGGGAGTTGCTCGCTGATGGGATTGAACCGAAGACCTCGATTATGTCGCTTTTCCCTAAGTGAAAGTAGATTTGAATAGGAACAGAATGGAATGAGTAAAATCGAACCTCCCGCAATAGGAGCGAACAAGAATGTAGGTGAACGAGGCAACGCTTGGGCTTCTCGTCTGTTGAACGTAACCTCCAGTTTCCTGAGGTGAACGAGATAGTCAGTTTTAACTAAACTTATTTGTCTGCATAACCTTGTCAACAGGACCCTTTCTATCCTTGAAAACTCGACGCTCAGTTGAAAGTTCCATCTAAGAATAAACTTTTTAATCTGTACGTGCTTTTTTTTAAATTTTCTGAAAAAGATTTCAGAACTGACGTATCTGAGCATGCCGATGAGGGTAGCGTAAACGGGGAACATTTCCTCAGAGCAATTTCAACTCAGACAGGGTACGGTATGAAATTCCCGTCATGTCACGCGTTTCAGATTTGAACTTCTCCTTGGAAAAGGTAACTTGTTCTACTAGGATTTTAAGCTGCTAAAATAGCTAGACCTAACCTTCCCACGTTGAGTATAATCAGAATTATCGCCCAGATCGATGAAAAATTCACCAATCTTCGTCATACAAAACTTACCGTCACCAAACAACTCACTTGATTTGCATCCCTGAGAATAAGACAATGATGGGCGAGGTAATCCGTTCCCTCCATTTTTACATACCTCGTTTTTCGGCGAAAATCCGAGGTGATTCTGCCCTGCATCGCCTTCTTCCCCTCCAGAATCGAAGCCGGATCCGCGGGGGAGTATGATGTCTCCGTTGTTCTCTTCGACAATTTCCTCGCCGTCGCTGTCGCAAAGGAGGCTATACTTAATTGACAGTGCATTCAGCCAGGCCGGTTTGTCATACTGCTGCGAGAAACACTGCACCTTCCCTAGCCCGATGCGCGTCATCCATGTCAATCGACATTAACCCCAGAGGCCAACACTTTAATCTGAATTCATGTTTAGTGATTAAAGCTCTGTGGTTACAGTGGAGCTGAATTTTTGGTATATCTAACCTAGAATGTCCTTTTAACCGTACGCCGTCCCAACTGGAAACGAAGCTCAATGGCTGCACTGGGCCCCCAGTAACTTTCACTCTGTTTTGAAAGAACGGCCACGCCAAAGGCGTGTCAAGGATAACGCCGGACGCTATTCTCTCATGCAGAGTGCGAATGTGTGCGTAGTGACCATTTAGTAGCCGGTTCACTAGCTCAGCTATGCTCGCCAGAACAACTGTGCTCTTTGAAGGGCCATCCGGGCAGGAACAACTACGAAATACATTACAATTCAACCCATAAGAGAACATCAATAGAAATACCTGTCAATATCACGAGCGCAGAGGGCGCCGAGGCTTAGACTATGCGCAAGATACGAATTGTTGTTCAAGAATGCACGCATAAACCTTTCGTGTGGACTGAAGTGACCAGCGAAATAAAGGTCCAATCCTGTGCGAATAGCACAGTATCATCAACAAGCTTTGCGCCCATTAAATAAAGTAACTTTAATTTACTTGAAAAAACATAGAGTTAAACGCAAGTTTTCTTTGCCACAATACTTCAAATTTAACGAGGAAAAAAAGTGACAAACCGGCCTGGCTGAATGCACTGTCAATTAAGTGTTGAAGCTGGCAAAGGACAAGGGAAGACATGGACGATAAACTTTCCCCGAAAACACCTACAAGATAACGGTTGGTTCAAAATACTAGCATTCACATAAAAAAAAGATGAAATAAAAAAAGGAAAAAAAACAGGTCACTTTCATTGTCGAGAAAATAACAATGAAATAAAAAAAATCAGCTGACTTTCGTTATCCGCCCGAGCCTCCGTAATCAGCAAATCATCGACAAAGATGTTCTCGCCCTCATCGCCACTCGATGTCTCCATGATATCCACGTCGTTTTCTTCATCAGCTTCTTCCACTGAATCCGAGGCCTTCCTTAACGTAACTTCATCCGCTCGGGCTTCTACTTCACGCAACGTTTTGCGTTTTCTCGCCTGGGCAAATCGCCTCTCCATCTGTCTGCAATTAACACAATAGGAAAAAAACAAATCACACACACACACAAATCACCAAGATATAACATTTCCAGCTTACATAGCAGCTTTCATTTTCATTTCCAACTCAAGGTGACTATTTAAATTTATCGCAACACCAAAACATTACGGTAGTTCCACACCAGATATCATGATGCAAAAAAACAGCCTAAATTAGGCTGACATTTGCCTAATTAGGCTGCAAATTCGTCTCAAATCTAATTATGCTCACTCGGGAAAACCAGAGATGTATTAAATTAATTTCCTTAAACAATATATGAAATTCATGCCCTCAAACAATATTTAATACGTTTCCTCCCCTCAAACAATATTAAATTACCTAATATGAAACATTCTAAACCAACAAAAATTCTAACTTTTCGCTTAATGAATAAATTTTTTTTCCACGGAAGAAGACTTATCGGCGTATACATCGGCATATTGCACACTACATATTATCTATATGCTTCACAGAAATTAAAAGCACCTGGGAACAAAATTGGGCAAAATTTTCCTTCTAGATCAATAATAAAAATATTTTTACATACCTTATCCATGCGATCCACTTGATCCTTCAGAGCGTAGACAACGTCCACGAGGCTTCTACAACACAATTAATTATATATTTGTGTGGATTTCTTTTTCCAATTAATTTTTTTTTCATATTTGCGGATTAAATTTTCACAATTAATTTTAATGTACGCGGACTATAATTTCCCGTCAATGTCTAAAATTAAAACTAAAATTAGTTTTATATGCTCTCAAGGGAACGAATGAAGGAAGAGCGGTGCAACTTGCCGCCGCTTAAACCATAACGCCAGCTTGTAGACAATATTCAGCAGAGAGTACAGGAGACGAACACTGCACTCCCTAATCTCTAACTGCCCTTTCCTTCGTCTACCACAGATCGCTAAATCCTCAGCACTCTGTGAACCGAGTGCGAAGAGATCAGTTGTGATGCAAGTAAAATCAAAATTCGAGGGCGTTCTATTGAAGTAAGAGTCAGTATTAAGCAGGGTAAAAAAGGGGGGTCCGAGGGGTCCCAAAAAGTTACATATTTGAGGATATTAATTTGAAGTTAAGGTATAAAATTAATTTTAGATGCCGTATCCTAATTTCTTTGTTTCTATACACTTTTCCACTAGATAAATATAGTATATAATGTAAATATAAAACTGAAGAAAAAAAACGAAAGCCCACTTCTCCGAGAGCACAAGTTGCCCTTGCTGCATCTCTTCTACCAATAGCTTCTCATCTTCCGCGACGAGTACTTGAGGTCCATTTCCAACAGCTCCAGCTGCCGCCTCTTCTCCGCCAACCTTTAAATAATTAATTATTTAAAAAATTGAGACAAAATTTATTATAAATATAATTTTTAAATAAGCTCTTAATCAAACAGACGACATTTAAAAATGATAATACTATGTGGAATATTTATAAACCAAACTAAACTAATCACTAGTTTTATCTACCGATGTCCAAATAATAAATATATTAAAAAAAAACTTTCCCTAATGCCTGGCAGCACATTAAAAGCAAATACTAAATTCATGAATTAGATGAGAAATTTCGACTTTCGATACCGATGAATCGGGATTTATTTTATTCTTATATAACATTATATCTGCATGACTGCACAAAACCACCGTGACATTATTGATTATTAGATAACTATAAATAAATAAATAAATAAATAAATAATACTCACCGCCAAGTATCCCTCGACGATTGAGAGTAGCAGAGCATCGCCGGGCTCTTGAAGAGGCGCATCTTAATTGTAAGTAATTATTTGTAATGCACTAATAATTTTTTCATAATAGTTAATAACAATAAATAATTACTTAAATAATATTAAAGCTTTAAAGAGAAAAGGCTATAAAACTAATTGTCCCTTCTCATCAGGACCCTAGCAACAAATATTTTTTTATTGACTAATATTAAAGCTTTAAAGCAAAATAGGCTCCAAAACTAACCGTCCCTTCTAATCCAGATACTAGCAATAAATATTTTTTTAAAGAAAAAAAAGGAAGACTTTAAAACTGACTGTCCCTTCTCATCTTGACACTCTTCTTGGCCAGATCTACTGTATTCGCGAGTGTTCGATGGGGTGGATAGGGGCGGAGGTAGAATGGTGGGCCGGCAGTTGTTCCGTTGGGGCCGCCCGGGCCAGCGGCAGCGGCCTCTTCTTCGCCATCCAGAAAGTCGGGCAGAATCATCTCGAGTTCGTGATTCACTCGGAAGCCACCGAAAGACTCTTCTGGTCTGAAATTATTTTAATTTTATTTTATTTTTTATAATAATAAAACCTCCACTCGACAACAGTTAAAGATAATTAATAATTAAATAAAATTGACACGAAGCCAATTGTAAGAAAAAATATTCAACTATCATAGCTCTATGTACACAATTAGCACTATTGTCAGAATAAGAGGAATGACTAAAATGTACATCAACGATATGGGAACAAGAACGCGCGCACTGAACCCGCTAATGAAAAACGTTGGATCGAGAAAACCACAGTGGCAGTTCAGAGGGGGAAAATTGTAGAATTACTGCATTTCTTTCCTCTTCTTAAAAAAAATAATCTGACAATTACTTTTTTATAAACCAAATTTAAATCTCCCGCCAACTGACGGTGATTTCATGCGTCCTGGCGTGTTGCGCTCGCGGAGGATGGACGTGTCCAGTCGCTGGGAAGCAGTTGCTGCCTAGAAAACGATAACAGCTACTGTTATTCATGGTGAGAGAACAAGGTGTTTGGATTAAAGAAAATATACAAAATATAAATTTCTGCGTAATTCTCGTATTAAAATCAACGGTTATTCCCATGAACTCTATATATAGACAACAAAATGCCAGCATCTAGAATCCGTGAACGTTCACTAACGTCACAAGTCGTGAAGGAGTTCTCGCCTGCATCGATGCTCTCCTTCCTCCTCCTCATCTGCACTGTCTCTCTCACTTCTCTCGCCTCCTCTCTCTCTCCTCCTCCCTTCTCCTTCTCCACTCTCACCGGAGTACCACCTTCGAAGGCTTCGAGCCAGCGGTCCAGTTCGAAGGAGGAGGCCAAGTCGATGAAGAGGGGCACACTAGGGGCATCTGGAAAGGCGAGAGATAGAAGAGAAGGACCGAAAGGAAAGAAGAGGCAGAGAGAGAGAGAAAGAGAGAATAAAAAAGAGAGAACAGATATAGAAAAGACAAACAGACTTTTTGGAATTTAGGCTTTCCTACACAGTTACATTACGCAATCACTCATTGCTCAAAAATACTAAATATTTTAATTTAAATTGGAAAATTTCCAAATTTCAATTTATTAAAATATAAACAACATATAATGCATAATACTTCATAATCCTCAAGGTGTAGTGATCTGACTCACCTTACAAACCGCTTATTTCAATCTATTCTATTGGATAAGGCAAACCACCGAGCCATTTCTTTTGCATAAAGTACAAAACCAAAATGTTTTCTTCTAATCCGAAATTAAATACATTTTAGTCAATTTTTATCGCGTCAATTCCTGTCACTAAAATATAAGTGAACAAATAAAAAAAAATAAAAAAAACAAAGAGCTAACTTGGAATGATGACAAATGCATGCTTTCCTCCTCCTCCGCCTGCTCCTCCAAGCCCCGCCTTCCGAATAACCCTCGTCGCAGCAGTCAATGGAATCGAACGGATGAGCGCGTATTGGTCAGCGCCTTTCACTTCCACTACGAGAAGAGCCTCGGAGAAGAGCGCAAGGAACCTGCAGAAAACGGGAACTAACTTCTTGTAAACTAGTAATACATTGAAATAATAATGCAATTTATGCAGTTGATTTTCAATAAACATTATTGCCACTTTCGCATTTCTCATGAAAAAAATAAATTTAATATGCGTAGTTGGTTTACATTTCCCTATTGTACTATGTGCAGAATCCCTCAAAAGGTAGTGCAAAACTCAACGACGAACGTCATAAGAAAAAAAAAAAAAACTCTTATCAAAATATTATTTTCGGGGAAAGTTTCACTATTTCACAATATGAGCGGGCTAAATATATCCAATGCGGAATCCAGCAAATTCTACACACAAAAATCATTCCCCTTTTCTTTTCTTCTTATTTGTTTATCAGGTAACACCAGTGTTGTTCATATAAATACAACAGGGTGAAATTAATAATAATAATTAGCATAGCTAAAACTGCCTACCTGTCCGTTGCTTCTCCTCTTCCTTCTTCCGGATCGCTCGCGTTCTCTTCCGCGACTGAAGCGTTGCCGACGCGGCAGACACTTCCAGCACGCGTCGCTCTCACCATGTCCACGACTCCGCGCACGGCCAGGAACTCAAGTTGCATCTCTCGCTGTCGACGGACGCTTTCGCAGAGGTCCTGGATGGAGTAAGAATATGTTTAAAAAAAAAAATGTAAATGTACATACATACATTATATATTAATTTTCCCCCAATATATAAAATTAAAATAAATTTTATACGTTTGCGGGGTTTAATTTTCATGATTACGAGCGGGGCAACTTGTCACTGCGACCACCCCGCCTCATGCTTGTAGACAATATTCAGCGGAGAGCACAGGAGACGAACACTGCGCTCCCTAATCTCTAACTGCCCTTTCCTTCGTCTACCACAGATCGCTAAATCCTCGGCACCCTGGGCATCGAGTACGAAGAGATCAGTTGTGGTGCATATATAATCAAAATTCGAAAGCGCTCTAATGAAGTGAGAGTCAGTGTAAAGTTGTAGATTACAGTAACCCATATGCTCTGCTAACTTTGAGAACGCGATAGACTGCGCAGGATCGCTGAACATCTCCACGGTCTGGATGCGAATCCTGGAATAATAAATATTATCACTATTAATATCTTTTTATAGCAACATTATTTAGAAGAAAAATATTTGTTTTGAAAAAAAGGGAATTATGAAAATAGACTGCAAAAACTATGAAAAAAATACTACTTCAATGAGCACTGAACTCCCAGGTGGTTCTGAAAAGCAGAAATTTGATTAATTTGCTCGCTACCAGAAGCAACTGATAGTGAATGAACCTGCTTATTTGAGCAATGAAAAATATAGTAATGCCGAATGTAATAAATAAACAAATATAAAGAAGTAGAACTTTGTAAACTTCTTGGCATTGCCCACAAAACTATACCATCATATTCCGATGGAGTTCTTGGAGGACGGCAGGGTACTGTGCGAGGTGCCGGAACGGCGCACTCAAGCCCATGATCAGAGAGCGTCGGTCGCATTTGAGGGGAGCCAGGAATGCGTCCAGTTCCTCTCTTCAATTTCATTGGTAGTATTATTCGCAAAATTTGTGAATATTAATTTACTTAATGATACATATCTTAACATTGAATTTTAATTTATCCCATAACTACATAAGTTGTGGTAAATGAAAGTTCATGTCAAAAATGGGTGTTTTTTTTGCGGAAACTTTAGAAGTCAGGTATTTCTGATCCCAAAGATCATTGGACCAAACATCATGAAATCCTCTGACCCCTTCTGATTGATGATTTCGACAGCGTCCGGATGGTTTGCGCAGTATGAGAGAAGTTGCTCCTTGAGCATTGGCGCCGACTTCAGAAAGATGCTGCCAACGCGCTGTTGCTGGAGCTCGCGACTGGAATCATCGAAATTAATTATATACCAAATTTATTTTAGTATTTTTTCCAGAAATTCTCGATGCCACGCAAAATAGAGCGTGTAGATAAGAAGGGCGTTTTTTAATGCTTCGAGAACTGGCTATGTTAATCACTTGTTGTTACATAACTTTTTTATCCAGAAATGAGCTATATTTATAATTTATACGTGTATTTTCCAATATGAAAAGCTTGCAGAAAACTTCGAGAATATTGCGAGAATGATACGGATAAGCTTCTTGAAGCAAACATTTCCTTATTTTCAAGATAGATGTATAATTGCAATGGAAACACTGGAAGTAACATTCATACTCGAGGCCTCATAAACTTTTGAGGAAAAATAAATAAACAAAACCACTGGTACTGGGATCGGGTCTTTTTTAAATACTTACAATTAATCTAAAGGGGGTGGAAAAGAGTCTCATGACAGACTTCATGCCTACGAAAGTATATTTCGTACCGTGATTTTTCCCTGCTGTTCTTTCTTGGTAATTGTATTGAATAGAGAAATAAAGGAATATATATAATATATATACATATATATATCATATATATATATATATATATATATATATATATATAATATACAAACTTATATTATAATAAATAATATAATATAACTGCTAGCCTCCGAGACTCTTTGAGATGGAAGAAGACACTCGCTTGGAGTGCATAAATGTCCGCGAAGTGGCCTTCCATAATGCCGAATTCATCCTTGTTCAGGCTGGAAAAGATGGGACTTTTTTCTTCTTATATATATCTGACATGAGTAATACAAAATTCTCGTAAAAAATAAAATATATTTCTTCTTAAAATACAGAATAAACAAATAAACTACTCGTTATAACAAAAAAAATAATTAAAATAAAACAAAAGAAATGAGAAAAATCACTCTTTGTAAAAGCAAATAGCAAATTAAAGTAAAATGGAAATATAAAAAAAATATTTTGCTTACACATTTGACGATGAAATCGGATTTAGATATTTCTCTACAACTTCCTTTAGCGAAAGGATGTACTCTTCTTCGGATCTCAAGCAAAAAAGCCATTAACATTTTCCTTTTTAAATTTTTTTTTAAATATTTTATTTTATAAAATTGTGTATATCTATTTCCCTGATCAAAAATGATGCAATGCTAAAAATAAATGTATTCTAGATTTAAATATACTTAAAAAAGAAAGAGGGAGAAGAAAAACTACTGAAGAAGTTTTTTTAAGTATAATTTTTTTTTCTAACTTGATAAAGTGCTCGAGGACAGTGTTGATGAACTGCTTCTTTGTGGATGAAGGAGTGAGGAGGACATCAACGGGGCGGGCGGACGAGGAAGGGGCAGCGACTGCGCATGGCATCGACATCGAGCGGTTCAGCTTATCTGAAGAGAGAGAGAGAGAGAGAGAGAGAGAGAGAAAGAGATGGGAAAGATAGAGAGAAAGAGAGAAGAGAAGGAGAGCGAAAGAGAGATGGGAAAGATAGAGAGAGAGAGAGAGAGAGAGAGAGAGAGAGAGAGGAGAGAAATCAAAAGAGAGAGAGAGAGTGAGAGAGAGAGAGTGTGTGTGTTAGTAAGTTCGGATGAATTTAAAGACGAAGTTAAATAAAATTTAGTAAGCGACAGTGAGAATAGAGGGAAAAGAACAATACAGTTTAGAAAAGTATGTTGGAATCATTAATTGGAAATCGTCTCGATGTATGTATGAAATAATCATGCCAAAAGCCTAAATACCGTAACCCACTCTGAAATAAAGAATACCGTACCTTTGTCACTGACGATGTCAACATAGGCGACCGGAAACCAGCCGGTCTCTCCGTTCAGTGTGCCCTCCCACCAGCCGCCTTCTTCCTCTTGCGTCACAGCGATGAGGTCGCCGACTTCGAAGGAAAGCTTAAAATAACAAAGAAACATTAAGCTTTCTATCGAGTTAAAGGAGTTTACCCCTTACAACACCATTAAGTTTCAATCGAGTTGAGCTTTTGCCTTACAACAATATCTACTTTCGATCAAGTTAGATGGTATTTTGTCGCTTAAAACTATATTTTATATTCTATTTCCTAACATAATGCTTGCTAATAAACATAAAAAGGAAAGACTTAAAATGGAAACTCTGGATAAAAAAGTTTTGCTGGAGCTAGACAGAAATTGGAAAAATCAGCAAAAGATTAGATATTTAAAAATCATCCAACATAAGAAGCCAGTCAAGTGATTGTGTGAAAAAAAAATCATATTAAACTGGCAAATAATTATTGCGCAAGCACAGATAATGGATGCCGTCTGGTTTTCTACTCAAGCAAAATGTCTTAAAATTAAACCGATCATTCCATGTTGATGTTGATGGCTTGGTTCAGAAGTATCCTATACTAATTTCAATGCATTAAATACAGTGAGAGAGAAAAAACAAGCAGCAACTAATCAAAAAAAAGTTTGTTTTGTTTTAAGAAATTTTTTTATGAAGAGAAAAAGAAGCAGGAACAGCAAAGAGCAAACCTCGTCGTTGTTCTTGCCGATGAACGCGTGCTTGGCAAGCACGAAGACGGCAGCAGAGGAGTTGTCATCCGTTTCGTCCATCATGCCGAAGTCTCGCCACCAAAAAACTATATCTTGCTTTTTCATTTTCTCCATTAAATTTTCTTAACATTCGACTCCTAATGACACTATCTACAAAAAAGGCAATGAGAGGAAGCCTTGCCTCGCAAAACATGTACAATCCATAATAGTTTCGAAGGAAAAGTTAAAATTTAAATTATCTTGAAATTAGATTGGGAATTCAAAATGTCAACCGAACGGCTAATGAAAGCGTATATATTCGACAGGAACGCATATGCTTCCGACCAGAAAGATATTGAATGCGAGCATAGTGAACTGCATTAAAATACATTTATGAAAAAATAAACATTCGCGAAGCAGTGCACTGAATGCAACAAAACCATATTTCAGTGCGTGTCAAAAGTTGAGGTTACTGTCTCAGATTCAAAAATATAAGCCACACTAAATCTCCAGTGGCCTCTGAAGGGCTCAAGACGGGCTCTGGCAAATTGCCAGCAAACACCTGGATGATAGCCAAGAGAACCGTACTCTTCCGTGCGGGAGCCTTTGGAATGGCTGTCGCACTGTCAAGCAGCATTCTTTTGGCGAACCCACCAACTACTTCTGAAACCTTACCCTATCTTAGGGCAGGCAAAGCTTTCTTTTCAATCCAACAGCGACACTTCCTCAGCGCGGCATAACTGTCATGACTGATGCGAACAACCAGTCAGTTTTCTACATTTCTCTTCCTGAGTTTCCTCGCTAAAAACTCGACTGAGTTCTTTGATTTGCCGTTTTAAGCCTTGTTTCTAAACGGGCTTGCAGTTTGAGTCTCTTTAATTTTCTGGACTTAAATCTATGTTGAATGCCATTCTGCTTGAATTTGGCTTTTATTTCAAAGGGTATGATGTAATTGATCAATGTAAGTTAATGCATATTTTAATTCATGCAAATTTTGATTTCTTTACAGGGGCAACTATGTGAATAACGGCGCATCGGGCGAGGCCCCGCCAAGGCGGCGGCCGGACCAGGCGTTGATGCCGATGGTCTTATCGAGGTTTGTTTCGTGTTGTTTATTTACCGGGCTCACTTGATCCTTGATTGTAACGTTTGAACAGCGATCCCGTTTTTGAGAATTTAAAGGAGAATTAGCCTTTTCATAGTTCTGGAAATAGCACTGCGCTGTCAAACGAAAGCACTTTAAACAGCTGAAGTGAAGTACGTATGATATCGAAGAAAAAAAAGAACGATACGAAATCGAATGAACATTGGCTACTGTTTTTTCCCTTATACTTCATATGTTAAAGAAACATCGAATAATGAGCATTTTGAAGTTATCTTTGCTACCTTATGCGTTTGCTGACGAAACCTGTTCTTGTGGTCGTGACGAAAAGCGGCTGACCACATGAGTCATCTCCTAAACCGGATTTGAACTT
This sequence comes from Allodiplogaster sudhausi, assembly GCA_945643635.1. Classification (NCBI taxonomy): domain Eukaryota; kingdom Metazoa; phylum Nematoda; class Chromadorea; order Rhabditida; family Diplogasteridae; genus Allodiplogaster; species Allodiplogaster sudhausi. Next base: position 5,966,450 of record CALZFC010000006.1, on the reverse strand, counting down.
TAACTCCCGCCTGGGCTTTGAACAATTGACCTAGATTAGGGATGGTTTTCAGCTAATTTTATGTATTGTATTGATATAATTTTTTTTACAAACCAAAAACCATCGGCTTCATCACCGTCCTTTCCAGGGAAACTACGAATCCGTGGTTGAGACGTTCGACGGCATGAACCTGAAGGAGCTGCTTCTCCGTGGCATCTACGCCTTCGGTTTCGAGAAGCCCTCCGCCATTCAACAACGCGCCATTGTCCCGTGCACCACGGGTCCGTCATTTCGAGATGTTTTGAGAGCGATGATGAAAGGACATTTCAACATGTCTCCCTACCATTTTAATTTTAACCAATGTTCTTACTTCTAAATATGCAGACTTTACACCTTTTTAGTCCAGATATTTCCTCCATATTGGCTGTTGAAACCGCAAATTATCATATATTTAACATTAAATAATTAACTTCAGGCCGTGACGTCATCGCGCAGGCTCAGTCCGGAACCGGCAAGACGGCCACCTTCTCCATCTCAATCCTCCAGCGAATCGACGAGACCGACCCGCACGTCCAGGCTCTCGTAATGGCGCCCACTCGTGAATTGGCTCAGCAGGTCGTTGAGGATGGATATTTCTGAGGGAGCCTAAGGAACCCCCTAGAGGAGAATTTCAGGAACCCGATTACCATGTGTAATTAATCCATCTAATAGTCTTCTATAAAACAGAAATGGAAGACCACCTATTGTCCGCATATAATGGCCTTCTAAAAAAAGCACTGAGCTTCTCTCTTAACCCTGGAGAGCTCAGCCGTCAACGGAAGGTAAAGAACGATGGCGTAGACCGATTGGGTGAGAAGTGGATGACTTTTGACAGCTAGTTCTCAAACGGTTACGTACAGTGTGGCTTTTACGGCGCGGTTTAATCAGGGTTCTAAACTTTTTTATCGTAATTTTTTGAAATTCTGATGCATTTCAAGATCCAAAAATGCTTTCTTTTTCCAGATCCAAAAGGTGATGTGCGCCTTGGGCGACTACATGAACGTGAGCGTCCACGCCTGCATCGGAGGCACCCTCATCAGGGACGACCTCAGGAAGCTCGAGCAGGGCGTGCACATTGTTGTCGGCACGCCAGGACGAGTCAACGACATGATCAGCCGGAATGTCCTGCGTACGTGACATTTGGGAGTTTAAGAAGTAGATAAGGTGCCTTCTAAAAAAAGCACTGAGCTCCTCTCAACCCTGGAGAGCTCAGCCGTCAACGGAAGGTAGAGAACGGAAAGGCGTAGATCGATTGGGTGAGAAGTAGATGAGGTTATGAAAGCTAGTTCTCAAACGGTTACGTACAACGCGGGGATTTTGAGTGGTTTAGAACGGGTTCTAAACGGATATATCTGGAAATGTTGGGTGTTGAGAAGAAAATGTGTCTTCATTTCAGAAACGGACAAAATCAAGATGTTCGTCCTGGACGAGGCTGACGAGATGCTCTCTCGTGGTTTCAAGGATCAGATCTACGAGGTCTTCAAGACCATGCCCCAGGAGGTCCAGGTACGGAGGAGGGAAATCAAGATTCTCAAACTGGATAAGGCAAATGGTATTTGGCAAGGAGATATAATCAGTTAAAGACTGGGAAGTATGTCCTTCTAAAAAAAGCACTGAATTCATCCCATTCTCCTGGATATTTCAGCCGTCAACGGAAGGTAGAATGAAATAGGCGTAGACCAATTGGGTGAGAAGTGGAAGAGTGAATAGAAGTCTAGTTCTCAAACGGTTACGCACAATATGGTGACTAAAGTGCAATTTGAATTTTCCGCCAAAATAGATTTAAATGAACTTTTCTCAACAGGTCGTCCTCCTTTCCGCGACGATGCCGGCCGATGTGCTGGATGTGACGCAGCGCTTCATGCGCGAGCCGATCCGCATTCTCGTCAAGAAGGAGGAGCTGACCCTCGAGGGTATCCGCCAGTTCTACGTTGACGTCCAGAAGGATGTCAGTCTGGTGTACTTATTAGTTCTATTTCATCATACAATCCTCAAACCACAAAGTTGTGCTTTCGAATACCACCGGACTGAGATGACCATTCATTCCTCTCTTCGGTAGTCAGTGAAAGCGAAAAAGTTGGAGCAAGGGGGGAGACGAGGTGAAGAAGAATGGCCTTGTTCTGTTTATTGTACTTGTTCCGGCAATAAAAAGGTAACTGAACATGTATGGATAATAAAGAGAAAAAAATTATTTGCATAATCGAAAAATTGTAATCCTTTTTCAGGAGTGGAAGTTTGGCACTCTGTGCGATCTCTACGATGCGATCAACGTGACGCAGGCAGTCATCTTCTGCAACACTCGCAGGTTTCTGGAAGGGCCAAGTCTCTCCCTCCCTCCTCCCAATCCCCACTGTACTGATAAGATAGCAAAAGGATTCCCAGTCAGTCCTCCTTTCCATGTCAGACAAGTGGAAGCTGATAACTAGTAGAGATCTATATGAGGGAGCTCATGGGCCAAGAGTTCTCATGGCCAGTCAGATATAGGCAAACGTGAATGAAACCAAAAAGTAGATAAAGTTCCACCACCAAGGCAACAAATTCCGGCACTTTTCATCACAAACGTTGTCGAGCCGAAGCCTTGGTAAAGAATCTTTTGCCACTTCGATCCTTGACTAGCTCAGTTATAGACAGTCGAGTTTGCAGTTTGGCTACAGTAGCATAGAAAGACTGTAATCACAGTATTCAACAGTTGTGTTGATGGTAAATAGTGTTGGCTTTTGAAGGGTTAAAAATTGGGAGAACAGTTTTAAAAAGTATTTTCCCGCCATTACCAGGAAGGTCGAGACTCTGACGGAGCAGATGACGAGCAAGAAGTTCACGGTGTCGTGCCTCCACGGAGACATGGAGCAGAGCGAGCGTGACGTCATCATGCGAGAGTTCCGCTCGGGATCCTCGCGAGTCCTCATCACCACCGATCTGCTCGCGCGTGGTATCGACGTGCAGCAGGTGAGGGGAGCGGCTTGGGTTCTCGCCGGGCAATAATTCCCTGGGAATCAGTGGCATCGGTATTGTGATAATGTGGTGTAGAATCGGGGGTATATTTTGGCTCCTGACAATATATTTTTGCCATAGCAAGGTCTAGCTTTAAAGTGACGGAAACCACCAAGGAAACAAATTCCGGCTCGCTCTACATCATGGCGTGCCCGAGCCGATGCCTTGGTAAAGAATCGATGATTCCACGAGTATTTACTTGGCTTGTTTTGCGGGTCAAGTTGCATGACGTGGCTACAGTAATTGTATTCTACCCGATGTAAGGGGGATGGGTTTGACGGATAGCATGGAACTGCGGTTTACAGTCATTGTCTTCTACCCTCAGTATAATAAGGTTGGGGCAGTTACGGTGCTTATGGTAGGTTTAGGCGTTTATGGTAACTCATATGGACGGTGTCCCTATGTGTAGTATTTGAAGTTCCTATGGGTAATTGGGCTTGCAAAAAAAAATTTTATATAATAAAGCACAAATATGATTCTAGTAACGTTGCAAACGGTCTCCCTTATTCAGGTGTCCCTCGTGATCAACTACGACCTGCCGTCGAACCGCGAGAACTACATCCACAGAATCGGTCGATCTGGCCGTTTCGGTCGTAAGGGAGTCGCCATCAACTTCGTCACAGAGAACGACAAGCGCCAGCTCCAGGACATTGAGACCTTCTACACGACGGTCATCGAAGAGATGCCCATGAGCATTGCCGATCTCCTTTAAAGAGACTCCGCCCCTGGCCAGGGCCGTAATTTGTGAGAATGCCCAAGGGCCGTTAATTTTTCAAGGAACACTAAAAATCGTAAGACCCTGCGCCGCCATTTCGCCGCTAAAATTGTTTTATTTTTTATTATTTTTTCCTCTTCCTCCTCATCTCGTATATTCCATTTTTGTTTGGTTTTATTATATGCTATAATTATTTGTCCCTTACTCGATTGTTGGCTCCTCCCATCTGATGCGGCGAGTAGTTTCCCGTTGATGTTGTTTATCCTCTTTTGCTCTTTCTCTCCCTCTTCTTCTTTCCCTATCTCTAGAAACCGGCTACTGTAATTACTCGAGTGGACGTGCAAAAAGGTGTTTTCTATTTTTCTCTTCCTCGCAATTTATCAATGAAAATTGATCGTTGTGAGATTATCTCGTGCTCTGTCCTTGTCTCTCTCTACCGTTCTCTCGTTGTCTTGGCTAATCTATAAGAAAAGCTTAGATGCCTCGTTTCTCTCTGTCTCTCCACAAGATCCACTCTCTCTCTTTCTCCTTGTTCCCGGCTGTTGCTCGTTTCTGTTCGGGATTTGGGATGAAGATGAATAAATAAAATTATCAAATTGTTTTGGATGAACGCATACAGTGTCGATTGTTTACAGCCAGTGTGGTACATGTTTATGTTTCGGAAGGAATCTAGGAGTGTGGTTTCACATTGATTGATTAAATGAAGGGCTGTCGGGTTTGATTGACAATGAGATCTTTCTTGCCATTAGCCGTGTATTAAAATTATTTGGTATAAATGGGTGATTATAATTCTTTAAGATTTAGAAGAATGTGATTTATATTAGTATTCTGTAGAAAGACGTGAGATTACTTTTGTTTCTTATGAAGACCCGATGATTATTTCTTATGAAGACACTTTCTCACTAGTCTTGTGCTTTTTTGTAGAGTGCAATGCTTTGTGCTTCCTCCCGGACATAGCTGGGAAGAGGAAGGCGAGAGAGCAGAGGGACGCGAGAGAAATAGAGGAAGGCAGAAGGATGGCCGCCGGGAGGGAGATGGGCGCGAGCCATCTCGGAGCACTCGTTCTACCAGGCACAGAAGGAGAGACGACATGCGCAAATGGACTTCCGCTAGCACCGGCAGCCGTGAGAATGCTGGGAAGGTGGGTGGGTATCAATGGGGTTTATAATAATAATAATAATTCATAATGTTAATTTTATAATAGTCACTGTTATTTTTAAAAAAATGTTAACATTGTTCAATAGTCTTCTAATCTACTCAAACAGTTCTCAGTGTTTATCTTCTATATTGTATCCGGTCAGTGGTGGGCTGTTTTATGTGTTTCAGACATTAGACATTATCCTTATCAGCTAGGCGACAATATGTTATCAAATCAGTAGGAAAAATTACTAGGTATATTTTAGGTATAAGAATTTATGTTGTTTAGAAGGAAATCCATTTATGATATCTTCCGGTTTTAGTCAAAAATGTCAATAGTGGCTGAAACTGTGGTTTGCAAAGGGGTTGGCTGATTGAAATGTTGTGTAGTCATTCTTCGATGGTCGTACGATGGTATCGGTGGTACTTTGTAGGTGATAAAAGAAAATCGATCGGTGTTATCAATTTTAAACATGATGGAAATTTATCTCAAATGCGTGCCCATCTTGAGTCTTTTTGCATTAGTTTTTACGGTATTCAGGCATTGTTTGCCAGACTCTACAGTATAATTCACAGGTTCTACCGTATCCAAGCCGTCGATGACAACCCGAACTTGTGTCGACACATTGCGATGGTGCGATGCACGACAGGTTTCTAGAGATATTTTAGCTGCTTTTTTTCCACTTTTGGACCCCTTTTATATAAATACAGTATATAAATATGCAGTTTCTTTTGAAATTCAACGCTGCATTGACGCTAGCGCATAGGGCAATTTATATATAAATGTTATTATTGACCATAAAATAGATCATTCGCAATTGGGGCATCATCATAGATTGGGGAAGAACCAGCGCATAGACTATAAAGCAGTCTGGATTAAGAGTCGGATAGATGAGTATATGAATTATTATGAAAGTATATAAATGTATTTTATATATTTATTTATTTTGCAGTCCAAAACACTGCAATAGTCATCTCCGAACACTACAAGGAGTCGGTGGATAACCTGATCGAGGAGGAAAGGTAGACGAGTTTTTTTTTGTCAAAGTGTTATTTTCTTCAAATAAAAATCACGGACTTTAATTTTCCCATATTTAGTATTGTGTACACGGATTTCTTGTAATTGGCGTGCAGGACAAAAAGGGTGAATTATAGCGTTGCACTGCTTTATTTAGTATTTTTTTTTTTAATAAAAGCTATTTAAAAACATCCATTGAAGAAGCTGTCCTGGCAACTTAAAATGTACCGTGATCCAAAACAAAAGAAAAGAGCAGATACAATGAGGATATCAAAGTGTAGACTACGGTAGATTGTAGGCTCCGTGGACAGCCTCTTTAAGTAGAGATCCTAAATCTGCATCATGCGACTCCTTCCGTTTTTTTTCCGGCTGCATCCCGAGTGGGCGGGGCCAATCGCTGCACAGCTCGCATCGGCTCTCGCGCACCTCCACGAACACGGCGTGGTCGCCGGCCTCGCCGACCTCTCCGCACTCCTCGTCGTGCCTTCCCAAACCCGGCCAGTCTCGGGTTCGGCGCCACTCGTCAGGCTTGCCAAGTTTGGCATACAGTAAGCTTTCTTAAATTATTTCACATTTATACTCGAATTTTTGTTCACCCTATTAAGTTAGCGCAAAATTAAAAGCAATAGAGGGATTTAAATAGCTTGGCGGGAAATTTAAATTTCAGTGTTCTCTCGGATGGCGGCGCCGATACAACTGCGCTATCGGGCGCAGCAATGACCCTCTCCCCCGAAAGGATGCTGTGCCCGGAGGAGTGCGGACAAGTGAGTAGGAAGAGTGACGTGTGGGCATTCGGATGCATAGCCATGCAGATGGCACTGGTACGAGAGAGAGAGTGAGAGTGAGAGAGAGCGGGAGAAAGAAGAGAGAGCGAGAGAAATTAGAGCGAGAGAGAGGAGTGAATGAGAGAGAGGGGTGACGAGGGAGGGAGAGAGAGAGAGAGATGGTGTGAATGTGAGAGAGGGGTGACGAAAGAGAGACAGACAGAGAGAGAGAGAGTGGGAGGGAAAGGGAGAAAGACGAGAGAGCGGAAGAGAGGGAGAGCGAGAGAGACGGTGTGAATGAGAGAGAGAGAGATTGAATGAGCAAGAGAGTGAAAGAAAGAAAATGAGAGAGAAGGAGATTAAATGAGCAAAAGAGTCAAAGAGAGAGAGAGAGAGGGAGAGAGTGAGAGTGTGAATGAGCGAGATAATGAATTTTATTTAATGCATTTTAGAATGTTCTTCTGAGGAACGTCTGGACTTCTCAACAACTTCGCGCCGTGATTCAGACTGCTATTGAAAATTTTAGTGAGTTTTAAAATGTTTCATCCTTGTCAGTCTTCTCACCTAACACCAGCATCAACTGTAAAAACGTGAATCATGTGTTAACGCGAATGAAAACCACATGCCGTGGACATATGTATTCATGAAAGAATTTTAATAATTTAATTATTATTGTTATTATAACGATAATACTAATAATTATTATTATTGTTTTTATTACTATTATTATTATTATCGTGCATCGCTTTAAACAATACTCTCGGAATAATAAATATATTTTATTATTGTAAGCCTATTTCCGATGAATTGAAGTGTAAAACAAATTTTTTTTTCAGAAGAGGGTGAATCGCTGTTGTGGCCGATTCTGCAAGCTCTTCGTGTTTCGACATGCTTGGCCGGGGTTTCCCTGCCACTGCCAGAGGGAATCGACAAGAAGCAGCCGACCGGGCTGCTCAGAGTGGCAGAAGAGTGCCTCCGGCTAAGGCCGGCAGAGAGACCGAGCATGCAGAGGGTCAAGGAGATGCTCAAAGAAGAGGGAATATGCCGGGTGGACGGGTGGGCGGAGCTTACGGAGAGAAGAGCCGAGACGATTGAGGAGCTACGGGAGCAAGTAAATATTCTTAAATGTTTTTTTTTACAAAATCTATCGAACTTCGCATTAAACTATTTAAGAAAGTTCCTTGTTGAAAAAGATTTATTGATAAGTAAAGATTTTACTTGTTGAAAAAGATGTATTGATAAGTAAAGATCTAATGAACAATTAGAAGCAAATAAATAAAATAAAATTTAAGATAAAATCGGAAGGTGATGATTGGATGCTGCGGAAGATGCCACAACGGGATGCCTTCTTCCTATGGACACTCTGCGGATCGACGGTCGAGCGATATCTCCTGGACCAAGAGGCCATCACGCTGTTGAGGTTTTCAAATTATGATGTTATCATGCTGAGTATTCTTTGAAACCAAAAAAACTCGCGTTTGAATTCGCACCTTTTTGCCTTACAATGAGACACAGGGGAGAGAGATAATGAGAGACGCGCACTACAGTTATCGGGAAAGTTGGTAAATAGATAACGATTGAGTGTGGTTCTCCTTTAAGAGTAGTATTATGATTATTACTATCGTTGTTGCTATTCTGCTTACAATACTTTCGGTATTATTATATTATTTCTACTATTATTATTATCATTCAGAATAATAATACTAATAATGAAGACTTCTACGAGAGGCCATCGAGATGGTTGAAGTTGGAATTGTTTCGCTAACTTAATAAATAAAAAAATGGACAGTATATTTTTTATATATTTACAAATGTTAACCTTGAACCAAGAAATTTTGATTTGAAAAAATGTGACCCGGTTGTTTCTCTTCCACACTGTCGTTATTATGTCATGGTAGATCCCATAAACGATATTTCTATCTCGGACATTTCCAAAAAATAATTAATTTGTTCATGACACTTCAAGCCACGTTCTTATGTTGATCGCTCTTCGATAATTTTACTTTAATTTTTTAATATATTTTACTTGATTGTTCACTGAAGCGAGTGAAATGGTAGATAATTGACGAAATTGTTGCGTCTTTTTGCCAGTGTCTTTGCTGGATTTAAGTAGTTTTTTTAAATCAATAAATATTTGCTCTCGCATCTGGAATATTGTTTGTTTTAAAGGGGCCAAAAACTCGCACTTGAATTCGGGGTTTTTTTTCTGACAATGAGATGTAATTTAGAGATAGACGTGCGACTATAATGATCAGAAAAGTTGGATAAGATAGATCACGGTTCAGTTTCATGCTTCTTTAATGGTCGAAGATATCTTTCACTCTCTTTCACTCTTTCTCTCTCTCTCTCTATTTCTTTCTCTCTCTCTCTCTCTCTCTCTTTCTCTATCTCCCTCTCTGTCTCTCTTTCAGCCCCGTCCTGACTCTGCCCATCGTGACGGTGGAAGAGCTGCGAATGTTCGGCAACGAAGAGGGCCGCCTTTTCCGGTGCACAACGGACATTGTCGTATTGCCTATGAACAATCTGCGCCAGGTTTTATTATTATTATTTATTAATTAATTAATCATTTAATTTAAATCCTATAAAATGAACATTTAAGCATATATATATATATTTTTTTAATTGCTTTCTAGACCTCTCATCTTTCTATCACATCATAGTAATGATTGTATAACTTATGGATATGTGAAGAGCATAAAAAAATTTTTACAAACCATAATTTAAGTTTGGGCGTTCACAAATGTGTAGATAAGAAATGTTAATTGCCTGCTTGCCTTTTGCAGAAGTTGATAGCAATGGACCCTGCTCCAGGAATGCACTCCTACGAACTGGAGCCGAGCGGGCCAGCAGTCTCCACTCTGCCGTTGATTGTCAAGGAAAAGGTTCGTCTCTCTCTCTCTCTCTCTCTCTCTCTCTCTTTCTTTCTCCATCTCCCACTCTCTGTCTCTCTCTCTCTCTCTCTCTCTCTTTCTGTATCTCTCTCTCTCTTTCTGTATCTCTCTCTCTCTCTCTCTCTTTCTGTATCTCTCTCTCTCTCTCTTTCTGTATCTCTCTCTCTCCCTCTCCCTCTCTCTCCTCTCTCTAGGATGTCTCGTACCAATGTGCCCGTCTCTCGTGCATCTCCCGTCTCCTCTCCGCCCACTCCTTCCGTCCCTCCCTCCTCCTCTCCTCTGTCTCCTCTGACGTTCCTACCTGCCGCCGTGCCGCAGTCTGGCGCGCACTCCTCGGGGTCAGCGAGTTGGACGGCGAGGTATGTTTGGGTTATGAGGGGTGGTATGATGGGTGGAAAGCGAGGGGTGGGAGGATGGCCCGACCCTGGGGCTATTCAATCTAGGATTAGCCCCAGGCTATATTCACTTGTATCGCAGTAAAGCTATATAACTGCTAAAGTCGATTAAAAGACGAAGACAAATAGTTTTATCTTATTTTTTAGTTTCATTCAGTCGAACTATTAATAACACTTAATACGTTTATTTATTTATTAATTTTTTATTCAAGAAATTTATATTATGTATATGCAGGCCTTCACTCGCATCGACACTGTCTCGCCGCATCCAAGTGACAGGCAACTGGACGTGGACATTCCGAGGTTGGCCGGATTGGCGGATGGGGATTTTATTTAAATTAATTTAATTCCCGCTTTTGTTTTGAATTCCATTTGAGCCCTTCTTTCTTTTTTCTCTTTCTCTCCCTCTCTTTCTCTTCTCTCTCTCTCTCCCTCTCTCTGTATCTCTTCTCTCTCTCTCCCTCCACCCCCAGATGCCACCAATACGAGGAGCTGATGACGTCTCCCTCCGGCCAGTCCCGCATGCGCCGCCTGCTAAAGGCGTGGCTACTCACCCACCCCGGCTACGTCTACTGGCAGGGACTTGACTCGCTCGCCGCGCCCTTTCTCCTCCTCAACTTTGGCCAGCTCGGTTAGACGAGAGAGGGGGAGAGAGAGAGAGAGAAAGAGAAAGGGGGGGGGAGAGAGAGCGGGAGAGAGAGAGATAGAGAATTTTTTTAAATTTATTATTTTAGGGGTATATTGGATATTGATGTTTAATTATTTCTTTTTTTATAAATTGATTATTTTAGAGCTATTTTTAATGTTGTCATTTACAAATTAATCACATGTTTAGCAGGTGAACTTTCCAAAAAAGGTGTTTTTTTTTATATAACTAACTATTTCACTTACGCGAGATCGTGTAATCTCATTTAATTTGCATTACATATTATGGATTTTTATTTTATTTTTTTTATTTTTTTTGGTGTACAATTGATTCTATGAGCGTATTTACTTGTTCTATATGAAAAATTTGAAATTTGGAACGAAAACTGCGACTTCAATATTTGACCCCGTAGTTTAGCACTTTGTCTTTTCTGCCTCTTAGTTGGGCATTCCAGTGCAGTGTCGATTCTGTAAAAGAAGCAGGCAATAAAAGTCACTGTCGAGGACCCCTAAAATTAGGGTGGAGAAGGTGGTATTGGATTGGCCTGGAAACAAGGGTGGGTTGCCAGTTTATGCCTAAATACAACTCAAAAACATGGTGGGGTAGGTTCTTTGGGGAGGCCCAAAATCAGGGTGGGTCTGTCAATTCGACAGTACCTTATTTCGCCTGAAAAGAAGGATATATGGCTTCTTCTCAGACATGGCGTGGGCGTGCATGTCGCGATTTATCGACATCTACCTCAAGGACTTCTTCCTCAAGGATAACTCGGCTGTCATTCAGGGTTAGAGATGAGAGAGAGATAGCAGAGAAAGAGAGAGAGGAAGAAAGAGAGGGCACAGCGAGATGGAGAAATAACGAGAGAGGGACAAGTAGAAAGATTGCATGGAAAGCCCAATTGAATTTCTATTTGTAAGTTTTTTTTTATTTATAATATAAAAATTCCAAGACTGTTGTAATGAATTTTATTAGCAATTTTTTTATTATTTAATACCATTGAAGTTAATTGCTGAGCCCCTTGAGAATACCTCGCTGTCTTCAATCATCTCCTCGCTCGATGCGACTCTCTACACGTGCTTGGCAGACATTTACTTCTTTCCGGAGGTGAGAAATGGAGCTTTATTTCTCTCTTTCCCTAACCCGTTCCCTATCTTTCTCTATTTCTCGCTCTCTTTCTCCTTCTTTCTCTCTCTCCCTCTCTCACTCGCTCTCTCGCTCACTCTCCCTCTCTTTGTTCCTACGCACATCTGTCTCACATTTTTCGTCATATTGTTTTTTTTTTCGCGAATTAATACGGTGGTTTGCATTTTCCTGCATCGCTTATTTTAAAACGGCCGTTAATACAGATGATAAGATGTTTTGCGGTCGTTCATATTCTATGTATTTCAACGTCTTTATGGTTTATCGTTGTAAATAAAAGGCAAACCAAATTTTTTTGTTTATACGTGTTTTCACATGTAAATTTAGATATTTCGTTTTTAATTAATTGCCAAAAAGAGTGATTGAAGAAAAAAGAAGCCGCAAATTCAAACTTCCCGCCCGATTCCCAGCTCTTCGCCATCCCCTGGTTCTTGACTTGCTTCGCGCACGTTCTGCCCCTCCACAAACTCTTCCATGTCTGGGACGCGTTGCTGCAGGCGGACGCCTCCTTTCCGCTCTTTGTTGGTTGGTTTTTTTTTATTAATATAATTTTTTTCTTTTCCATTTATTTATATATTATTTACATACATATATACATAGAATGACAAACAAATAAGTTTATGATGAAACGTTGTAAGGCAGCACATTTTTTTTCGTGTTTTAAAAGATTAAATATAAAATATAAAGAGAAAGACAAAGGCAAATTATAGTTAAATATAAATATATGTATCTATACATTTTCCCCGTCAGGAGTCTCGATTCTGCTGCACTTCCGACCTTATCTGATCGGCTCTTCTTTCAATGACGTCATTCTATTCTTCTCCGATTTACCAGGTAACAAAAAGAGAAGGGTTTATTCATTCGAAATGGACGACAGTCTCAGTCCTTCAATTGAGTCTTCATCAATTCGTCAATTTGAGATATGAAAATCGAACGGATTCTCGCGGACTCTCTCGCATTCTACAAACGGGTTCCGAAGAGCTGCGCATTCCTCTCACAAATGGGGACGATGGATTGTGGTTAGAAGAGATAGAAAGAATAGAAAGAAGGTAGAGAAAGAGAGAGAGAGAGAGAGAGAGAGAGAGAGAGAGAGAAGGAGAGATAGATATCGGGAATAAAATGAAAAAAAGATAGAAATATGAATTGCTTATTAAGCTTTTTCGCTATCCCAAGACGTTGATCTAGTTCGTGTCTTCTTATTAGTAATATAGACAATTATCTGAAGCGCATTATTTTATTTCATTTGTTTGTCGAGAAAAAAATCGCATCACTCCACTTTTCGATTTTCTCTCACTCTCTCTCTCTCTCTCTCTCTCTCTCTCTGTCGCTCTCTCTCAGTCTCCCCCTCCTCTCTCTCTCTCTCTCTCTCTCTCTCTCTCTCTCTCTCTCTCTCTTCATTTCCAGGCCTGCCCAAGCTGTCTGCCAATGAGCTGAAGTCCTTCTGGTGTCCCCGTCTTTCTCCTTCTGACTTTGTTTCTCTCGTCGCGAACTCTTCAATCGCCGCCGTTGATCTTCGGCCTCAACTCGAGTACGGTAGCACTAAAATTATACCCAACAAATTATAATTCCAGAACTGTAATCAATCTACTTTTTTTGTTCTACAAAAACATTTTCTCAGATCAACATAAAAAATAATGATAAATTAAAAGAATACTCTTGGAATCCGCAAACCACCATTTTCCGCGCAATATATGAAGCAGTTGAAAATAAAAAGTAAACGCATTTTGTTTCTCGATCGATATTTTTAAATGATGTATTTTGTGTTTTCTCAATCTTTTTTCTCAACCTTGAAAATGTTTGTGTTAATTCTCTTTATTATGCCTAATGCTTCTCCCCATTCAGATTCCAGCGGGTGAGCGTGGTGCGCAGCGTGTACATGCCGCGTCACGCCGCACGCAACGCGGCAGGCAACGCGACCGAAGCGGAAGTGGAAGACGCGGAAGAGGAGGAGGCGGTCGAGATGATCGAGGGCCTCCGGGTGCTGCTGCAGACGGCGCAGGCCAATCACCATCCCATTTGTGTCTACGACGGAAGGGGAGGAGACACCGCCAAGAAGGTACTAATGTTGCAACACCGAGAGAAAGTACAGTTTACGAAAGCCAAATTGAACTTTTATTGTAATAATTAATAATAATAAATAAGTAATTAATAATACTAACAAAATGTTTAATCTTTTAAAACATATGTATGATTTGAATGCCCGCCGGTTTATTATTGCTATGAAATATAAGTATTTGATCTTTATGGAAATTTGTTTCATGCTTATTTATCACTTTTTTCTCTGTGTCCATCATACAATTTGACTGATAAAGCGATAAATAGATTGATTAATTAATTGATTTGTTTTGTCACTTCTCTCTTAATTTGTCAAACATACTTTTCATTTCCCTATTATTTAAATGTCTTCTTGCAGGTCAGTGCCCGCCTGGTGCGCGTTGGCGTGTGTTTTGTGTGCATCCTGCATGGTGGATTCGAGTCGGTGCGCTATCAACAGAACATCCTGCAGACAAGGGCATTCTCAGCCACGCGCTTTGGGAAGGGCTGATGAGGGGGGGGGGCTTGGGTATATAATTTTCTTTCTCTATTTCTCTGTCTTATCTCTCTCTTTCACTCTCTTTCCTTCACTCTCTCTCACTCTCTCTCTCTCTCTCCCTCTCTCTCTCTCTTGTTCTCTTTCTTCCCCCCCCCCCCCATCAGTTCATTCTTTCTCTGCACTCCCCTCGTTATCGAATTATTATTTCTGTATGATTTATAGAGGAATTCAATTTCTTTATAAGAGTTTATGCTACCCTGTCCCATTATTTATTCCAGTCTTTTTCTTATCTTCTTTTTCGAATTACGATGCTCACTTTTCTCCACATTCTTCATTGATATAGGAGCGCATTTTCTGATATACATACTTTACGGCCGGATACATTTAAATGTTGCAAAAGGTATACGAGAAAAGAGTAAGCAAGAAGAGATATACATAAAATACATTCCGAAAACTTGTCATATCGTAAAATTTGCATAATTTCATTGCATTGTTTTGTTGGCAACATGTTAGTCAAAATAAATTATTTTAATCATCAAACGTTATAAAATAAGGCAGGATATGAGGGGTGAGAAATGAAAATGGGACCAGGATTATAACAATCTGAACATGTCGATATGGTCTCAGCGCTCTGCCATCAGCGGTGCATCAAGCATGAAAACAAAAGAACGAAGGTTGTGTTCCTTTATGCTGTCTACTTCATGATCTAGTTATTGCTTGGAATTGTAATTATAGATTAAAAACAAAATGAATTGTCTCGGGCGAACCTGGTTGGGAGAGAATTTTTTTACTTAAACGGTGGTTCTCTTGTAAGGCGATCTAATAAAGTAATGGGATGCTGTTCCTAGATGATACCAAGTCCCCACAATATCCACAAAACAGAAAAATAGAGCAAAATTTTCGAGAATCGTGTGATATTTGACATATCAGGCAATTTCAAGGTTTCAAACATTCTTTTGTATGTGTGTTCAGGCTCTGCCTCCGGAATGAACCTCAAAATAACATGCCTTTTCTCTTCTTGAAGCGTCCATTGTGTCTATCTCTTTTCTTCGGCTACCTCTCTCACTCTCTCTCTCTCCCTCTCTCTCTCTCTCTCTTTTTCTTTCTCTCTCTCTCTGCCCAAGAAAGGGTATTTTTTACATTATGTTTATTGAGATGAAAAGTCATATTAGGTTGCACCCCTTCTCCATGCCCATCCTAACTAAAGGCTACAGGATTTTCGAGCGAATTGACCTTGCTGCAATGATGTGAGTATATATTTCGTTGTGTTCCTGTTTTTTTTTTTAGAAATTAAACTGTCCGAAGTCAATTGATTTATCATCAAATTTGTTATGGAGCTGTCGAATTGGAAGAATTGGTATGATAATGATAACGGAAAGGATCTCAGTTAGCATAAATGTCGCTTATAGGGAATGAAGGGAAAAAACTTTAGAAACGACCTATTCGTTTTTGTGATCTCTGCGATCGGCCTCTCTCTCTCTTCACTAAAAAGGCAGTCCTTGAGCCAGAGGAAGAGAGAGAGAGAGATAGAGAGAGAGAGAGATAGAGAGAGATAGAGAGAGATAGAGAGAGAGAGAGAGAGAGAGCCACTTGTTGCTTTCTCATCCTTCTTATTGATAGCAAAAGGAAAACGGGATGCTTCTCGGTGACTCATATCTAATTTAGACTCGCGTAGACTATAAATTGACAAATAACGCCCTATTCTAATGATATATGGAATGAAAATGTTCGAATGGTTTCCTAGCAACATTCATTTAGAACGTAAGGACAACAGAAATGTATTTATAACGGATCTGATGTATATTCTCAGCAAGCCGTTATGTTAAGAGAAAGATCACAAATGCGATTGCCCATTCAAAAACTAGTTAGTTGTATGTAGTAACAAGTTAAACAAGAAGAGAATCGTTATAGTTAGTAACTCATGCTACTTTACTCTACATCTCCTTGCTTTCAGTGTTTCCAAGGCTAATCACGAAAATTATTAATTTAACTGAAGAAAGTTGTCAGATTTATACAGTTAAAAACAATTCATTCAAATAGCCATAGTGAAAAATTATTCCTATATTTTTTCCTATCATAAAAATATATAAGAAAGAGAGTGAGAGAGAAAGAGAAAGGGTGATAGGAAGAGGGAGAGGGGAGAGGGAGAGTGGGAGAGTGGGGGAGAGTGCCGTGCGGAAGGGCAGCGGGCCGGAGTCAGAGCTTGAACACAAATACAAAAGAATGTTTGAAACATTGAAATTGCCTGATATGTCAAACATCAAACGATTCTCGAAAATTTTGCTCTATTTTTTTCTATTTTGTAAACATTGTGGCGAATAGTTGTCACCTAGGAGCAGAAATTTATATAATAGTTATAATGCCAATCAATTACTAGATCATGAAGTGACAAACCATCTTCCTCTGCCAACGAAGTTTAAATTCAGCCGTCCAATTTTTCTCGACCTCTAACAATAAGTTAAACTATTGCTTTTGATGGATATTGAGTATCGCCATAAGTTGATTTCATGTTTGTAGTTTGTTCAAATTGCATTCATTATTTTCTTCTGCTCCTCCATTTCCACACTCTTTTGCCACTCCGGTGCACCGTAAATAAAGTGTAAGAACTTGGCTTATGGTCAGTTTTAATCACACAAGTTGCCAACCAAGATGCTATGGTAATACTAAATGATATACATACATAAATATTCCTCATCGAATGATGGCATCTGCATGCTATGTCAATTCGGCTTCCGTGCTCTTTCGTCCAATGATGTTTCGTAAATTGATCTTTCGTTATTTTTTTAAAATATGGACGAGCAAGGCACAATGAGCTATTCTAATGAGTAATTCCCAGCCGAGATAAATAAAGCATAAGCACATCACCAAAAATTGAGAATGAGAATTAAAGAGAGAGCGAGTTCTTCTGAATTAAAATGTACAGATATCGATGTAAATTTATTTAGAGAGAGGATGAGTAGTATTAGCGGGAGGGTGAGTGCTATTGTTCTCGAAGAAGTTTCGACAGAGTTTTTGCAATAGAGTCTTGGAAGTCGGGAAGTGAGAGGGTGCTGTAGTTGTCGACAACTACACGCTGGCGGAATTTGGTGTATTTATTCTTTGCGCAGTGTCTTCTGGACGCGCAGGCACTGACTGATGCCGGATTGCGCTTCGCAGGCTGGGTTTCCTCCGAGCCAATTCAGCAAGAGGAAGTACACAAATTGAACAACCGCCTGTTCGTAGTTTTTTTCACCATTGACATACCAAAAGCATTCAACCTCCCATTAATTTTACAAACAAGAACAGGACACCATCTATGCGTAGGTCCGACTTGAAAGATTGACTGTACATTTCTAACATTTTCCTGCAGCAACACATTTCCTGAAGAAACCCTTTTCGGTACACACATTTCAGCAAGTCTATGGAATGTTAATTTTCAGGATGGTTTCGTCTACATCTTTCGGAATGCTAATTAATTGTGAGTGCTGCATGGTTTGGATCAAACATCTGGGGTGCTAATTAAATGTGAACGCAGTATAGCAACTTTAGACGGCATTATGTGAGATTTTTCTCTTTCTCGCACGCTCCGATGTGCAAAGCTGACCCATTTCTGTCCAACTAATTAAAAGATGCTTCTTTACTTTGTCCTACTCCTCCATTTTCTATCTACTGTTGATAGAACTACCTTATCTATATTTAATATAAACTTCTTTGTTCACTTTTCGCGTTCACTGTTAAGACATATCGATAGAGTTCAGATCGTGTTAAATTTATCACAATCCATGATTCAGACCGATGTCGACTATTCGTTCGCTGCAGCCGATAAGCCAGTGCTCTCAGACTACAGCGAGTCTCCTTGTCGTCTCCGACATGGCCATTCTCTGGGCTTATCCTAGGGTCATCACTAAGGCCGATTCAGATTTTTCGCACAATGCCCTTCGTCTGCTCGATCAACCTCCGGCAAACCCATTCGGAATTCCCCTTCCAGCGTGCACAGTTGCCAGATGTTTCATTACGCCAATAGCAGCCATGAAGTGGCCATCACTTCCATCAAACTGGCCAGGACCACTTCCTCCTTTCTGCTATACCTCATGTGTCCTACCGCACTCAGGCACTGTCCTAGAAGAACCTGCAACCACTGCCACCTTCGCGTCGCCAACCGACATCTTTATAGCCATAGCCTCGTCTCAAAAAAATACAATCAATATACTTCACTTCACAGCAACATCGTCTCTCTTTGACACGGACGTCAGCAATGCCAGCTGTCATAGTTACCAACCACTCAACGAGTTTCAGCAAAGGATGTCCATAATAACGCTACCAAACTCGGGCCTAAATGATGACACGGAACACTTCTGCCTGCTGACATACGAATGGCGTTATGGAGGAGCTAGGAGAAGACGCGCGCGGCGTCTGCTCATCGCAAAAAGTGACAGAAGAGTCAAGTCAAGTGAATACATCATTGATCGGCCTGCAGGACCCAATGACGAATTCGAGATTTTTCGAGAAATTGCGGAAGCACTCGGGCGCCGTGTGTTCTTGTGTTACGGAGATGTGTATCGCAAGGATGTAGCAGAATGGACTCGGCAGAAGGATTCGATCGGCCGTTATCGTGTCTATAAACCATATCTTACTTGGGCAAAAAGAACGCTGGAGCCCATCCAAATATACGACCATGCCATAAAGGAAGTGTACAAAATGAATAAATCCATGGGCTGGGATGAGAGCGTCTATTCGTTCTTAGTCATGCAACCGAATGGAAACGTCGGAGATGTCATCTTTGCGATCTGTAACGAGTTCAATATGGAAAATTACGACGTCATTTCCTCCCACCATGGACGTGTGATCGTGCTCATCAAGAGTACGCTCTATTCGGTAAGCGATATATTCGGTAGGCCAAATGCATCTATTTTTTTTCTCAAAATATTAGATTGATTGAGTAAAAAAAAACTTTCGAGATTTGTTGAAAATTATGAGCTATGTCTATGATGTCAAGGAGTTTAGTTTACCTATGCCATCTTTTTTACTTGTCTTTCTTACTTTTTACTTTTACCTTTTGTTTTTTTACATCTTTTTTTTTTTAAATGAGTTTCAAGGGTTTCGTCGGACGCGGGCTTCCAAACCTTGCGGAAGTAGCTCGCGCGGCATGCTTCAAACTACTGAACAATTGGAAGAAGATTGATTTCGCCGAGCGTGGTGAATTCGATTTCTAGTCTACGCATCAGTTCTTTTCGTCAACGGAGTAGCCTTTTTCCTAGTTTTCTTTTTCCGTTGTATAAAAGTTGAGTTCAAAGTCCAAATCCAAACTGGATACATAACAATAAATTTGGCACTTGAAAGAAACAGTAATTGAAGACTAATTGGCTGTCAAGATCAACGATCCTTGCGGGGTCCTGAGGTCGATGTTGCACCCGCTGGAGCGATATGTACATAGAACCTAAAGGTGCTTTTGTTCTCTAGTCGTTTCACCGCGAAAAAGCCTCACAGGTCTAAAAAGGCCTAGTCGAATCAGATTCATCATAAATGCAATGCCAAGATTCAAGCGTTGTCTTGGACTAGTTTACATCTACAAGGTAGAATGCCCAAATCTCCTCTCCCTCTCTCTCTATCTCTCGCTCTCTCTCTCTCTCTTTCTCTCTCTCTCTCTCTCTCTCTCTCTCTCTCTCTCTGTCTCACTCAGTCTCTGACGCTCAGACAATTTACTCAATATTAATTATTCAATATTAATTATTTTTGGGTCCATCTTGGAAACATTCTCCCACGGGATGAAAAAATCAATAATAGTAGATGCTATGCGGGACACCAGAGAAGAAGGCGTATGACCATTTATTCACGGGTTGAAGGGGGTTTATATAGGGATGGAAGATGTATGTAACTCCACAACAGTATCCCTCAAAGAAAAGAAGACAATTTGACACAAAATTAGTAAAGATAAATTGTTTCTTCAACTCCTCGCATTGAACATTCAATGATAAAAATCATATGATATCAGAATTACGAACGGGAGTTAAATTCAATTTTATTCTGATTCTAGCTAGATCAATCATGAAGAAATGGGTGGGAAAGAAGGCGACCAAGTTCGCAATGCAAGAATGACGATAATTTAAGACTGAAAAGGAGAAATTTCCAAATTGCTATCTCGAGGGCTCAACAACAAAAATTCCTGATGAAAGTTCCCCTAATTTGAAATTTTCAGAGTAACGAAACGTTGAACTATCCGTGATGCAAATTTCATTATGCGTGAAAGCGGAGCTCTAAAAGTGCATCCTGCAGTATAAAATCGTCTGATTTGACCATTTTTTCATTCTTCAATTTGTTATCCCCGAGGGATCGCTGCAAGATGGTGAGGTTACTTTCCCCTCTCCTCCCTCTAACTTTCCCTCTCCACACTACAACATCTTAGTTTCCACCTCCTCTCCTTCAGCTGACGTTCAATTTATCTCGCTCCTTTACCTTTTCCTTTACTTTCTCTCTCTTCCCTTTCCTTTCGCCTCGCGCCTTTCCTAGTGCTCTCTCACTTTCCACTCACACTTCAGCCGTCGTAGCAAAGTGTCGTTTTTTTGGGGGGAGAACTGGCGGGACCTCCCCCGACCCGGCAACCTGCTCCCCCACCTTTCTTCCCCCACCCTTCACCATCTGCCGGGAGGAAGGCAGCATTTCTGACAATGCATTACTCCAACTGTCGGGTGGGATGTCCATTGTTTTTTGCCTAGGAATACACTTTTAACCACTCGTTTTCGCTAGTTTGAAAAGGAAAGAAAATCAGAGAGAAAGAATGGAGAGAGAGAGAGAAAAGAGAGAGAGAGAGAGGTCAGAGACAGCGAGAGAGTGGGAGAGAGAGATGGGCATAGGAGAAAACAAAAGCCGTGTGCTCAAAAGCACCAATAGCACAACACATCCCTGTAGAAGAATCTAAAAAGAATTGAAAAGTCCTTGATGTTCTACTAAGTGAAGAAGTATAAGAAGGAGAGAACGATTAATTATTGGAAAACCCAGATTTTTGCGGTCAGTTGAGCTATTAACTATATATATACGACAAAAATGAGCAAAGTTACACGAGTACGGCCACTCTGGTACACAAAACAATACGGCATCCTTTATTATGTTTTCTTTATTTCCGATGGCTATACGTGGACCTGGCCGCAAAAACTGTGGTTCTTAGCGTTCGCAAGGAACCGCAAAACCATAAAAAATGAGTGGGCCAGGCTCACACGTAAGACAGCCGAGAGGTAACTCGGGCAGCATAAAAAGTTCTCTCTTGATTATGGCATGAAGATCTGATTTTAGGAGATCAATGTATGTATGACCATGTTACCGTAATGATCGGTTTGCGCCCCGAGCCCTTCGAACAACATCTTTGTGCTGAACGTGCGGTTTTTTTTACATGGAATGTAAACAATTGAAAGCCCTGAAAATGGATCATCGTTTCTATGCATTCTTCATCCATTGCTTACATATGTAAAGCAAAGAAATCATACAATCATTTTGGTCAAGAGGAACAGAAAGAGCTCCAAGCGAAGAATTCGCAATTTTTTCTAGCAAGGCGCCTGATTTTTCTTTAATTTCGGTGTAGACGTCTTGCCCAAGAAATTGTATTTTTTACATTATGTTTATTGAGATGAAAAGTCATATTAGGTTGCACCCCTTCTCCATGCCCATCCTAACTAAAGGCTACAGGATTTTCGAGCGAATTGACCTTGCTGCAATGATGTGAGTATATATTTCGTTGTGTTCCTGTTTTTTTTTTTTTAGAAATTAAACTGTCCGAAGTCAATTGATTTATCATCAAATTTGTTATGGAGCTGTCGAATTGGAAGAATTGGTATGATAATGATAACGGAAAGGATCTCAGTTAGCATAAATGTCGCTTATAGAGAATGAAGGGAAAAAACTTTATAAACGACCTATTCGTTTTTGTGATCTCTGCGATCGGCCTCTCTCTCTTCACTAAAAAGGCAGTCCTTGCAGCCGCCTAAAGCTTTATTCAATGAGACTTATAGATGAAATGTATTCGTTGCTTTATCAGTATGAAATAAAAACAAAGAACACCACCTGATATTCGACCTCTTCGTTGATAATGAAACGGAAGGCTTCGGCCATTCGCTGCTCTGCTGACCCAAATTCAGCACGCAGTATGTTCACGATTTTTTTTAAATATGTCAAACTCCATTTCTAATTTGTCATTTTCTTCGGATGCTTCCGGAGTCCACTTTTCAAGACATTATGTAAATATGAACATACCTGTATACTTTTTTGTACCACTTATTCAACCTCTTCCAATATCACTTTTTCTCTCTCTCCGTATTTTGTAATATGCGGGACGACAAACAAAATTTATTTAAAATGTTGTAAGGCACACTTCCGAGAATCACTTTGAACCTAGAAAGATTAAGAAGAGATATTCGTCCGCTTGTAGACGTGTCCAACTGGAATGCTTCTCCAAAAAGATGTAACAAAGATTGGGTGCATACAATAACTACAGTAGCTAGAGCTGCAAAAATTATCGAGATTGAATATAAACCAGTCAAGGTCTCGTAATGGGACGTAAAAGGCTGAAATAAAAGTTCATCATCAAATGGGGGGGGGGGGGGGAGGGGGATTGTAGGATTCGCTGAGGACACACTCCTCCTGGTTAGGCCGCCGCCTTCTCCAGCTCGATGAGATGCTTGACACCGTCGTACATCTGCTTGACTGCCTCGAACTCGGTGAGGCCAATACGGAGCTGAACATTTATTTCCGATTAAACAATTGCATCTCAATATAATTTTTTTTTTCGAAAATAGAGACAGAAAATATCACAATAATTATTACTGTTGTATGAGCAAATCCAGTTTAAATATCGTTTTTGGCGGGAAAATATCGATTTATTTACCTTATTGGAGATGTCATACACGCCACCGACCGAGTCAGAGTGCTCGCCTTGGATACCGAGGATCTGGAAAAGGGAGTTGTACACACAAGAAAACAAAGCGTTGAGAACGCGTTTTGGGGATATCGTTGGGGATGAAAGCGTTGAGAATGACGATTTTAGAGGCGCCTCGGACGACTTTTTGGAAAGCGTAGGCTTTTCAAAAATCTCTGCGATCGGCCTCTCTCTCTTCACTAGCTCTATCATTCTCTCTCTTTCTCTCTCATTCTCTCTTTCTCTCTCGCACTCTCATTCTCTCTTCACTGTACCTCTCATTCTCTCAACCCCTCCCCGCCTCTCCTTCTCTCGCGTTCTCTCTGCAGAAAGAATGTGAGAGAAGGAGAGGTGGGGAAACATGTCTCGTTCAACCTATCTCTCTCAGTCTCGTTCTCTCTCTCTCACGTCCTCTTCCTCTCATTTCATTTTTCCCTTGCTTTCCCTCTCTAACCACTCTTCATCTCTCTCTTCCCCCTCTCTCACTCTCTTCCTCACTCTCTCACACTGTTAATCTCTCTCTTCCCCCTCTCTCTCTTTCCCTCTCTCTCACTCTCTGTTTTTCTGTCTCTCTCTATCTTCTTCCTCTCTCCCATCTTCATCTCTCTCTCAAATCTTTCTTTCTCTCTTCCCCTCTCTCTCTTCCCCCTCTCTCTTCCCCCCCCCTCTCCCTCTCTCGCTCTCTCTCCTCTCTCTCTCTCTCTCTTACCTGCAGCTGGAGATCATCGCAGATCTTCTTGAACTCTGGCTTGGCGGAGATCTTCGGGAGGCGGATGCGCACGGATGCTCTGACAGTCGTGCCCAGGTTGGAGGGGCAGAATGTCAGCCAGCCGAGGCGGTCGTCGCGAGAGAAGGGCGCCTCCGTCTGGATCGTCTTGACGCCCTTCATCAGACGCTCGAGGACCTGGAACAGAGAGAGAGAGAGAGAGAGAGAGAGAGAGGGGGGGAGAGAGAGAGAGAGACGGAGAGAGGGAGAAAGGGAGAAAAGAAGAGGAAGACAGGGAGAGAGACCGAGAAAGAGAAAGAGGGGGAGAGAAGGAGGGAAGGAGAGATGAGAGAGTGGGGTGCGGGAGAGAATTGGGAAGCGGAAATTCGGGACATATTACGATAGAACGTGAGATAGAATAAGAGAAAAAAACGGCAGTCAGAGAGATGAGCAAGGTTATGTTGTTTAGTAGGAGAGAGAGGAAGATAAGGATAGGGATAGCGAGAGGGAGAGAGAGGAGGGTAGATAGGGCGAGAAGGGAAATAAGTAGGGAGGAAAAAGAGAGCGAGAGATTACGAGACAGCGAGAGAGAGAGAGAGAAAGAGAAGAGAGAGAGAGAGAGAAAGAGAAAGAGGCTATAAATACCTGTCCGACATTGCCATCGTTCTGCATGGAGATGATGCGGAGATGATCCTCTTCATTCACCCAGACCAGGAAGGACTTGTCCTTGTTGTGGAAGATGCCGCGACCCTGCAGATGAAAAAGAGAGAGACGCAGAGAGAGAGAGAAAGAGAGAGAGAGAGAGAGAGAGAGAGAGAGAGAGAGAGAAAGGAAGGAAAAAAAGCAATAGACTTCAATGAGTAGCAAGGTACATAAATCATAATATTTCTCAAAAATTGATATTTATAGACTAAAAACAATAAACATTTATCTGTTTCTGTGTATCCGTTCATATATTTCGGCGAAGAGAGACAGAGAGAAAGAGAGGGGAGGGGAAGAGAAAGAGCGAGAGAGAGAGAGAGAAAGAGAAGAGAGATAGAAAGAGAGAGAGAGAGAAGAGAGAGAGAGAGAGAAGAGAGAGAGAGAGAAAAAACTAAACCTTTGGCCAGAACCGGCACGCATTCGCTTCCAGGAGGAAGCGGTCGCCCTCCTTGAAGAGGAAGTGATCAGCGATAAGCTGCGCCTCTGCCTCCTTCGTCATCCCGTCCAGAGAGTAGTACGTTCCGGCGAGCTCGCCGTCCTTCAGCGAGGAGAACACCTTCTTCACCTTGCCTGAATAAGGGAGAGAGAGAGTGAGCGAGAGAGACAGAGAGAGAGAGACAACTCACCCTCGATGTCGAGGTAGTTGGCCTCGGTGAGGAACGGATTGAAGGGGTATCCCTTGAAGGAGCGGCCGCACCGGATGCGAGTCGACTTGACGAACTTGCCCTCGGGGTCCAGGTCGGCGAGCAGATGAGTCCTACCCTCGCCGAGATCGGTCGCCGGCTGCTTGTCCGAGGAAGCGAAGCCGTTGTGGTAGTCCTGAGGAGAATGGGCACGGTTAACAAGGTACCGTATAGTTTACGGTCGCCTTTCTAATGGTCCCATATCAGGATTCAGAGCTCTAGGCCGAGTTGAAGCCCTTGTGAAATTTTTTACTGTGGTGAGCGAGGGCTTCTCTTAATCATAAAAAAATTAACTTATTTACCTATAATTTTATGTTTATTTTATTATTTTATTTCAGACAAAGAAATTCCTGAATTTTACATAGCACCCACGACGACTCCTGCAAACTGCAAGCCGCATCTCTCAGTTCATGTGCATACTATTCTCCAGTGTAACTGTAAACACTGCCGGAATGCGCCTGCATAAAATCTGCATAAGCAAAATGCCATATGTTTCTGCAAGCCTCAACTTGTAATCAGTTTCACTTTCACAGACTAGACTATGCGAAGGCATGGACAAATAGTATATGCGCCATGGGAGTCAACTTTTTTATTAAGTAAGAAAGAGAGACAGAATTTGAGTAGAAGGGGTTTCCAGGGCAACAGGCGAGAGCGAGGAAATTTCCAGGCTAGTCTTATCTTCTAGACTTTGATCTCGCTCTGTTACCCGAGTTTGCAATTTACATTGAATATTATAGGAAAACTACTTAATTGAAGTTTTAAATAAAAATCAATTAATAGATTAAAGATTAAAGATCAAAGTTCAAGGATCACAGCACCTCGATGAGCGGGTCAAAAAGCGTCTTGAAGACGGTGTACGACTCGGCATCCGGCGCGTAGACGCCGACGCCCGAGTCGAGGTTGGCCACGCCCGACTGGATCACGTTCCAGAGAGTCGCACCCAGCTTGGTCTGCTTGTCCTGAGAGAGAGAGAGAGAGAGAGAGAGAGAGAGAGAGAGCGAGAGGTGGGAGAGAAAGAGCGAGGGAGACAGAAGGGAAAAAACTAAAGGAGAATAAAACCCCCGAACCTTGAGCTGCTCAATGACCTCCTTGGTGAGGTACTTCTTGAGGAGCGAGTGGCACTCGGGCGCCGCCTGCAACTTCTTGTAGCCCTCGTCAATGTTAGCGAGAATCGCTCGCAGCTGGAATGAGGGCTTAAATCACCCACATTTATTATAATTTTTGTTATCATTATTATTATTTTTTAAATTCGATATTTCTACCACTATTATTATTTTGTTGTTTTGTTATTTCTACTACTATCATGATCATGATTATTATTATTATTAATAATGTTTATTATTATTATACTCTTGAAATATTAATGCGAAAAATAATAAAAATCCCTAAAATAATTAAGCATGCATAAAAAAATATGTATTTAAAATATCTAAAAAGAACTAGCGTGCTTGGTAAAAGGCTAGCAAAAACTTTGGAAGTCTATCTAATAAAACATTTCACACGTACTGAAATCGCGTATCAAGTTCTAACCAGGGGTACATCTCTTTCTCTCTATATAGACAGCAAGATTTTTTGTCATCCTAGATTTTTTTTTCATGGATTTTTTTTTCTGCATTAAATCTTGTCCTTTTTAAGTTTTTTTTTTCTATTCACGACAACATATTGTGATTTCAGCAATCGAATGTTGACTTTCCCAAGTTACATTGAGCGTAGGAGACACATGGATGTCCGCCTAACGGCTAGGCAAGAAATATACAACATCTGATACATCACTTGTATACCTTTAGCGCACCAGGTTCGTTGCATTTTCGTTGCGCACACTTACCTTATTAGGAAAACGAATAGCTCACCCATACCGAAGACGATTACAACAAATGAGCCAAATATCTTCTTCTTAACTAACAGCCTTTTTTGCGTTATCACATGGAAATAATAATTCCAAGCAGGGTGAAAAGCCAGGCCCGAAATGGAGCACCCATCATGTTTTTTGAGCCTTAATCAGGCACAACTCATACAGTTTTTGATTAAAATTTAGTTTCTACATTACCCTACGTTGCTTTCGGCTCCCAAAAGATCCAAACACTTTCGGGGACCTTCGTTCCACTCTTTTCCCTGATTATATGCGCGATGAATAGATCGATAAATAAATAAATGAACAACAAGCGCGTCAAACCTTGACACGAGTTCCCATCTGTGGGAGGCGGGCGCTCGCTTTGACGACTGTGAATTCAGCGTCAGGGATCAAATACTCGAATAACGTCTGAATGTTTTGTAAGGCCAGTCTTAAACAGCCATCAGAAAAACAAAGATTACAAGCGTTTGATAGGGATTCGCCGTTCGTTATGTACAGTTTTCTTCTAAGATGCGTTTAAAAACAAACACAACTGTAAAATAAATACAAAGTCAATCAAATAAAAGTTAAGGCCAAGAGAGAAAACATCCTCACATTATCTGACACGTAAAGCAGTAGACCAGCTGGCAGCATAGTAAATTCACAACCGTTCTCGGCTGCATTCCTTTCCATTCCTCCTCCAAGAAGCTTCGGCAGTGGATAGCGTCTACCACTCTGCATCTCTATGAGGTAGGGACCTGCCTGTAATTATTGGGCAGTAGCAACATTTTTATCTATTTTCCAGCTGTAGCAATTCTTTCTTTCTAGGAATAGAAAGGCCGCGCATTATTAAATTCGTTTGAGCCATAACTCGTAGATATAAATAATAAATAATATAAATGAGCAGTACCTCCGCTTGGACGACTACCAGCGTCACAATTGAGAGGGGCGAAGAGCGGATGGTAATGACGATGTCGTTGGAAGGGAGGGTGAACATCTCCTTCAGCTTCTGGGAGTTGGTCACCACGACTGGAAACGTAAACGTTATTACCTTTCAATCAGTCAGAAATTTTACGGTTCAAGATATTGAATGCAGGCTGACTAAGGAAAAGGAAAGTCGCCTTCTCTCTCCTTTTTCCTCTCTCCCCCTCTCCTTCTCTTAATTTTCTCTAACTTTTCTATCTTACATTTTCCTCCTCACTTTCTCTCCCTCTCTCTTTCTTTCTCCTCACATGACTGTAGTTGATCCGCTTCACATGGTAGCTTTTCGACACTGTAATGATAATTGCCTTGGCCTCAGTGTTAGAGAACGGGGTGACGCAAACGTACGTTTTATCTAAAATTGAAACAACGCAATTTTACAGTAAACACTAAATTTGTTGTCCATGCATATGAAAATTTTTGTCTTTTATCACTAATTATGTAAGGGCTTGTGATACAATGAATTTTTTTTAAACATGCACATGTTGTGTGCACATATTATGCACAGGGATGTGTTTCACCTTTCCAGAAAGAAATCGCCAAGAGGGGGTTCGAAAGGTACCGTTGATTGCACACACCCACCCCGGGTTTTTACGCCTCCTCAGAACTAATCCTCACTGTCAGATTTTGACATCCAAATTCTGTTTTACTCTCACCCACCATGCTTTCCAAACTCACTACCCCACCAAGTGTACTCACTTGTCGTCGCTTGAAGTCCCGACCACCTATTGAGGTGAAGGCTTAAAACTGTGTTAAAAACATTTTTTTTAAACATTCCATTGCGATGACCATGAGATAGCAAGCGTCATTTTAGTCTCCTCGCATAATTTTCTTCAAATATGCCTTAATTATTCAAATCTCCATGAACGCTATTACAAAATAATGCATGAAACGGCAGAAATCGGCCAAAATAGTGTTGCCGTAAGCCAAAAGGTATCTGCATGAAGACAAGTGAAATTAATTAAAGTCAGACAGCTTTGGAGCACCAACATATGTATATTGAAGAAGGAAGAAGCGCGAATAAAGAAGGGACTTCTTATCGAACAAACATTAAAATTTTACATCTAATTAAGCAATTTCAAGGTCTAATTAAGAGGGGAGGAATATCCTTCCAACATATGCCGCGGTAAAAGAAGAGAAGAAGCAGTGAGAAGTAAACAGAAAGAGAGAGAAAGAGAGAGAAAGATAGAGAGAGAGAGATAGAGATATAGAGAGAGTTAGCGATTGGACAGCATGGGAGAAATGAATGAGCGAGGGAGAAAGATTGGGAATATATGTATTACCTTTAGTATTTGCAAAGGTTTACATTGAAAGTTTTGTGTGATCAGATAGTGCAAAGATTGCTTCCTTACGATTAGAATCCAATGACGATTAAGTATGAAAAACCTAGCGAGTGAGAGAGAAAGAGAGAGAGAAGCATAGAAGAGGAGAGCGTGAGAGGGAGAGGAAGAGCGAGAAATTGAGGTATAAAGAGGTGGGTTTGAGATCAACTAGTCCGCGCCAAGCGGAAGATAGCCAAGCCCGAGACCCAGCTAAAACAATGTATGCCAAGCTTTCCCCCTTCTAGGTCCATGCCCTACATCCTTTCCATGTTCTAAAGAAGCCTGTTTCAGGAGGACGAGTCCAAGCTTCAGTGCCGCTCGTCGGTGCTGGGCAGGCAAGCGCCCCCAGAGCAAGAGCAGGTTCAGTCCTTGCTTTTTTATAAGAGGAGTTTCTAGAGGACAGTAAAGGAGTGAAGGGGAACCGCGGTAGGTGTGAGAGACAGAGATAGGTGTGAGACACAGAGAGAGGGATGAGAGAGAAAGGAGAGAGAGAGAGGAGAGGAGAGAGAGAGAGGAGAGAGAGAGGAGAGAGAGGAGAGAGAGGAGAGAAAGAGAGAGAGAGAGAGAGAGAGAGAGAGAGAGAGAGAAAGAGAGAGAGAGAGAGAGAGAGAGAGAGAGAGAGAGAGATTGTTCCCTTACTTCGCTTCCTCCGGAGAGGCGAAGGACGAGGTGGAGGGTCGACTCCTTCTGGATATTGTATTCGGAGAGGGTGTGGCCATCCTCCAGCTGCTTGCCTGAAACGAGTGAAGTAATGTAGCAATTCAATTATATTTAAATAGTAAAATCACATTAAACTTCTTTCCTACTTTATTAAAGCAGCCTATGTATTTCGTAATGAATGCGATGAGGGAATGCCCCTTCCGAAATGCCTCACTTTCAAAAACATAGTTCAAAGAAAAGTATATCTCCATCAAATTCTTCTACTGCCCTTAGCTGTCAAACTGTGCAAACTCTAACAAAAAAGGAAAGAATATCGATTATGGAATTAACCAGCGGAGATCAGGCGCTGCTGGTCGGGCGGGATGCCTTGATTGTCCTGAACCTTTTTCTTGATATTATAAATGGTATCTTCAGCCTCGACCTCCAGAGTGATCGTCTTGCCGCTAAGGGTTTTCACGAATATTTGCATGCTGCAAAACAAGAATGCGAATTAGATTTTTTAAATTTATTTTAGAAAACGCATGGTGTGCTATTTGTCGGGCCAATGCACCGAGTAAAATGAAGGGAGATTAAAAGCAGGGAAAAGGGACATGGCTAAGCAGAGAGAGCGAAAGAAACACAGAGAGAAAGTGAGTGAGTGAGAGAGAGGAGAGAGAGAGAAGTTGATAGATTAAAAAAGGGCAATTTAAAAGAAAAAAAAGAAAAATTTGCTAACTCGTCCCCTTTCTCCTTCTCTCTCCCTCTCTCGACCCCTCTGTCTTTCACCAACAACTTCTATTCTTTGCTTTTCTAGCTCTTTTCTCAAGCGAAAGCTTGCGGTAAGAGAAAATGAAGCGGTAGCAATAGAAAAAAAGCATATATCAAAATAGCTGGTGGGGAGCGCGTGGTCTCACATTACAGGGCATATCCCATGAATGAGGACGAGTAGTAGCATAATGAGGTCTAAATTTTGAGATATATATGTATAGAGACCGCAGACAAAAGTTTGAAAAGGTTTAAAACATTTTCTTTGCATGATTTTTTGGTACTTTTGGAGGTCCGAAATTCATTTCAAAAATAAAAACCTAAGAAAGTTGCATTGGGCCCACTACAGTATGCCTGGACGCACCAAAATAAGAGGTGATCGTCAGTACAAAGTGCAATGTTTTGACGTTATATTGCAAATAGGTTGATTTTCATAAAATATAATTATTAAAACTTAATTTCTCACTAAGTGTGTGTGATGGAAAAGGATGGAGAAGATTTGTAAGTGACATTTCATGCTCGAATAGGAATAGTATTTGTGTTAGAAAAGAGGTGAGAAGTGATGGGTGTATCATATGAGTAGAATGTATTACTTTCTTGCGTATAATGATGTCTGTCACAGAACTGAGTGGTGCTTGTGAATTGTAGTAGATCAGAAGTGATTGGAATATCGTTGCGAAGACAATCGTCATATAAATGCGATGTTTGCATGTTCAGTGAAGAATTAATCAATGTGGAGTTTTCAGATAGTTGAATTTGATTGTAGATTTCCTCTCTGGATGTATAAGTGCATTCTGAATTTTGTTTCCATGAGCAGAATTTTGGTGGAGCTGAGTAACGATCTTCAACTGGTAATAATTCCATGAATGATTCCTTCTGAAGGGATAAGTATAATGCTGTATTTATACAGTCTGATGTCCAGTTTGGACAAGCGTATTTCATTCGACATGTGGGTTGTCCTGATTTCGATAATGTATGTTCCATTGGGCATTCAAATGGATACCAACAAATGGATGATTCATCTGTTTGGGCAATGACAATTGCATTTTGTGTGCATTCATTCACATGAATGATTTGTTTGATGTTCGAAAAACCAGCCGGATAGCGGTCTGCAGAATTCGAAACACATTGACAGAGTAGTAATACTGAGAGTAATGTTGATGCGTTAAAGATGGATAATTTTAACGGTCTTGGTTGAATCGTTTCTGTATTCGTTGTAAGTATTGTTTTCTTTTTCTTTGTATTTCGTAATGGATCTTTTTGGTACTTAGAACCAATGGCTTCTGCAGTCTTGTTAGCAGATTCGAGTTCCATTTTGTGAGTGAAATTGATTGATTGCGTGATCGTTTCATCGAGCGAATTACTGAGAGAATCTGATCTGACAGTAGTAGATTTTGCAAATGCTATTTTAGTCTGATCATGATCATGTGAATCGTCATGATTCAGAACAGTATTGTCTGCATTTTGCTCTGTTTGTGATGTAGAGAAAAGAGGAGTAGGATCGTATTCGTCATATTCACGTATAGTTGAGAAATTTTTAGTGCTCTTTCTTCTCTGAGAGTTATTGATGAGTAATGTGGGAGTATCATTCATCCAATCATTTATGAGTGTTTTCTGGAAGAGTTGTGATGGTAGAGTGATGTTGTTCATATTGTGATTAGAAATATTTCCTCCGATAATTGTTCCGATGGCTGTGTTCATCATAAATTGACCACTGTCAAGTCGTCGGATGTGGAAATTAGGAGAATGTAAGAGATGAAGGAAGTGATTGTTCCCGAGCAGAATGTCTGGTTGACTGTTCATGAGAATTTCTTTCTAATCTTGTACTTTCACCCAGTCCAGTGAATTGCATATTTGTGGAACAGAGCGACAATTAATATTCAGACAATTGCCGTCATTCATGACGAGTTGTAAAGTATGTATGGTTGAGTGAATTTTCTGAGGAGTCGTGGAACCAAATCCGAAGACAATGATGTCTTTTGTGAGTGATGGCGTTAAATTCATTTGTTCAGCCAGGTTCTCTGTGATATACGAATTTGTGCTTCCAGAGTCAAGAAAAGCTGTTGCTTTTATGATTTTCTCAGGATCTCTGGGATTGATAAGATGTACTTCTGTACATAGAAGAGATGAATTTTCATTCATGATGTGAGCGTGAGGGTGTAGAATTTCTGATGAGATAGCAGTATTTTGTGCTTCCTCACAATCAGTGCATTGAGAGCTATCAATTGCAATAATGGTCGTGTGATTATTTCTTCCTTGCGTCGTATGTGGAGCAAAGGAATGATGATGCTGGTGAGCAGAGTGTGTGATGAGAAGTGTGTGAATTTATGTTTGGATAGTTCGATTGCTGTATCGGCGTTTGATTTCTAGCTGGAGAGAAGTGATTTCTCCGTGTATTTGGAAGATGTTGATTTGTATTTCTTTCTGGATTGAAATGGTTATCATTTGTATGTATTGGCGGATGATTCTGATTCTGATTCTGATTTTGCGTAACGAGCATTTGAGGCTGTTGCCATGTGTTCGATGAGAAATTGTGCGTATGTCTCCTTGAATCGATAGGTGAGTTGAAGCAAAGACTTGTATGATGTCTTTCGTGGCATATTTTGCAGTTCATGCTTGATTTGCAATTCACCGTAATGTGATTATTATTCAAGCAATTGTGGCAGAGTTTCATCTGATATGCTGCCGTCGTGAGGAGTTGTATAGATTGTGCAGTTCTCGACTGTATGATATCGGTCATTGCAGAGTTTGCATCTGCCGTTAATATAATGGTGATGATGATTGAAATGAGTTCTTGGCTGATCCAATGAT
This sequence comes from Allodiplogaster sudhausi, assembly GCA_945643635.1. Lineage (NCBI taxonomy): Eukaryota > Metazoa > Nematoda > Chromadorea > Rhabditida > Diplogasteridae > Allodiplogaster > Allodiplogaster sudhausi. Next base: position 5,932,884 of record CALZFC010000006.1, on the reverse strand, counting down.
ATATTTGATGAGCCAGTGGTGAGAATGTTTTCAATTCTTTCTTCTTCCACTATTTCTCTGAGTAGACGAAGAACGTCAAATATTCCGACTCTCTTTGTTTCTTGATCTCTTACGATTCGAGTCTGTAGATAGAGTGGTAATTTAGTAAGAATCTGACTTACTAGAAGCTCTGGTGTCTCGATGAGGGCATAGTTGCTGTATGATAGTATTCAGTTGTATGTAGAAATGTCTGATATTTCTTCTGTCATTGCCGAATGGTTGAATACAATTCAATTGCGATAATAGTGATTGTGCGACAAGATGAGGTTTTTCATTTTTGAATTTGAAATTAAATTTTTTATAGGTAAAAAGTGATAACTCCTTATCAAATGATTAGAAATTATCAATTTTTTAATAGTAGCACCCGCTCTCTATAAGCAACCTAATATACCATTTAAAATATTGTAGTTTTTCCTAGAACAATAGTTATGAACGAGGATGCATTTGGACGCGTGCGACTCGTCCGACGCGTCCTTGCTACCAAGATCCTGGGCGGGACTGTATATCTTGTTATACATGAAGTGAAAATAAATAAATAAAATTATTCAGTGACTATCAATTTACATTTCTTTGAACTCTGGAGTGTTGTTTATATTATTTTTCTTACACAGCCCCTTTTTGTCTCGCTCCATCTCTCGCTTTCTTTCTTTCTCTAACTATCACTCTCTGCTTCTCCCTTTATCATGTCATTCCTTCATTATTTCTGTTACATTCGTTTCGTTGAGAAGTTGTCTCCATTTCTTAAAACGATTTAATATCAATCTGGTTCATTATTTACTCCAGCAGTAGAACCCATACTGACACGAGGAATGGCAATTTAGAAATCATCAAATCACAAGGAAGGAAATAGCACCTTTAGCGGATACAACATCGACCTCACAATCAGGACCTCGCAAGAATCGTTGATCTTAACAGCCAATTAGTCTTCAATTACTGCTTCTTTCAAGTGCCAAATTTATTGTTATGTATCCAGTTTGGATTTGGACTTTGAACTCAACTTTTATACAACGAAAAAAGAAAACTAGGAAAAAGGCTACTCCGTTGACGAAAAGAACTGATGCGTAGACTTGAAATCGAATTCGACACGCTCGGCGAAATCAATCTTCTTCCAGTTGTTCAGTAGTTTGAAGCATGCCGCGCGAGCTACTTCCTCAAGGTTTGGAAGCCCGCGTCCGATGAAACCCTTGAAATGAGACAATTAAAAAAGATGGCATAGGTAAATTAAACTCCTTGACATCATAGACATTGCTCATAATTTTCAACAAATCCCGAAAGTTTTTTACTCTATCAATCTAATATTTTAAGAAAAAAAATAGATGCATGTGGCCAACCGAATATATCGCTTACCGAATAGAGCGTACTCTTGATGAGCACGATCACACGTCCATGCTGTGAGGAAATTACGTCGTAATTTTCCATATTGTACTTGTTACAGATCGCAAAGATGACATCTCCGACGTTTCCATTCGGTTGCATGACTAAGAACGAATAGACGCTCTCATCCCAGCCCATGGATTTGTTCATTTTGTACACTTCCTTTATGGCATGGTCGTATATTTGGATGGGCTCCAGCGTTCTTTTTGCCCAAGTAAGATATGGTTTATAGACACGATAACGGCCGATCGAATCCTTCTGCCGAGTCCATTCTGCTACATCCTTGCGATACACATCTCCGTAACACAAGAACACACGGCGCCCGAGTGCTTCCGCAATTTCTCGAAAAATCTCGAATTCGTCATTGGGTCCTGCAGGCCGATCAATGATGTATTCACTTGACTTGACTCTTCTGTCACTTTTTGCGATGAGCAGACGCCGCGCGCGTCTTCTCCCAGCTCCTCCATAACGCCATTCGTATGTCAGCAGGCAGAAGTGTTCCGTGTCACCGTTTAGGCCCGAGTTTGCGTTATTATGGACATCCTTTGCTGAAACTCGTTGAGTGGTTGGTAACTATGACAGCTGGCGTAGCTGACGTCCGTGTCAAAGAGAGACGATGTTGCAGTGAAGTGAAGAATATTGATTGTATTGGTTTGAGACGAGGCTATGGCTATAAAGATGTCGGTAGGCGACGCGAAGGTGGCAGTGGTTGCAGGTTCTTCTATGACAGTGCCCGAGTGCGGTAGGACACATGAGGAATAGCAGAAGGGAGGAAGTGGTCCTGGGCAGTTTGATGGAACTGATGGCCACTTCATGGCAGCTATTGGCGTAATGAAACATCTGGCAACTGTGCACGCTGGAAGGGGAATTCCGAAAGGGTTTGCCGGAGGTTGATCGAGGAGACGAAGGGCGTTGTGCGAAAAATCTGAGTCGGCCTTAGTGATGACCCTAGGATAAGCCCAGAGAATGGCCATGTCGGAGACGACAAGGAGACTCGCTGTAGTCAGAGAGCACTGGCTTATCGGCTGCAGCGAACGAATAGTCGACATCGATCTGAAGCATGGATTGTGTTAAATTTAACAGGATCTGAACACTATCGATATGTCTAAACAGTGAACGCGAAAAATGAACAAAGAAGCTTATATTAAATATAGCAAAGGTAGTTCTATCAACAGTAGATAAAAAATGGAGGAGTAGGACAAAGTAAAGAAGCATCTTTTAATTAGTTGTTCAGAAATGAGTCAGCTTTTCACATCGGAGCGTGCGAGAAAGAGAAAAATCTCACATAATGCGGTCTAAAGTTGTTATTCTGCGTTCACATTTAATTAGCACCCCAGATGTTTGATCCAAACCATGCAGCGCTCACAATTAATTAGCATCCCGAAAGATTTAGACGAAACCATCCTGAAAATTAACATTCCAAAGACTTGCTGAAATGTGTGCACCGAAAAGGGTTTCTTCAGGAAAAGTGTTGCTGCAGGTAAATGCTAGAAATGTACAGTCAATCTTTGAAGTCGGACCTACGCATAGATGGTGTCCTGCTCTTTCGTCTAAGATCGTTCTTGGTATGTCAATGGTGAAAAAACTACGCGCAGGCGGTTGTTCAATTTATTGTACTTCCTCTTCCTGAATTGGAATGAAAAACGCATCTTTTACATTCAGTTTAGGAATGATCTCCGAAAGCGGAGGCTAATTGTAAGATGGGACACAAAGAAGAAATGGGGATGACTGTTGCTGAAAATGGCATGCAGGAAGGGAGAGGGGGGGGGAGATCTTAATGCGTTCTGTGTAAGTAAGGCTTTTTGCGGCTTCGCAATTGAACAAGCAGTTAATCAATAACGATTAAAATAGTACTTACATTAAATTTTCAAATTGATCACACGATGATGCAAGGATCGGGTGAGCCAAGTCATGCCGCTAACAAAGGTTGCTCCAATGAAAACCGCATGTTAGTTGATGACATCAATATTTGACGAATTTAAGTGAAGAATGAAAAAAAAGTGAAAATTAAGATGATGCTTGCAGTTTTTAATGTATTAACAAATAATGCCTAAAATTTATTTCTTCGTTGCTTTTCCTATAATAAAAGAATTCTAATAAATATTTATTCCTTACAGTTTCTCTTCTTGTGACCTTCGCGGCGCGGCGGCGGCCTCGCCTTGCTCCTCTGCCAGCTTCTGTCTGCCTGAACGGCGGGCCGTGCGTGGTGCGGCCGGATGGCAGCTTCGGCTGCCGCTGCCCGCCCGGCATGGGCGGGCTCATGCGAGGCTTGCATACTTTCTTTTATTTATATTATTTCAAATAACAGTTTAACCTTCATAAATTGGTGTTATTTCTTATTTATTTGTACCATTATTATGTCATTTCCCATGATCATAGCAAGGGAAGGCGTTTGTCAAGAGCTAAAGAAAAGTAGTGTGCACCGAAAACCGCCGAGCATGCGATACAAATGTTCTCTGAAGATTTTTCTATTAATTAGCAACTCATTTTTATTAATATATTTTTTGTTATTATTTTTTTATTATTATTTATCTTATTATGCAAGATAAAAAACAATTCTTTTATGATAAATTTACATTTGCCGTAGACTCATGAAGACTGAAAAAAAGAGGGTAAGGAGTATGCCAATAGCTAAAGTTGAAATAGTCTGCCATTTAATCCAACGGGCGTGCGCTACATATGTTTTGAAACACTTTTTTTAATAATTAAATTAATGAATTACGAGTTCTATTAATTTCTTAACTGATAAAACAGTATACATTTTGTTAGAATTCATATAATTACTGTTTATTACTAAAAAGCATGGCTTTCGCTTTTTGGCAAGTAGCCGAGAATTTTGCTCCGGAATTTCCAAAACTGCAAGACTGCAGCAAAAGTCTTGCTCAGATTAGGGTTCGAACCTGTGACATTCAAAACAAAAAGCAACTTAGTAAACCATTAAGCCACACAAGAGATGTGCTAATACCAAAGCCAGACGTTGACATCAACCATCCTAAGCCTCTTTTTCTCTCTCTCCCTCTCCCACTCTTTCTTTCTCGTTCTCTCCATCTCTCTCTCTCTGCACTCAATCTCTACGTCCTTATTTTATCAGTGATTTGAACAATCCCACACTTTGAGCTCCTGACCGATTTTCATTCTGAATACTTTTTCCTTGGTAAGGCAAATCCTTTACACCGGATAGGGTTTGAACCGGCAACACTCAAAATGTCAAGCAAGAAGGCAACCTACTGCGCCACACAGGTCACGAACCACGTCTCAAGCCAGACGCTGATGATGGCAAAAGAGTGATCAGCCACCTACAACCGTTTTTTTTTCTATCATTGCCTTCGCATTGAGTGATTCTTCACTTTGGGCTCTAATTTTCACACTCGTTTATCTTTCAAAACTTTTGCACCGGTTGGGAGAGAGGAGAGCAGACACAGAAATAGAGAAAAAGAGAGATAGAGAGACAGAGAGATAGAGAGAAAGAGAGATAGAGAAAAAGAGAGATAGAGAGAAAGAGAGATAGAGAGATAGAGAGATAGAGAGGAAGAGAGATAGAGAGAAAGAAAGATAGAGAGGAAGAGAGATAGAGAGGAAGAGAGATAGAAAGGAAGAGAGATAGAATGAAGGAGAGATTCAAAGAGAGATAGGAAAAAAGAGAGGGAAAGAGAGATTCACAGAGAGAAAGAGAGATAGAGAGAACGGGAGATAGAGACAAATATAGATTCATAGAGAGAAAGAGAGAGAAAGAGAAGCGGTGCAAATGTTATGCCTAGAGGAAAAGTAACGAGTGTGAAAATTAGAGCTTAAACTGACATTTTTCTATCGAAGCGAAGGAAACGATAGAAAAAAAACGGTTGTAGGTGGCTGATCACTCTTTTGCCATCATCAGCGTCTGGCTTGAGACGTCGTTCGTGACCTGTGTGGCGCAGTAGGTTGCCTTCTTGCTTGACATTTTGAGTGTTGCCGGTTCAAACCCTATCCGGTGTAATGGTTTTGCTTTACCAAGGAAAAAGTATTCAGAATGAAAATCGGTCAGGAGCTCAAAGAGTGGGATTCACTGATAAAAAAAGGAGGTAGAGATTGAGTGGAGAGAGAGAGAGATGGAGAGAACGAGAAAGAAAGAGTGGGAGAGGGAGAGAGAGAAAAAGAGGCTTAGGATGGTTGATGTCAACGTCTGGCTTTGTTATCAGCACATCTCTTGTGTGGCGTAATGGTTTACTGACTTGCTTTTTGTTTTGAATGCCACAGGTTCGAACCTAATCTGAGCAAGACTTTTGCTGCAGTCTTGCAGTTTTGGAAATTCCGGAGCAAAATTCTCGGCTACTTGCCAAAAACTCCCGAGAAGTGCACTACCCACGTTTGCACCTTAAAATTTTTTTCACCACTCAACATCACATTTAAATTCATGACAAAAAATTTGATATTTTTTGAGAATTGCTACATGCATTCGGTAGAGAAAAAAATGCTGATGCCAGAAAATATAAACATTACCCGAACAATTGCTTCTACGAGCCACAGTGCAAGAGAATCTTAAGAATATATTAAAGATATTCAATGCATTCGTGACCCCATAATGTTGGGCGGGACTGTAGATAGGATAATTCCCAGCAAATGTTACAATGGAGAAGAAATATCTGTTAACTTATCAGGCAAAGAAGTTATAAAGGTAAAGGTTGAAATTGAGGTCGAGAAATCACTATCTGTTAGACTATTGAGAAGAGAGACAGTCTGATGAGAAATGGAGTTTCTTAGAGTATTGTCAGAAGCGCTGAAGAGAGGAATAAGTTTGAAAGATCTACCCCTAGTGCGTGAGGCTTTTAGATTGAAAAATAATGAAATTAGCAAGCCAGATGAGACAGAACAAATTAATAGCAAGCAATGTTGCGACGCATTACCAAAGCAGGTAGAAAGAATTCCTTACAACATCCTCATACGATTTAAAATTAAGCTTACAGCGAGCATAAAGGCGTCTTATGAATATTTTTGAACATTTTCAATGAGCCTATTTTCACACAGCATACAGGAGAGGTATATTCTACAATTGAAAGAACATACGTTTGTTTTATAGGCGGCGATAAGCGTCTTTGAAAAACGTGAACAAATGCATGAAAAGAGAAAGTCGGTGCGCTAATAGCTTTCTTCGCGATAACAATTATATGCTGACGGAAAGAGAGATTGTTAGAAAAGGGAACAAAATTCCAACGAGATTATTCGGGATCTGGGTTCGCTAGCGGGTTCTTCAGGACGAGGATGACCGAGTCTCCTCTCAGGAAGATCTTCGAGTTGAATCGGTCCTTGGCCACTGGCTTAGCCTTCCTCTTTCCCTTTCCCGTCTTCGGAAGCTCAGTCCACATCTCCTTGACGTTCTCGAGAACCATGTTGTAGTGACGGTCGAAGGCCTTAACTCGAGCGAGTAGCTTCTTGTTGTTACGGCAGTTGATTAGAACCTGTCACAAAGCATCTTTTAACTCCATAAACGCTTCGCTCATATTGCCCATTTTGGAGTTCACAACAAACTGAAGGATGAAGCGCGTAATTTAGCACATGAATACAAACTTTTTCAAGTGCTTCAATAGGGTTAACACTTGTGAGTGTTATGATTGAGATTAGAAATAAGAAACCTGAGTGTTGTTCTTGACAGAGTTGGTGAGAATGGAGAGCGGTCCGATGGTGAATTCTTCCCGCTCTTGCTTTGCGAGCTCCTCTTGAGTCATCTCAGAGCGTAACTTTGCCATGCTAGAAATAAGGTGAATAACAAATAGAGTATTAAAAGTAATGATAAAGCCATTCAAGACAAAGAAGAAACACACCACAGTGGGTCAGGCCTATGGAATTGCTGACATTAGTAAGCTTGGCATTTTGCCAAAACATTTTGCCAGGATGCTGCCACACGAACAGAGATGCAAGAAGCCCGGGCAGGCCCGGGCCCAAGGGCCGGCCGGCCTAAATTACCAAGGCCCTGGGCCTGATTGGGCCCGTTTTTCAAAAATATGCTAGCGAACATGCTCATGACCTACCGAACTCTTGTTGATCATGAGTAATTTTGAAGTTCAGGAGTCATATTCCGCTTCAGAATTAAATAAATGAGAAGCCTTTTGAGCTTGTAGTTAAAAGAAATAAGTTTCGCTAAGAAAATGATGAATAAAAAAATTGGAATTTGACATTTAAAATAATCGGGCCGGACGGGCTCAAATTTCGAGGGCCCGGGCCGGCCGGGTTCAAAATTCAAGAGCCCTAAAACTTCGGGCCGGGCCGGGCCGAGATTTTAGGCCCTGAGGGCCGGCCAGGTCCAAAATAAGTTGGGCCAACTTGCATCTCTGCGTACGAACACTCATCATATCGGTTCTGTCGTCGTCTCGCTCTCTGCTACTCTCTCTCTCTCTCTGATTATTGTGCTCTGTCCCTCGTCCGCACGTTTTCTTTGCCTTACGTATTACTATTTTTTAATAATAATATATTTTTTATAACTTTTCTACTTGCTAAATGACTGTATTTCTTTTGAAAAATCGCTTCTTATATACTGATCAAGAACGATCAGTAAACTAAAAATAATATGGTTTTTTTACGGTCTTGTTCATAATGCTGCTACTCTCCCAACGAGACTTAGTAGTGAATTGAAGGGAGTGACCCGGCTGGTGCTCACGGCTGTCTGCTACGTGACGGGCGAGTGGCGGGCGGCCCTCGTGCTGCACAGCTTGCAACGACAGGGCGGGACAAAAGTATCGTTAGGTTTTCTCAAGACACTGGTATCTCCAACATATCTTACTAGCCATCAAAATACATTGTGGCTCGTGTAGTAACCGTGTAAAAGATTACACGTCTAATTTATGAAAATTTAATAATTGACAGAGATTAAAACGAACTATGAGCGAGCTATCAAGAGGTCTTCTCAATAAATCGATTTTCTCATTGCCAAAGTGGAAAATCCGCAAGATGTCGGGTGTCGCAACCCTTGCCATCATCTCCCATACTTGACCCTTAAACTAACTCTTGCTGGGTTGCTCCTGCTATTCAACACCATCATCAGGAGCAGCATTCACTTCCTATTCAAGTTCCTATTTTCCGGAACAAAACCACTAAAAATAAGCAATAAGTAGTCGAGCAATGGAAAAATTCGCCATCGAGGGAACAAAGCCTCATTGGAATATCGACTTATTTGAAATATTGACAGATATTAAAAATTACTGTAAGGATTAAAATAAATGATCAAGTTAGCTATTGTTTTTTTTTGTCCGGCTTCGAAATAATAGCTGTTTGTTAAAGTTTTTACTTCCATGAAACAGGTGTGTATGTACTACTGCTGGAAACAGGCGGGCATCGCCGTTACATGCGTATATGTACTTTAAAATTGCATTCGCCCTAGTCCCGACAATTCGAGCAACGCTAGAACAGACGGCCGAAGAAGCAGCAGTGCTCTTCAAAAGCTCACGAAAACATTTAATAATTTTTATTATTATATAATGCGGTTTGCAGCTAGCAATTAACACTAAATCCGCATTAACAAGAAAAGATATTAATTCTATTTGCCATAAAACCCACTGGCATCATATTTCATCCATATTTGAACAGTGCCAATACTATTTGACAGTTCCAATACCCCCCCCCCTTTTTTTATTCTTCTTTGCTCGCTTTCTTTCCATCTCTCCTTTTCCCTTTTCACTCTCTCGCCTTTTCTTGATCGCTACTTTCTCTCCTTTTGCGCTCTGTCTCTCTCTCTCTGTCTCTCTCTTTCTCTCTGCCTCTCTCTTTCTCTTTCTCTCTGTCTCTCTCTTTCTCTTTTTCTCTTTTTCTCTAGGTACCTGGAGAGACAGTTTGGGTGGCTGTGCTAGGCAGCCGGCTCTCACTTCTCCTTGTTGGTATCTCTTCCATCGCTTAAATCTCGGGAATGCAGAATGCCTAATCATAGGACCGACGCGGCAATTCGGAATTGTATTAATTTTAATTCAGTGATCGTCCTCCTTTAAGACAGCCTATTTTTAAGAGTCGCGCAGGGCGCATTGCAGGGCTGGAATAAGAAATTTTTGATTTTTAACTTCGATCAAAACTTGTTCATTTGTACTACTCGACATGCTCTTTAAAATGGTATAATTATGATTTCGATAATAGCGAATTAATGTTAAAATTCCCGGGCCCATAAATCAGTTAATTATTAATATTTTTGAAATCTCTTTTTTTTTAAATAGATAGCTCTTTACATTCTTTTTAAAAAAAGGTCATGTTGACTTTTCTTGAAAACAACTTCTAAGTTGCAAAAATCGCAAAAATAGATTTTAAAAGTTGATTTTTTTGGGGGTTTTCAATGGCTATATTTGAAGTTAATTCTCTTTTCCGTGAATTACTTGTAAAACTCATGTAAAAAGTGTAAGTTAAGTATCCTGATGTCCTTGAGTACATCACGGCTTTCGCAATTCTTCTAATTTCGCAATTTTACACTTTGTTGTTCGTTGCATTCTCTTAATTTATTCGCTTATTAATTATCTCCGAATCGATGTGTAGCTTTCCCGCCAGAAAATTGATCATTTCGTATGACTTCCATCTTCTCAGCCGGTCGGGCCAGAATGGCTTCTTCTGTCAGTAATTCCCTCTACGCCCCACCTTTCCCTTCTTCATATACTTGTTCCCCATATCGTCTCAGCTATGTTAACTCACTCCATATCCAACTATCCTTTTTTCATACCAAATATTTCCCAGCTTTAAACTTCTACCCCTCAATCCATCTTTCCAATTTTCCCCTCCATCGTACCCTTTTCGCATGATGCCTCAATTATTTTCGCAAACAAACTATAGGGATAGGCACGTGAAAGAAGTTTAAATTAAAGAGATATTCAGTTTGGGTCAAGAGAGAGTTGTGGAAATAAAAATGATAAATGAAATTTAGAAATTAGCATGCATACTCGTAGGCAAATAGTGGGAGTAGTGAAAACATTAGAAAGGGGTCGTGTCTAAATACAAATAGCGAGAAATATTATTGCAAAACCTGAAAAAGAAAAAAATTCCATTTTTAATATTTAAAAAAATTATCTTAAAAAATTCTACGCTGTGAAAGTGCAGCCTAATACGCGTTCCTTAATCTCATCCATTATTTCAGCGCTCTGGCCTTTGGATCGGCTGTTCTCTCTCTCTTCTGCTTCTCGTCTTTGCCGGCTGCCTCATTGAGAACGCAACCACAGCGCCAAGGCTTGTGACACTACGATTTGTTTCCTAAAAGACACGAGAATGTAGAAAGTATTATCCTTATATCCATTCAGTGATCTTGGAAATCAAAAGATCTGCATGGACGAGAAGACATATGAGGAATGCGACGACACCACCGGGCATTGGTGCGCCGCTCTCGTGACGCTTTACACAGATGGGAGGGGTTGGAAGTTCGGACAGAGTGGATGCTCCAAGCTAAACGGCAAATCGTATATCACTCCTGAGAACGACACGCTACAGTGTTTGAAGGTTGTGAAATTAGTAAGCGCAATGGAGCTACCCAGAGAATATTTTACATATGTTTTTCTCTTCATGAGCAAATGTAGTTTGCTCGAAACTTTGAGCAATTTTCGTTCATTCGTTACAAATTTATAAGCAAGCGAAGTATGAGAGTGTGCGATATTACTACGGTAATCATTCTCATTCTCATTACAACTTCATATGACCGAACTGCATGAGCTCGCGCGTTCAAATCACAGACTGTTTACTACTATAGAAAGAAAGCTTCAATGAAAGCTGCTCGATTCAGGGTAATCTTTCGGGACACAGTCAAGAGTACAAGTGCTACTGCAACAGTAAGAACTGTAATGCGGATAAAGATGTGTTTAAAGATGTGCTCTCGCTCAGATGCGAGCGCGGTTCGCGTTGCGGTTGTTTACCTCGGGAGAAGGGAAGGGGGAGAAAGAGGGGGTTTCGTCATTCTACGCCACGAGTGTCCATGAGAGACGGTTAGGTTGCGTCTCGGTCGTCAAGGGGTGTGATGTTGGGTTGAAGTGGTATTGTCGGCGTTGTTTCTTGTCTCTGATTATGCGCGCTTTGCTCGACGGGTCATTCTACATTTTCCATGTTCAGAAGTTTAAGCGGTTGGCCGAGCCATTACTATTTTGATCAGTGGGCTCCTGTTGCTTTTTGACTTCAACAGGTGTCAGGCAAACGGTGGCTTTCAGGAATGTTAGAGTGAGGTTTCTGTAGCCTCAGAATAGTTCGGCGGTCAATATCATGCTTCTGGTTATAGGCGTTCTGACGCGAGAAAGAGGAGTCAAACGGTTTTCATTGTTCAGGCAAGAAGGGCCGGTGTGGTGAAGCGAGCGATTTCCATTGCGGGAACGAGCAGTAAAATGGCTTGTCGGGTGCTGCAGAGAAGCAGGTCACGAGACTGCCGGGGGCCCGCCTCAGTTGGCGATTACATCGTGTTCTGGTAAACGCCTCTTACAGGAATGTCTTCTAAATTGACGCTATCATTTGTCATTCTGGGAATTGGTTGGGCTTTGCAGGAGACGTTAGCCTTATGTGATGGGGCGAAGAGATGATTGGCTTATAGCAGGTGTGAGTCCGATCTCATTTTCAGCATTTTTGATTCCCACGATGAGTTTGGTGTCCTTTGCATTCCTGGATATCGGGGATAAGTATTAGTTTACTTTATTGAGAGGATAGCGTTGGTCTTGGAAGAGTGTGAGTCGTCTGATGGCCAAGGGGAATAGATAAGGGCCGGAAATGTTTTTTGCTTGGATGAATTCGGGCTCTGGTGCCGATAACATCGTTTACTGGTAAACGCCGCTTACATGAGTGGCTTCTAGAGGGAAGCTGTCATTTGTTAATCAGTGAATTAGTTTTACTTTGCAGGAGTCGTTAGCCTTATGGGTGGAAGAGATGATTGGTTTTTAGCAGATTTTAATCCGGTGTCGTTTTCAGCATCTTTGATTTCCACGATGAGTCCGGTGTTCTTTGCATTCCTGCTTATTGGTGATAAGTATTAGGCTACTTTATTGGGAGGATAGCGTTGGTCTTTGAGGAGTGCGAGTCGGCTGAGGACCAGGGGGAAGAGACAAGGGCAGGAGAGTTTTTGCTAGGATAAGTGCAGGAGTCCCCATTTCTCCGGGGTAAATGGTGGGGTTTTTAGTACGTCTCCTAGGTACGAAAGCTACATGTTCTGTGAACGGTTGGAGAAGTTTTGGAAAGGGCGTCCACGTTGGGAGAGAGAGGGACGAGAGAAGTTCGGCGCAGTGCCGCGTGGACCAGCATGTTGGAAGGAGGTGGTCAGCCACCAGGTGGTCAGCCACCTTGTTCGTCAAGCAAGTACGAGGAGGTCAGTAGCCTAAGCTCCAGAGTTATAAGTAGGGCCTTGGCTTCAGCAAGTGAGGGCAGGAGGTGCACGGCCTCGGGATTTTGTGTCGATCCAGGAAACGGTCAGAACGAAGTCGGTTATATTGGGTTAAGACTATTTTTATGCCGAAGGTTCGATGGATAACGGCGGTTTTTGAACTGTGAGGGCGTTAGCTCAGGTTTGAGCTCCAGGTTCAGACGGCGAAGGCTACATTTCCGAGACAGTCTCCGGGGAGTGAGCGAGGAGGCGGGCACGGGAAGAGCGGCTTTTATCCTTGGCCGACTTCTTGCGTCACCGGTAGTTTTCTCGACCACTAGAGTAGCGGTCGGTTACATCTCTTTGTATGTTTACGTACGTACCATGTCTTTAGGTTTGCCCCATTAGTTAGCCTGACAGTTGATTTTGACTCACTGGCTGCTGGTGCAAATTAACGAGTGCAAAGGGGGATTAATCGCAAGGGGGCTTTTATCGAGATTCTTTTGTTCCAGGAATGGAGAGACAGTTTAAGGGCGTACACAGTCCTAATGTGTTAATGACTTCTTTCAGGCTTACACTGTTCATAACCGAGAGCCTTGTACTTATGTTAGCTCGTTGAGCAGATTTGCTAATCCCGTAGGCTGCTCCATATGGACATGTTTTAGCGCATCTTGTACTGTCCATTCCTATGAGATGAGCTGGTTTGCGAGGATATGAGTATTGTTCATTTTGTCTCCGAGACCCAGGTAGGTGCAGACCTTGTATATGTCAGGCTTCATTGCACTCTGTATAGCAGCCTTAGTAGATACATGTGTTGGTTAGTCCTGGGCTAGCCATGTCTGTATTCCGCCTTTGTCCCTTGCCGAGTCCTTGCTTGGTCACCAGGGTGAATGCGGATTGTGGTTTGGACGACTAGGAGCATATGGTAACCCGGATGTATCCGACAGTTGATTCGGCCACTCGGATGTTATATACCGTTGTGTCTTTAATCAAGTTACTCCAATGTTCGGGTAGTCCCGAGCACTTCCAGCTCTTTCCAGGGCCCTTGTCCCCTTGCAAAGTTTATGCTGTTACTGCATATCATATGGTTTTCTCTGCTCTGGACGGGCGATTCGGTTAGCGTAGGCAACTCCTCTTGTAAGTTCAGTTGGCTCTGGGCCGGCCGTTACTTTTGCAGCGATTTTGCGTTTTTGGTAGCTTAGGTATATACCGGTCTTGTAGAGGTCATGCTTAACTGTTTATTACATAGAGACCTCTGTACATATCTGTGCATATGCTTGTACACGTTGACGTATATTGTTTGTTTCGGGTTGCTTGTAAGCACGGTTGTGCATAGCAGATAGCAACATTGCTGTATGCGCTTGCATACGTCTGTCGAATGATGTGGCTTTGTATTCCGAATGATCCGTTTTTGCCCATGAGCACAGTTGTATGGACACGGACGATAAAGGCGTAAACGTCTGGTTGTGGGGGCGAGCATCTGGGCGAGAGGGGTTCCAAACAGAGGTTATGGTGGGCGACGGAAGGAGCGAAGCGAACTGTAGGAGCCACCATAACACTTTATTCGCCTTATACCTCTTAAAGGTTATTTACCCTGAACAGCCTATATATCTAAACGGAAACAAGTTTGAAAAAAATTTGATTCTGGATGCTTTAAAGTCATCAGATAATGAATATAGATTAATATTTTATAATTCTTCAGAACAGGAACGCAATCAAGTCGTACGGAGGTACGAAAATGTGCACATTGGATATTTAAAAGATTTGTTTTTTTGTTCAAAGAAAATGCTAAATTTGGTTACTGTAGTTCATGTAAAAAATTTAAGCATTATTTTCTATTTTGTGAGCAGCTCGGGTCTTATAGGCTTTGGACTGGTGCAGATCGTGGCCAAAACTGTCTTGGATGCATGGGTGAAATACGATCTGAAGATTGAAGTTGGTTTTCCAAATATCGTTTTTTTCCCAGGTATTTCGATCCACAATTTATTTAAAAAAGAAAAAAAAGATAAAATGGTAGAAATAAAGAAATTGCTTAAATAAATTAATTAAAAATTTTGAGGGTGAATTCGGACTGTCGCCTGAGGCTAACGCAGCCAATCTCATCAAGGGAGAACAGCTCGACAAGACGTTCTACTTCAAGTATGCAGCAACCATTAACGCACAATAAAAGCAAGAATGTGTATCTGGAGGAATTCTGCGTGACGAAATAGTCACCCCGAATATTGTGTGAACAAAGTTGTGATTTTTTATCACTTTTTATTTCATTATTCTGTCATTTAAAGGCAGTCGCAACACAAGGCCATGGCTCCCGAAAGAAAAGTCGAGGTCAAGGTCGTCGAGCAAAAGATGGTTCATGCCAACTATGTCGACGACAACATCATCTGCACATTTGTGAGCATTTAGAAAGAGAATTCCTAATGGCACAACTTTATCCGAAATTCGTACGCCTCAGGAATATGCTTAAAATTGAATTTTAAAAATATGAAGAAAAAAAAATGATTTGAGGACCCTGATTATTCAACCATTGTCGTCTGGATCAAGATGGCAGTTGGCGTGATGCCGGCTCTCATCGTTACCATTTACCAACAGTTTGGGCTCGCTGATCTTTAAGGTGCATACTTACATATTTATGTGGCCGGATTATATTTATTTTATTCTATTTGTTTACAAAGTAAAATAATTTTTTTTAGGAATTAATTTAATGATAGCACTTACATGTTTAGTGTGGATTGATCGGCGACAATCCTGCGGCGCCCACGCAGAGTGCAGTGCCCATCAAAAAGAAGAAGAAGAACGACATCAAATACAAGGAAAGTAATTTTTTTTAATTAAAATTAACAAAAAGTTTTTATTATCATGAAAATATTATAATTTTCAAAGCATAATAAGAATTAAGTTAAAGGAGATCTAATTGTAAGGCGAATTTAATAGTGTTTTGTTTTTTCGAATTATTTGGTCGGCTTGAGCTAGAACCTTAGATTGCAAGTGTCGCGAAGTCACAAAAATCTCTCTGCACTGAGGAAATAAAGAGCATTCTCTACTTTGAATTCGCGAGTATTTTATATACCCGTCATTTTCAAAAGGTTTGGTAGAACGAGCAACCTACATTGATCGGGTTTTTCTTAACACATACTCTCACGTGCCCCCTTGTCCATTCCACAAGTTTCTGGGGAGAGAGGCAAGATGAAGTAGCTCCATTTCTGAGGATTGCTAACACCGTACTTTTAAGTGATCGGGTCGCTAATCGTGGTAGGAGTTTTTCCCTTATGATCTCCTTTAAACGAATTCTATTAATTCTAGAACGAGCTCCTGCCGCCAGATCCGTCTGACTGACGAGGAAAAGTCGCACGAGTGCGAGCATCTCATATATGGAGGCTGGCCCGAGGGAGACATCCCGACCATGAATCCAGACATCTCGGCTAGCTTTTTTCTTCTTCAAAAAGATTTAATAAAATAAAGTTTCAAATTCTTTTTTTTTTATTTTACAAAAAAGGAAAGAAAAATACTAAAAATCCTTTCAGCTTCTGGCAGCGTATGTCTACGAGAACTACGTTAGCCAGAACAAGCTCATCATCATCACGAGCAACCGTGGCTGCGGACGCGCTGGGGCCTTTGCGTTCACCCAGGTCCAAGATAGATTCCTAAAAAAGATAATATTAGAAAAAGAAATCTAAAAAATTATTGTTTAAAAAATTCATCTTATTCTTCTTCAGGTTCTCCTCAAAGCAGCTTCCACTAGTAACTGCTCCAATGTTGGTACATATAAATATATAATATGTGTAAAATATATCTATTATAATATACATGTTGTTACATATAAATTAAATATAGTTATTTTTCATCAATTCAAATGGGCTGATGGTTTGTGAATTAAAAAATATATTAATAGTTTTCATGCCAGGATGACGTCATCGAAATGGCAAAGAAGATCCGCCTCTCTCGCTTCGCTGCCATCGCCGGACCAATTGTCAATAATGCAAAGACCAAATAATCTTTACTTATCTAGATTTATCTCCCAATATGGCTGTAGGCTCTTTAATAGCCATAAATGTACCGTTATTATTGATCATCGCGCAAGTGGAATAATAGTTTTGGATAAGGCTGATTGAACAAAAAAGAAATTCAGCAATTTGGCTTCGGAATTGCCCTCGCTCTCTCCGTCCACAGCACTCGCCTCAGCAACGAGGATCTCCGCGAGCAGTCGCTCGTCCTCAAGAAAACCTTTCATGCCGAGATACAGTAGGCCATCTTCGGATACTGCAATCCTTCATATGGCCTAGATACAGTAGGGCGTATGTAGATACTGTAGTCCTTCATAGGAGCCTATTGGATCCTAAGCTGTTTAATATTTAGGAAAATGCAGAATGCCGAGCTCATTTCGAAAGCAGTGGTTGGTAGCAGGAAAATCTTAAATAAAATAAATAAATAAAATGTATAACTCTTTTAAAGAACTGCGACAAGCAGAACGTTCCCGAGAATCCCGCGGGCACTGTCAAAAAGGTTTACAAAAGTTCTTCATTTTTACGAATGTCTATCTCGGCCCCCAGGGGTCGTTAAGACGTACACGTTTTTTTCAATCGACTGGGCTTGAAGCGTTTTGATCTACCGAACGCAGCATATGATACATGGAGTAAAGTGTTAAATAACACTCTGTGGGGACCTACTTTATACTAAACCAGGAAAACTCACAATCAGTCGGTACTAAAGAATTCCCAGGCCGAGGCGAATAGTCTCAGCGCTCGCACTGAGGCCAACCAGAAGATCACGTCCCCTGTCAAAAAGGTTTAAGAGATGAGTTCATTTTCGCCTCGGGACATTTATGTACGTATCTAGGTTATTTTGACTTGTCAATATCGTCTTCTCTATTTTTCAGGATAGTTCGATCTCGAATGCAGCGGTCAGTCCTTTTATTTATTTATTGAAAGTACTTTGTATAACTCATTGCAAAATTCAAAGTTTTAATTGCTTTTCAAGGTTAAAAAAATAAGTGGTTATGCACTTTCTTAATTTGTTATGTTTGTTGCTTGCAGCCGGAAGACACCGTCAACGACTTCCAGTCCATCCGCTAGTGTCATCAATAAAAAGAGATCTTGGACAATTGGGTGTCATCATTTTGGAAAACTAAAAGATAAGAAAGACAAACAAGGATCTATAAAAAAAGTGTAATGTTGCCGGTTGTTTAGAATTATGTAAATTTATTCCTTAGTGGACATAATTCTATGTAATCCAATATGCAAATGTAAAAATTAGATTGACAAAATTCTTCCCAAGACTCCCCTACAAGTCCCTCCGATATGCAAATTTATGCTAATTAGGTTAACAAAAATATTCCCCAGACTCTCCCCTACAAGTCCCTACAATATGCAAATTTATGCAAATTAGGTGTGTAATTGAGTGAGTGGACTTGTTTTATTTATTGAAGAAGGTAATGGGGTCATAGAGGGCCCTAATATTAAATTGTTGGCTCTCACCCTGGAGCCATAGAGGGCCCCAATTTCAAATTTGACAAAGGAAATGGGTCACCCAATTTGTGAGGAATAACTTTCATCTAGGGGCCCTAGGGGCTAGGAGGGCCCTTGAGGGAACATAGAGCACAAGCTCGCAAGCATGAACATAGAGCACAAGCTCGCAAGCATGAACATAGAGCACAAGCTCGCAGCTAAGGATCCACGGAGCAAGAAGATACGGAACTCAGGGGGTTGAAATATAGGTAAAGGAGGAATTACACTTCTTTTTTTATAGATTGGTGGCTGCGCGTGCTGCCGCCAATCTATAAAAAAAGAAGTGTAATGTTGCCGGTTGTTCATCAATAAAAAGGGATCTTGGACAATTGGTTGTCATCATTTTGGAAAACATAAGGATAAGAAAGACAAACAAGACTCTATAATAAAAATAAGTGTAATGTTGCCGGTTGTTCAAGATTTGAGTATGGCAAAATTAACAGAGGACAGGGAAGAAATTATTCTGCGGATGCATTATTCCAGTTCATATTATTTATATTAATATTATTAATATTATTAATATTATTAATATCGGACCCAATAATGTTGAGCGGGACTGTACATGTACTTGTGAAGAAGCTCAAGATCTTACAATGAGATAGACATCTTTATTCTTTCTATGTCTATATTATTTTTCGTGATTCTTTATTCACTCTCTCTTTTCTCTTTATCTCTCTCACTCTCTGTCCCCCTCTCTCTCTCTGTCTCCCTCTCTCTCCCTCTCCCTCTATCTCTTTTTATCTCTCTCTCACTCTCCATTATCGCTCGCTCCATTGAGCAATCCCGACAAGAGTAGCAGAGGGCCGATCACGAGACGATCTCGCTATATTTTGCACCATCTTGGGATGAGCAGAGAGCGAGAGAGATAGTGAGAGGCAGAGATACTCCGGAGAGAGGAAAGAGAGAGACAGAGAGGGAATTAGAGAGAGAGGGAGAGTGAACGAGAGAAAGAGACGGTGGGCGATCTTGCGAGCTAGCCTTGCAACTGTTTAGCATCAGAACGGATGTTCAATGGAATGTGCAATAGGAACAAAGAGGGCTAGAAAGATGATTGGAAGTGAAAGGAGAGAGAAACAGAAAGAGAGAGAGAGATAGAGAGGGAGAGAAAAGTAGGGAGGGAGAGAGAGAGCGCGAGAAAGGGGGTGAAAGGAGCAGGCATACAAAGATAGGCTGACATGAGGGGTGGCAACGAAGAAACGCATCTTTTGCTGTCAGAGGGGTGATCGTAATGCGTTCTGTGTAAGTAAAGCCCTTTGCGACTTCTCGCAATTGAAGAAGCAGTTAATCGATAACAATTATACTTAGAGCAATCTTGATAAATTGTCTATAATAAGATTTTCTTAAACTGACACCGAGGGTTATGAGAAGCAAACAAGGTAAGTCACACAACAAATAAAGGTGTTGCTTTCATCAAAACCGCCTGCTACATCAATATTTGATGAATTTGAGTGAAGAAAGTAGTAAATGTATAAAGTTTTTTTTTATATAAAAGGAAATAATAATTAAAATTTATTCTTGCATATTTCTTTAGTATAACAAAATTATAAACGTAAATATATTTCAATTTCAACAAGTTTCTCTGCTTGTGACTAGCGGCGCGGCGGTGGCGGCCGAGCCGGAGCGACCATGCCAGCTGAACATCTGGACGTGCGTGGTGCGGCCGGATGGCAGCTTCGGCTGCCGCTGCCCTCACGGCATGGGCGGGCTCATCTGCGAGGCGAGCATCCTTTCTTGTTTAGAAGAAAAGGTTTTGAAAAAAATAAAAATAAAAAAATCATAAAGCGCATATATTCTTTTTCTTTAATTTTTTTGTGAACCTGTTCTTTTACTATTATACAGAGATTAGAGAGGTGGAAAATGAGATTACTAACAACTTTTTGTATTTTTCCTTTCCTTTCGCTCTTGAAAATCTCTAAATTCGTGGAAATTCGCCTTAAATTCGTGGACTTACGTTACTATCTAAATCGCGATTCAATTTGCGGTCAGGCCTGCCTTCTTGAAAACGACCGCATTGAGCAAAGGAATTAGCTTCTTTCACTCTTGCTCTCTCTCTCTCACTCTCTCTCTCTCTCTCTAAAAAAACACATGAAAGTTAGCATATCACTATAGAAGAGCCGTAATGCCACGAAAGCAGGAGAGAACTAGATAGAGTGAAATATGGAGAGAGAGACGAATAAAAAGAGAGATAGAGAGAGAGAGAGAAAGATGTTGAAAATGAGCAAGCTTGCTAATACGTCCTCTACCTGGTTGCGAGAAAATATTCTCAATCGATGAATGGAATCCCATTTTATTTTTAATGAATATTTCTGTTAAATGGTGGTTCTCCTGTAAGTCGAGCTGATAAAAATAAGGGACGAGAGCTGAAAAGAGACAAAACGTGAAGTTTTGTCTCTTTTCAGCTCTCGTGTCCGCAATGCGTGCACGCGACGCGTTGCGTCGCGACGGCCGAAAGCGCTGCGAGCGTGTGTGAGGATGGCTTCAGTGGAAGAGGCTGCGACCTGCCGACCGAGGTCAGGGGGCAATTGCTTCTTCTTCTTCTTCTTCTTACACTTCTCTTATTTATTTATTTATTTATTTATTTATTTATGTATTTATTTTATTTTACGCGCCTTTCATTGTAAGAGGAAGAGCAAGAAAGACGCTAGCTCTCGATCTGCTAACAATAAGAGTACCAGACTATGAAGCTTACTGATATGCAATCTCTTTGAGCGAACCTGGTTGTGAGAAAAAATTCTCTCTCTAAAACACATTTTGGATAAACGGTGGTTCTCTTGCCTAGCGAACTGATAAAGTAAAGGGATGCGTTGCATAGATGTTGGCACGGCGATTAAGTCCCCGCAATTTTACAAAATAATTAGAAGAAGAAAATATGAAACCGCGTGTAATATAGTTCTCTCAAAAAGACTTAAAATTTAAATTCGGAAAAGAGGATATCACGATTGATGAGCCGTATAGGAAAAGAAAGAACTACCAAACACAAAAACAATGATTAATAAACAGTAAAAAAAATTTCATTTAACAATATTGTCTGATTTTTTTACCGTAAAAACATTGTTTGATATGGCCGACAACCACTGTTTGATATTTTCGACTCGCGCTTGAAGACGAATGGGAGACTGGCGGTCGAAGTGGCCGCCAGTCTTCCTTCGTCTTCAAGCGGCCGGGAGTGGTCGGGCAGGCAACTCCATCCAACTCCTCCCGACTCCCTTCAAAGAGGTGGCCAAGAGTGGTCGGGCAGGCAACTCCATCCAACTCCTCCCGACTCCCCTCAAAGAGGTGGCCGGGAGTGGTCGGGCAGGCAACTCCATCCAACTCCTCCCGACTCCCCTCAAAGAGGTGGCCGGGAGTGGTCGGGCAGGCAACTCCATCCAACTCCTCCCGACTCCCCTCAAAGAGGTGGCCGGGAGTGGTCGGGCAGGCAACTCCATCCAACTCCTCCCGACTCCCCTCAAAGAGGTAGCCGGGAGTGGTCGGGCAGGCAACTCCATCCAACTCCTCCCGTCTCCCCTCAAAGAGGTGGCCGGGAGTGGTCGGGCAGGCAACTCAATCCAACTACTCCCGACTCCGCTCAAAGAGGTGGCCAGGGATTGGTCGGGCAGGCAACTCCATCCAACTTCTCCCGACTCCCGTTAACGACGGCGCATGGCACATCGTCCATCTCAACAATTCGGAGCTGGAGAGAAAAGTGGAGAAAAACTTTCCTTCATAGGCTGTGTAATTCCCAACCTGTTTCTGTAATTATTCTATTCTTCACAAGCCCAGAGTTCGTTATAATTGTGGGACTCACAGCTTTATAAAGTGACAGTTAAAATTGTAAGCTTCAGCTACAACAGCCGCACGATTAATCTCCCTCGAGGACACGGACAAATGTCTAAGACATGTCCAAGACATTTTCTGAGGTGGCAGACAAATGTCCCGGACACTATGGAAAAGTCCTATGTTAATACACGGGTCTCCTATATGAGACTCGTGTGTCTTTGAAATGTCTCAGACACTTTTCGAAAAATATTTTGTCCAGGACATCTAGAATGTCCGGGACAATGTCCAGGACATCCTGAGAAGGCGAGAGAGTATGCAATTTGAAGAGAGGCGAAACAAACACACCAAATGTCATTTCTTGTCTCCGAGACAAAAGTTATGACTTCGTCTTATTGAACGCGCAATGGTACTGTTTATACGTACTGTAGCTGCTGCTTTTGGCAGTAGAAACAGTTTTCAAAAAGAGTTTTTTTTTACTTCGCATCCATTGTCGTTTTGCTCACTTAATTCTGTGATTTGTTCTCAAATACGTTTTGATGATTAAATAGATGAGCTCCGCTCACGTAACCGGCGAGTAGAAGAATTCTTTCCGCATTCAGAAGATGCGCGTGACGTCTAGGCGTTCTTGGTGGCAAAGCAGCTCCGTCCATTTCCGACTTCAGAACATCCTCAGTTCCGTTGGAAACGACACAGACGCTGAGAAGGTGCGATCTTCCTTCTTTATCTCTTGTTTTGCTTTTCATCCCATTTTTCTTCGTGTAAGTTTGTTGAAGGCTTGCAATACACTCTTTTTTTCTCATTTTATTTATCTATTTGTTCCCTCTTCAACAATATCTCAATATCTTGTTGTGATTGCAGGGTGGTGACTAGTTTGGCGGGAAAGTCGCTGCCCGAACTGTTGCCGGGGGCTCGAAGGGAGGAGGAGCCGCGGCTGCTTGCAACCTTCGCATCCTGGTCGACCATCTTGCAGTCGACGAGAAGGTTTGTTGCGGCTATTTTTTGCAAGTACTTTATTATTCCAATCTAGTTTGCTTTTAGGCCTAAGCTTTAAGGCTAAGAGATGTTTGCTTTAAATAATTCCTACTTATTCATTCTGTGTTACGTTGTTATTTTTAATTGGATGCTTTCTCGAGTTACAGGACTCCGCATATTCACCGCGCCCATGAGGTCCTTGTATGGCGCAGTGGACCTGATGCAACAGCGGCGCCAAGCTGTCCACATCCTACGAAGCGCGCCCTCGCCGACCTTCTTGCAATCGACGAGAAGGTTTGCTGCAGCTATTATTTTTCTAGCAACTGCTTTGAGGATATAGTAAATGTTGCCGTTGTGCCGTCTTCGTTAGTATTCCAATCTAATGTGCTTTTCGTATGTTTTATTTTTATTTTCTTTCGTTTTCGAAATTGAGCTATTATCTTTTAATTTTATGTCGGGGATGTTTTAATGAAGTCAAACAGGTATTTGCTCCCTTGCGTTGCACGCTCTACATTTTGTGGTTTGCTCTATTTATGATGCTTACAATTAGGTCTCACTTAATTTCAGTTCCTTCTCTTGGATGGCCGTGCCAAGCAGTAGTCCACCCATTCACTCGTTCCTCCCCAAGCTGCGTTTACTTCCTGTGAAGGTGTGTTCATTTTATTGTTACTATTGTTTGCTGAAATCCACTCCAGTGGTGTTAATTGATGCGTGGAACACATTCATTTACCATCCTTCATGGTGTTCATGGTGTTCCAGCGAATACGGTAGCAGAGCTACCGTAATTTATGCATGAAGGTCATACTTCATTTTCTAAAAAAAAAAATCATTTCCAGCATTAGATTATAGCTGTTAAAAAAAATTTAAGTATCAAATAACACCCCTAGAATGATTTCCGTATTAAATATAAAGTTATGCGCTGTGTATCCATGGCGTTTAAGCGAATACGGTATAAAGCTACCGTTATATATAGCTGAAAGAGATACTTATTGCTGTTTCACAGTATTATTTCTCAAATTCCTCTTCTCATAAATAGCTAATTTATTGTGTTTCAGCGATGGCATTGACGAGGAATGGTCAGCATTCGCCAACAGTCGGACAACAAGCTGGACGCGCTGCTTCTCCTTCTGAATTTGTCCCCCTCCCCTCACGGCTGCCTTCGAAGTTGCACGCAAACACAACAAGTGTTTTTTTTGCGTTGCTGTTTCTCTTGTACTTGATTCGGTTCCCCTTTTTTTCCTGGCACATTACTGTCGCTTTTCTTTGTAAAATCAAGTTTGGATTCTCGTTTTCTCGGTGAGGTTCGTGGAAGGGTCGACGAGCGCTGAGGCTGTTTCTCATGTTCGTCGACCCCTCAACGCTACTTTGACCAAGATTACATGTGCGGCTGATTTGTGTATTCTTCTTTCGTCTCCATTGTTAAAGATGAGTGTTTACAGTCTGGAGAAAAAAAACATGCAACGTGTGCATGTCATATAAAGAAAGCGAAGGAAAGATATAAAAAAAAACATTAATTTTGACGATTCCCTTTGAAAAATTTGTCCCTGACATGTCTACCAAGTGTCTCTGAAATGTCATGGACAATAAAATGTCCTGGACATATCAGAGACGCTTGTCTGTGTCCTCGAGGGAGATTAATCGTGCGGCAGATTGCCAAGATGACCGATCGAGAAAAGGATTGAATTATTATTGTCATGAAAAGAAAGCAAAGGTCTCAGTATCGGTGAATTTTTGCAAAGGCTTAGATATATGATGGCTGTGGCAGCATAAACCGTATGTTGTTTTTTAAAGAATTGTTTTGGTTGCCAAATTATTTTAAATTCTGGAGAAGAAAACATTTTCATGGCCTCGTCGTGACGGTGCGCGATTCATCAGGCAGCTTCTGGTGGCGCGCGCCTTCCTTCTCCGTCGTCTCCACTCGCCTCGCCCATCTACAAGGGTAAAATAAGAAAGATAGAGTGGATAACAGCGAGAAAAACCATGAGACAATCAATTTATCGTTTGGTCGGGCCGATTGAGTAACAGGCACGGAGATGGCAGAATGTCAAAGTAGTGATAAATAGATATAAAACAAACTTCCCCAAAGAATCACAGCTCCTTACGAAGCAACATTTATATTTATATTTCCTAGCGTCTTCGTTCCGCAAAGCAAGTAAGAAAAAATGTCCTTAAAGTCATCTCGGGTGAAAAGCTAATGGCAAATTCCGTGCGTAAAAATGATAGATTGGCACAAAACCTGCAGACTGGCGAAATAATGATTCAGAATTCGCCAGTTACTAATCGGTAAATTTGTATTGTTGCACAGTGTATCCAGAGCGATAGTAGAGAGCATTTCTGTGCGGCAAATTCAAAATAATTTTGCACAAGAATTTCAGAATGTACACCATGCAGGTTACGCAAGGTGCACCAAATTATTCAAAATGTTTACACTGCACCAAACGTCCCAAAATTTCCCACCAAACTTGGCAACCTACCATTCAAAAGAATTTCAGAAATCACACTATTCATGTAACGAAAGGTTCACCAAGTAAGTTTGACATTGTAAAAATGCACCATATGTTTCGTCACTCGCAACAAATTCGGCAACAGGCCTCTCGATTTCGAAGAACGACTACTGGCGTTCTTCTTCGCGATCGAGAAACATTTCCAATAAAAATCTTTACTAGCGGGAGAAATACAGCATGCACAATAATTGTTACATATTAGTTACAATTATAATTGCTTCCCCAAAAGTTACCAAACGTGTCCCCAAGAGTTACCAAAAGTGTCCCCAAAAGTTACCAAAATGGTCCCTCTAAACGTCACAAAAAATTGTGCGCAAGTGTCGTGCGCGCAAATGTCTGTGCGCAAGTGTACTTGCGTGCAAATGTCTGTGCGCAAGGGTCCTTGTGCGCAAATGTCTTTGTGCGCAAGTGACCTTGTGCGCAAATGTCTTTGTGCGCAAATGTACTTGTGCGCAAGTGTCTGTGCGCAAATGTAGTCCACATAATATTTTAAATGGCCAAATGGAAACGCCACTTTATTTTTAGTGACCATTTTTAGTGAGCAGATATGTATACGGTGGTTCGCTAGAAAGGCGAGTTGATAAAGTAAAGTGATGCTTTTTTTAGATGATAGCTACTTGTTCTTTCTTCGAGGAAAAAATGTTTATTTTCTGAATGCATGGCGAGAGGGAGAGAGAGGGGAGAGAGAGAGGGAGAGAGAGGGAAAAAGAAAGAGAGAGAGAGAGAGAGAGAGAGAGAGAGGAGAAAGAAAGACAGAGCGAGATGTAGAGAGAAAGATATATGGAGAGAAAGTAAGAAATAGAGCAATAGAAACGGTAGCTATCTGCTAATAATAAGAGGATCAGACACTGATGCTCACTGATACGTCCTCTATTTGGACGAACCCAATTGTGAAAAAAATGTTCTCTCGCTATATGGAAATACCACATTTTTCCCCTTTTTTTGATGTGAACGATGGTTCTCTTTCTAGGCAACAACGCTGAATTGTCTTCTAATGCAAATATTTGAAAGACAGAGTATTACAGTTTATTTCGATAGAAGGTTGAATTTGGACGCTTCTCGATCCACGTTTTGATCTGCGGAATCGACTGAATCTTCTTCGAGTGATCCAGCACCTAAAAAGGTATTACCTATAGAAATTATGTTGTACGAAGTGCGTTCTGCATTTATTACATATATGTATGTATTTATATATATATTATATAAATTATATATATATGTATATATATATATATATATATATATATTTTATGTATATACCGTATTTTCTATATTAGTACCTCCGGGGGTACTATTTTTCAATGGAATTTTCAGAGAGGGGGGTGGGGGTTCTAATTGAGAAAATACGACAAGTGCTTACACACTAAGTCACTATCGAAACAAAGAAAAAACCTCCGGAAATGCGTCGAGGAAGCCAGGAAAGACTTTCTGAAGAGTTGCGACATGTTCTGCGACGAGAATATCGACAAAAGTGAGGGAGTCGCCGACCAAGAAACCGCTGCCCGACTTCTTCAGTTGGACAACGAGGAGCGGGAAGAACTTATCACGCGCCGGCTCACAAAACTCTTTCTTCACTGTTTCCTAAAAATAACCAACAGTTAGTGAGAATTGACCTAAACTAATTGACGATTTTTTTTATTTTAATATCTTGCGCTTATTTCCAAAGGGGCGGGGTTTTAAGCTATCAAAATAAGAAAGGAATGAAACGAGAAGTTGATGCAAAAATAAGAATGTTGGCCGATTTCAACAATAATATCCGTGTGCCTACACTAATTATAAGATATGAAATAGCAGGTATTCTTTGATAGAGAACTAAAGAAAAGCAATACCTCGTCTCCCTTATGCAATCCGATGTGAACGTAGAAATACTTGGCGTAATCTGCGTGGTACTCCTGGTACAAATCGACAATGGCATCCACCCACGCAGCATCGATGTCGCTCTTTCCAGCAAGGCCTAATTGAAAGAAGTCCAATCCGGTGGCCTCGCACCATAACGGTGTGATTAATTAGCCATAATGTTTAAAATGTATGAAAAGGAAAACAATTATATTTAAACAAGAAGAATACCGAATTGCTTCGCAAGATAACGCATAATGGCAGACGATTCGGGGACCTGCTTGCCATCCACTTCGAGCACAGGAATCTTTCCGAAAGACATCGCTAAATCATGTGATTTATTGTTGATATGCACTGTGTTTGTTACGTGTATAAAATACGAATGTATCACTACAATCAATGTGTTCATGTGTTAGTTAATGGTAAGAAGCAAAAAAAACCTTCCTAAACTTTTTTTCATTTCTGGCCAATCTTTACGTCGAATGCGACGATCGACAAAATCGACTCCGGCGTAAGCGAGAATCTGGCGGGGCGCTTCGCCACGGCCGCCATGATGCCAGTATGACAGTTTGTATTCAGGCATCCTGAGGAGAAATCTATTGTAATTGAAGATGCTGCTACAAGACTTGGAGGCACCTCCGGGGGCTCGAACCCTGGACCATCTAATCATGAGTCGACCTAAGACTAGCACTGAACAACATCTCATTTACGCTATCAACGTTTGCAACAAGAAGGCCGAAAATAATTAACTATGTAAGAAAAAAAGCAATAGTGGAAAAGAGGAAAACGCTTGGCAATCTGAGCCGGCCTTTTCATTGACCTCTCTGCGCGCAGCAAATCTATAACGGAAAAGAACCAAAGGAATCATGATAGAGTTATAAAAAATCACTAAGATCATATAGATGTAGGTACATACTATTTGATTCATTAGGAAAAATTTTTGAAGAAAAACAATTAGCGGAAAAATCGCTGCTTGACAACAGGAAAGTAGAGGATGTAAGCGGCGGCTGCCCCAAGCCATGCGCCCCTTTTCTCTCAGTCTTTCTCTCTCTCACTGTCTCTCTCTCTATATCTCTCTCCTCTCTTCTCTCTCTATCTCTCACTCTCCCCTCTTCTCTCTCTCTCTGTCTTTCACTCTCTCCCTCTCTACCTCTGCGTCTCCAATGTGGTAGAGTAACGCTGAGGGAAAAAAGCAATGTAAAGTATCAATGTTTGTCTCCAAACCACATGGCTGCCAGGGTGAAATCAAGGTCACTCGAACACGGCGCTATCAAAGTTCATACAGCTTAAATCTACAAATCAATGGAAAAAGACAAAAGAAATCAACAAGTGCACTCCGCCAGCGATGATATGAGGAAGAGAAAGGAAAGCGGAGAGAGAGCGAGAGAGGAAGAGAAAGTGAGAGAGAGAGAGGGAGGAAGAGAAAGTGAGAGGAACTAGAGAGAGGTGTGAGAGAGAAGGTGAGAGAGAGAGGGAGAAGGAGAGAGAACGAGAGCGAAGGGACAGCGAAAGAGAGAGAAAGAGAAGTGAGAGCGAGCGAGAGAGATAGGAGTAAGAGATTGAATGAAAGAGTGGACAGAGAGAGAGAGAGAGAGATAGAGAGAGAGAGAAATAAAGAGAGAAATATCTAGAACTAAGAAAGGAAACTACGAACGAAAACGTTCAAGTTTTCGCAACGACTGCAGCAGAGCTGGCAAAGAAGTGCGAAGAGATGTAAGATAGAACAAAGAAGACTAAGAATATTCTGTATTGTAATAGTATTGTTTATTTGCCTCTTTATTTCTCTCTCTCTCTCTCTCTCTCTCTCTCTCTCTCTCTTTGTTTCACACTCCTTCTATTGTGCCTGAAGCATCAATTGGCCACCCCGTTGTTAAGCCGCATATTATCTGATTGTGTTATTTTTCACGTTCTTCCAAATATTCTATTTTATAATCATTTGAACATGCAAGCCAACGATAAGTGCAAGAAGAATGAGAAACGGAGCATAGTGGACACACGAACTTAGGGACGATAATATTATTCCTAGATACATTTAACATAAATATATATTTTAATAAATATATTTTTTTTTCCAGTTTCTCTGCCACGGCTCTCCGGACCGCCTGCGCCAGCTTCGATCTACCTGAACGGCGGGACGAGCGTAGTGCGGCCGGATGGCAGTTTCGGCTGCCGCTGCCCGCCCGGCATGCGCGGGCAGCTGCGAGTTTTTTTTTTATATATTATCGCCGGACGAGAGAGAGTGAGAGAGAGAGAGACAGCACAGCGAGAGAGAATGAGAGGGAGAGCGACAGGACAGTGAGAGAATTTAGAGAGAGAGCCAGGAGAAAGAGCGAGAAAGAGAGACAGGAGTGCGAGAGCGAATGAATGAGTGGAAGGAAGTGTATAGACAAAGGAAGAGAGAGGAAACTTCGTACGAAAACGTTCAAACGACCTCAGCTGAACTGGCCAAGAAGTGCGAATTATAAGATTCAAGGAACAAATAATGTAAGAAGAGTATGATCCGGTCAGAGAAACTGAGCAAACGGTTAACTGAGGAACGAGAATAAGAAATCTACTTTGGTCAACTGAAATGATGAAGGGTTCGCAGTGTCACGGCCGGGGAGAAAGCCAAACGGCCAAACCGACATGCCAATTCGTCATCAACATTGCTCCATCTAATTGTAAGGAGAAAAACGATTTATCCCTACAATGAAATCTCGAAATCTTTTTCTCATGCCTTCCTATAGGATATATCCACTTAAAGATCATAAGGGAAAAACTCCAACAACGATCAGCTGCCCGATAACTAAACAGTACGATGTAAGCAATCCACAGAAATGGTGTTACTGCATCTCGCCTCTCTCCACAGAAAAAAAATCACCTTTTTTCTCATCCTGTTGTTCGAGAAAGAACCATAAAAGAACTCTTTTTTTCAGGCAGATTACTACGAAAAAAAGGCATCCCTGAGCAATGCGCCCGTCGAGTACCCGAAAATTAAGGCATGGGACACGTATTAAAGCCATTCGTTCGGTTGAGGTTATGTGTAACACAGAAACAGCTAAACAGTTGAGGTAATAACAGACCTTTCTCAAAAATATAGCCAATAATGCAATACTGCAAATTTCACGATGTGACTTGTCAAAGTACAATAATTCGGAGTGTGTCTGTGCATCCTTTAAATAAGCCAGCTGTCATGTCATAACGGCTGCAGGGAAACTACAAAATGTACTTTAAACCCTATTTTGTAGTTTTGGTGACGCTGAAAACGCCATACATAGCTACACAATGTCTGAATGAAAAATTGTCAAATCGTTCTTATTATTATATTTTGTGACGATAGAAGCTCGCCTTTGGACGCTTCTCGATCCACGCTTTGATCTGCGGAATCGACTGAATCTTCTTCGAGTGATTCACCACCTAAAAAAGGTGTTTCCTATAGAAAATCATGCTCAACGAAGTCCGTTCTGCATTCCTATAAGGAAAAAAATATATTTATTTATTTTTTCATGTGCCTACACATTCAAAACAAAGAAAGAACCTCCGGAAATGCGTCGAGGAAACCAGGAAGGACGTTCTGAAGAGTGGCGACGTGTTCAGCAATGAGAAGATCGGCAAAAGTGAGGGAGTCGCCGACCAAGAAACCGCTGCCCGTCTTCTTGAGTTGGGCAACGAGGAGCGGGAAGAACTTGTCACGCGCCGGCTCACAAAACTCCTTCTTCACCGCTTCCTAAAGAAATTGAATAGATATCTCCTTCGGTGGCAAGGACAGAGAATGGAGTGTGTATAGACGCAGCGACGATGAGAAGAGAGAGAGAGAGAGAGAGAGAGAGAGTGAGAGAGAGAGTAGAAGGGAAGACAGCCGGGTGAAGATGAAAAGAAGGAAGGAGGGAAGTAAACTGCCTAATAATAAGCTCACCGATTGGAGGCTTAAAGGAAGTATCCGGTGAATAATTCTACAGTAGCGCTAGAGAACGAGTTTGAATGCGCGCGCTCATAAAGTTGCCTGTCGCTCGGTCGAGAGAGCATGTGAAATAGGAGGGCGGCTCTGACCTACCGTAGCTAATTCTCTACCCGCCAATTTTCACGTTACTATTGCTCAGAATGTAATCGAAGAAAATTCGCTCAATCTTTCTGGATACATGTTTTACGCCAAGATGAACATGTTCATATAGAAAAAAACTTAGGTTAATTATTCCCCGGATACCTCTTTTAAATATTTTTCCGAAGTGGCGAGATTATCATTGGCATTTATACCAATTACGCAATAGCGAATCAAACATCATGTGGCTTGAAGGGGCTAGCAGATTAAAGAATGTTCGCCGATGTCAACTAATGATCAATATCATGCGTATACATACGCTAGCGAAAATATAAATTTTCTAAATATTTGATAACGAAGTACAGAATGGAATGGTAATCAACACCTCGTCTCCCTTTTTGAATCCGACGTGAACAAATAAATACTTGAGGTACTCTTCGTAGTACTCCTGGTACTGGTCGACAATGGCATCCACCCACGCAGCCTCGATATCAGTCTTTCCGGCAAGACCTGATTGTTAGAAGTCAAATACGGTGGCCTCGCATCCAGGGATGGCCGGCCCAGGGCCCCGGCCCCCGGCCCCCGGGGCCGGGGCCGACCCTGGGGGCCGGGGCCGACCCTGGGGGCCGGGGCCGACCTTGGGGGCCGGGGCCGACCCTGGGGGCCGGGGCCGACCCTGGGGGCCGGGGCCGACCCTGGGGGCCGGGGGCCGTGGATAATTGAATGAAGTTCGCCCCCCAGTTGAACAACATGAGCCAATTTATGATGAAAAGTGCTACGATTTATTTCGTATACGTTTCAGACGTACGAATTTTCTCAATTTTGTATGAACTTTTCCTCCGACGCAGAAATTTTTTAGAAAAATTTTAAGATTTGGGGCCGGGGCCTCCTTCGGGGCCGATCCCGGGGGCCGGGGCCGGGGCCGGTGCCTACCCTGGGGGCCGGGGCCGGATATTTTCGGCCCCCGGCCAGCCCTGCTCGCATCATATTCATATTAATTTTTTTGATTAATTAGCCAGAATTTATAAAAATTTACATAAAAATAGTATGTTTAAAACGAAGAATACCAAACTGCTTCGCAAGATAACGCATAATTGCAGTCGATTGGGGGATCGGCTCGCCATCCACTTCGAGCACAGGAATCTTTCCGAAAGGCATCGCTAAATCAAAAAAATTGTTGATATGCACTGTGCTTATTTGTGTATAAAATATGTTTCACTCTGATTAATATATCCATCTTGTTTGTTAAGAACATACTTTTCTTTATTTCCGGCCAATCTTTGAGTCGGATGCGATGATCGATAAAATCGACACCAGAGTAGGCGAGCATCTGGCGGATTGCCTCGCCTCGTCCTGGATGATTGTAGTAGGTCAATTTGTATTCGGGCATCCTGAGGAAAAATCGATTCATTTGTACATGGAGTCAGAGAAGAAGAAGAAGAAGAAGATAGAAGATGGGCAAAAAAGATGATGATGCAAAAAGGTTAGCAATTTGAAAAAAAAGGCCAAATGCTTTCGCATGGTCATTGCCAACTCTGTAGCACATCTGAAAGGGAAAGAACCAAAAGAAGCATAAGAAAAAAAGTAAGAGCATCTAGAAGTATGTACATATATGATTCATTCGGAAAAATTGTTGAAGTAAACCAATTTGTGGCAAAATCGGCTTGACTACTGGGAAGTAGAAGTTATCTTGCCTGGGGCCAGAACTAGCAGCCGATCGAGGCTGACGGGGCCACACCTCGAACGAACTCTCTCCGCTGCCGCAGAGTTCGCCGGAATCAGCTGCGCGGCGCTCTCTCTCTCTCTCTCTCTCTCTCTCTTTCTCTCTACTCTCTCTCTCTTTCTCTTTCTCTCTACTCTCTCTCTCTCTTTCTCTGTCTCCCTCTCTCTCTCTAGAATAGGGCGGCTAGGGACCACAAGAAGGTCACCCAAACCGACCATATCAATACTCAAATTGACAATGGGATGGAAAAAGACTAAAGAAATCAACAAATGCACTCCGTTATCGATGGTATGAGGAAGAGAAAGGAAAGCGGAGAGAGAGGAAGAGAAGGTGAGAGAGAGATGGAGAGAGAGAGCGCGACGGGACAGCGAGAGAGAGAGAAAGAAAGAGAGAGAGAGAGAGAGAGAGAGAGAGAGAGAGAGAGAGAGAGAGAGAGGAGAAAGAGCGATCAAGAGAGAGACAGGAGTGCGAGAGCGAATGAAAGAGTGGAAGGAAGTGTCTATTTCAAGAAAGAGAGAGGAAACTACGAAATAAAACGTTCAAACGACCTCGGCTGAATTGGTCAAGAAGTGCAAATAATAAGGGACATAGAACAACGAAGACGAATGTAAGAAGAGTATGATCCGGTCAGAGAAATTGAGCAAACAGTTAACTGAACGAGAATAAGAAATCTACTTTGGTCACCTGAACTGATGAAGGTTAAGGGCAAACCGGCAGGCGAATACGCCATCAACACTGCCCCATTTAAGGAAAACAACTATTTCCTTTATCCCTCAAGGACGTCATGTAAGACATGGACCCCTCCTCCCTCACTCACTCCCCACTTGTTATGTTTCTTTCTAGTCCAACTTTCATTTCACTTTTTTTCTTACAATTAGGTTGTTGTTGGAGATAGAACCATAAAAGAACTTCTTTTTATCAACAACAACAAAAAACACCGTCGATGAGTTTCTAAGGCAGATGCTCGTGATATTACAACGAAAAAAGGCATCCCTGAGCAATGCTCCCGTCTCGAGTATCCGAAAATTAAGGCATGAGACACGTATCAAAGCCAATTGTTCGGTTGAGATTATGTGTAACACAGAAACTGCTAAACAGTTGAGGTAATAACACGCCCAAGGCTCTAAGCCAGGAGCAGAAAAATAGGCACAAAACAAGTTATAACATGATTTCAGGCCAGCTGGGACGCGCCAAGTTTTCTTATCTTATCATTAGCCTAACACAACTTCCTTGGAACGCTTAATATGGAACAGAGTTGGCAGTAATAAGTATCGCAGAGCGTGACTATTGAGCAAAGAGCACGGCTAACTGGTATGAATCACACAGCTTCATAGAGCAAAAAAAATGTTGGAACCTGAGGGTATTCCTGGAAGGAACAATAAAACACACACGTAATCAGAGTAATAGCTCAGGAATGATTAAGGAATAGTGCTGTATTGCACAGATAACTAGACGACACTATGCGGTCTACATGTTCAGGTCTAAAAAGAAGAAGCAAGGGAAGGAACATCCAGCTACGATTCACCTGTCAACGGCAAAAAAAAAACAAGTTGTTTGGGAGCAAAAAATGGTAATGAAAAAACCACAACGCTATAAACGAATAACACGTAGTAAGATTGGAGGTAATTAGCAATGGAGAGGTTTGAAAGAAGGAGTAAAAAAACACTCAGGAAACAGTTAGAGTGCATTGGAGAAGGAGGAGAGAGATACGGGAAAAAGGAAATAGAGATGGTAGATCACATCTTGGCACTTTGCCAGCTGCTGAGGTTCTTTTGCTCTCTACAGTCGGATGTTCTGCATGAGAGCTTGTTGGAAGAGTAAACCATCGTCCACTTCATCGGGTGGCGCCTGTATAAAAGTCGTGGTGCAATAGAAGACATATGTATTTTGGGACCCTGACGTTGGCAAAAGAAATCAAAACAAATACCCTTATTTTTGGTCCTGACAATGGATAGGAAAAAAAGAAACCCCCCCCCCCCCACAATAGCAAGCATTCTCTAGCTATAGCCCATTTTCGTGAACTGTGCCCATTGTTTTCGCGAAAATTCCAAAGGCAAAATTGTTGCTGTTTTATACATGCCATCTTATTGATATTTACCAATATATTTTCTTTTGTATCTCGTTTAATAATTCATACTATGCTATTTCACTAGGTGCTGATAGAGTTTAAAGTTAATTTGATTAAACTGCCAATTAATTTAATTAAACTGCCATTTAATTTAATTAAAATGCCATTTAATTTAATTAAACTGCCAATTACTTTAATTAAACCGCTAATTAATTTAATTAAACTGTCAATTACTTTAATTAAAATACCAATTTGCAACAACAACCTACATGAACAACTTCGCCATCGATGAGCATCCAGCCTCCTCCAGTTCCTCCGTGCACTTCGCTCATGTGCTTGTAGATGTCGCTCTCCTTGTGAGACTGCAAAACGAAACAATAATATAAAGGCTGGATACATCTTTTTTCATTTATCCCTTAAGACAGGAATTTCTTGTTCATAAATACTGGATTGTAAAAAATGAGTCATGACCTCCTCAACAACCAAATACACAAGCGGACCTCTTGTAGGCATTTTAGATATCTTTTTACAATTTTTTTAGAGCCCAAATGCTAAGCTAAATATAACGCAAAACGCAAACGCAAAGGTAGGAAATGGACCATTTAAGGACGTAATCCTTCGATTCTTCGATAATAGCAATACTGTCTATAGGAGAGGAAGGCAGAAGGGGGTTGAGAAAAATCCTCTACTAACCGAGAAGCAGCAGATCCAGCAGAAGTGGGTGTGGCAGAAGGCACACTCCATGTGATTGCAGCCGATTTCCTGAAATTCGATTACGATACTTCTTTCTTTCTCTTTCCCCTCTCTATCAGCCTCCTTTCTCTCTCTCTCTCTCTCTCTCTTTTCTAATCTAGCTTTCTCTTTTTCTCTCAATCTTTCTCTCTCTAATCTCTCTCGCTTCCCCTTTTCTCTAGCTCTCAGTCTCTCTCTCTCTCTAGCTTTCCAATTTCCCTCTCACTCTGCCTCTCCCCTTCTCTCTCTGTCTCTCTCTCTCTCCCTCTCTCCATCCAACCTTCTCGATGACGACTGAGCATGAATGGTTGGGGCAGATGCGAACGGCGTCCTGGTCGAGAGACTCGCGCCACTGCTGCAGTGATGCCTCCACGTCGACTGCAAGAGCACAATTATAATTTATTAATTAATTGCCAAACAAAAAAAAACTTTGTATTATTCTTTTAAATAATTTCTAATATTTAACATTAAAACAATTATTTATTTTCTTAATTATTTCATCAACTATAATTTCCAAAACATAACTAATCTACTCTAAAATTGGTACAACTACACGAGCATAATTTGAACTTTTGAATAGAGTGAAGGAAAGCGATCCTTTTAGAACTCCTGAAGTCCTGTATACCCATAGCTATAGCACTCATTTCTCTAACCTACAGTACCCACACTGAAATATACAGTATACCTCTGAGTTTCTTGTAGAGTTCGCACGGCTCTTCGTGCGGCTCGAGGCCACAGTCGCCGCAGTGGTCGAGGGAGCACGAGCTGCACGCGACAATGTGCTCAGCGTTCGCGAGAAACGGCGGGTACTCGTCATCTGACAACTTGTCAAAGTAGACGACATTCGACGGCTCCTCCTCTGCAACGTCCTCCTCTTCCTCGTACGTGCGCTTCTTGTGCTGCACAAAAGGGCACCATCATTTTTTTTTTAATTTCTTTTCCTTCTTTTTACATTCACGAGAAAAGTTGAAACTGGAAGAGAGAGAGAGAGAGAGAGAGAGAGAGAAGGAGAGAGAAAGAGAGAGAGAATTGATCCAAATAATCGGATGGACACCTTTAAAGGTAATTTTTCACAACAACAAAAAAAAAGAAATATCACTTTCATTATGTATTTTACACATGGCAATTCTTCTGAGATATAACGAGCCACTAAACCACATATACCTAGCCAATATGTTCTGGCCCTATTCTGAAACCAACGTGGAGGGTTCGCCAAGTAGAAAGTAGCACCTCTTTCTGATCAGGCAGAGAGAGAGAGAGAGACAGAGAGCAAGAGAAGGAGAGAGAGAGCGCGAATGAGAGATAAAGAGCGAGACAGCGAAAGAGAGAGAGATAGAGAGAGTGAGAGCAGAGGGGAAGAGAGAGAGACAGACTCTTGCTAACCTTGAAGATCCCTTCGCAGCCGGGCCGTCTGCATGGGAACACATCGCTACCCTTGCGTATGAGCGCGGCAACCGCGGCTCGCACCAGCGGTGCGAGCTTGACCGCATCGCGACCGCGCATGCGTCCCTCATGGTCGCCGAGCAACAGGCGCTGCAAACATTTGCTGCTAGACTTTATTTTGATTATTATTATGATTATTATTATTATTTTAATTTAGCATGATTATTATCATTTATTACTATTATTATGATTACTATTTTATAATGGTTTTAAAAATGGCGCGAAAGGAGATATATGCCAGCAATTCAGAATGTTTGGACTACAGCTAACAAGTCTGCTTGTAAGTCTTCGTTCTTCTTCGTGTTCAACTAAATCATGAGAATGGGTGGCTACATCGATGAAAATGGCTCTTCAATTGCAATACTTTAGTCATCCGCTTGCGAATCAAAAGCGCCATGCCTTCATTTCGGACGAAATCTAAATTATTTTTGAACCTTGACTTTCCTTATATGTAAGACGGTTATTATCATTAATTATTAATAATAATAACAATAATTATTAAAACATTATTACAGTTATCATTATTATTGTTGGTAATTTTATCTTTAAATATTAATAATCTATTATTAGTGACTATATTTTACACTATCCCTTCTTACTCACTATGAAAATCAATACATATGATGGATAAAATATAATTGCTGATAGTGATAATGAATAGAATAGTCTCATAGCTACCACCACACTGACAATGATGTCTCCAATGGCCAGCTCTGCTCCGCATCCCTCGTGAAGGCATGCCAACGGAAGGGCGCGCGTCTGAAGTTGGCTAGAGACCTGAAGAACGAAGATACATAAAAAACTTTCATAAAAAAAATCATTATCATTACAAAGATATCTCTACTGTTGACATATATTTGTGTGCACTTATGGTATTTTTCCCTCATATATTTGTGCTGTCACACTGAAATATATATATTTCATGACCGATAAATAAATAAATATGCTACAGACTCACTTGTACCTAATTCTCTTAATAGAGCCCGTATCCTTTACTACCTGCAACCGTTCTTCTAAAGAACCCCCTGCCTTATTAGAGTCTCTTCTACTACCGTATCCTTCCTACCGTAACCTCTTCTCTAAATACCGTACCTGATGAGTGAGGCAGTCCATGCAGTAGAAGTGCCCGCAGGCTGCCAAGCAGTAGAAGTTGTCAGGCACCCGGCAGATGCACACGGGGCAGAGCTGTGATTAGGAATGATTCATTGCACCATTAAATGTTATGGTGATAGACAGTCACGAATTATAAAATAATGGTATGAAATTTCATTACAGGAGCGAGAGAGAAAGATACAGAGAAAGAGAGATAGAGAGAGAGAAAGAGAGACAGAAATGGAAAGAGAGAGTGAGACAGACAGAGAAGGAGTGGAAAGAAAAAAAAAAAAGAAAGAAAGAAAGAAAGAAAGAAAGAAAGAAAGAAAGAAAGAAAGAAAGAAAGAAAGAAAGAAAGAAAGAAAGAAAGAAAGAAAGAAAGAAAGAAAGAAAGAAAGAAAGAAAGAAAGAAAGAAAGAGAAAGAGAGAGAGAGAGGATAGAGAACAAGAGGGGGAGAGAGAGAAGAAAAAGGTTTTAATCAGAAACCTGTACAGGCGGTGCGATAGGAGTGTTCGGGTCGAGCACATCATTCTCGGGGGAGAAGCCATGAAGACGAAGCTCTCGCTCTGATGAAGAGCGCAACTGGAAAGAGAGAGAGAGAGAGAGAGAGAGAAAGAGAGCGAGAGAAAGGGAGATGGAGAGAAAGAGAAAGAGAGAGAGGGCGAGAGGGAGAGGAGAGAGAGTATTCAAAGAAATAGATAAAGGGATGAGTGAGAAAGATAGGGGGAGGATGTAGACAAAAGAAAAGTGACAAAGAAAGACTCACAATCAGAGAGAGAGAGAGAGAGAGAGAGAGAGAGAGAGGGAGAGAGAGAGAGATAGAGTGACAAAGAGAGAGAGAGAACGTGAGAGATAGGCATACAAAAGATTCCTAACCTTGTCGTCCAGTCGGTCGATGTAGTTACGGAGGTCTTCGTACGCCCCGAGACTTCCTTCGAAAACGAGAGTCAAGCTCTCCGGCTTCTCAGGGTGCAGTTGGATATTGCCTGAGTGAAGGAAGAGAGAGAGAGAGAGAGAGAGAGAGTGAGGGGAACGAGAGAGAGAAAAAAGAGAAGGGGAAAGAGTGAGATGAAACAAGAGAGAGAGAGAGTATTTTGCGAATAATGTTTTAAACACAAAAAAATTAAGCAGTTAAAAATGTTTCACATTTTAGCGCAAGAGCTATAACTTTAGCATCTGCAGATATTAAATTCTTCGTTAATTTTTTTTTTACTTTTGGTGGTGGCCAAATAAATTAGCATTGTGGATAGATAATACAAAAGAGGCGATTCAAGTTGATCACCACAGGGTCACCAATGAATGCAGAAGGGAGAGAGAATAGTAGTGGATATATAAATGCAATTATTATATTGTATAAAAGAGTAATAGAAATAAAAGAGAAATAAAGATATAAAGAAAATGGATAGAGAAGATGGATAGATGGATGGCAGACACCAGGATTAAAGGCTACTGTATATTTTAGTTAATAATCCTTCATTTTGGGCTTTCTTCAGCCATATCTAACCCTCTTGCCCAAGCTGCTTTCCATCGGCTCACTAGTATTTCTTCTTGTGATAAGAGACTGACCTCCAATGATACGCTGCACCTTCGGCAGAGAGGCGAATGACAGAGCGTTGCCCGTCTTGTACAGATACAGAGGCCAGCACACCGGCAGAGATGTCTTGAGAATGTGCTTCTTCCTGCCAAGTATGATGAATAGAAAGATAAGATCAAGGGGGTCTTGACCGGCAAAATCAAGAGGTCCTGGCAAGAAAGTCAGAAGATACTCTCATTCTTGGAGTCTATCACTTATGGAAAACTTTCTTTCTCACCGTAAATAAGAATTCCCTCGTTAATGATAGCATTGACTAGTTTTAAAAAAATTGATGGTTAGCAAGAATTTAATCAAGAAAGAGCAACAAAATGTATTAAACAATTTCAGACCTTAATTTTAACTTCAAAATAAATTAAATTTCTTTCTCTCCGCTGCAAACCTGTTCTTAGCAATCTTGCGGAGCTCGTCGTGAACGTGGATGCAGTCAGTATCGCGGCCGAAGAGTGTTATCGCCATGCCAATCAGGTTAAAGTCGATGATGACCTGGAAGTGGGGGGTGAGAGTTGAGATGGAGATAGATAAAAGAGAGGGAGAGAGAGAGAAGATAGGGAGAGAAGGAGAGAGAGGAGAGAGAGATAGAGAAGAAAGAGAGAGAGAGAGAGAGAGAGAGAGAGAAGAGAGAGAGAGAACGAGAAAGACACACACAGAGAGAGATGGGAGAAAGAGAGAGAGACAGAAGAGAGGGAGAGAGAGATAGAAGAGACGGAGAGAGAGAAAGAAGAGAGGGTAAGAGAGAAGAGAACGAAAAAGAGAGAGAGACAGAGACAGAGAAAGAGAGAGAGAGAGAGAGTGAGACGAAACAGTCAAGAGCCAGATTGCACCTGTGTCCTCATGGCCTTCGCCGCCACTCGCTCAGCCAATTCACGGCCGAATCTGGAATCATTTTTATCTATTACAAATAGATGTGCTACGTTATATATATATTTTTATTTAAAAAAAACTTGCGCTTAGCTCACATCTTCAAACCCCTCGTTAAAGCATTCAAAAGAAATAACTAATTAATTTTATTAATAATTTCGTACCACATTGGCCGCTTGTTGCATGACTCTTATCTTATATTTTTCTACGTAACAAAAAAAATCACTCAAGCAGCGAACAATTTCAATGAATCAATTCGGGGGAAAAACCCTGTAGAGTCTCCAAAACCGCATGTACAGAGATACGATTTCGAATGAGATTGTTGGTGGAAATGAATATTAAAGTAATGTCATTTCGCCTCACTCCATGTAGTTTTTTTAAAATTTAATTTCGAAAAAAAAAAAGAATTTTTAATTAGGTTGCCACTGTGCTATGCTTCAACTGTGGATGGAATGAGCTGCCGATAGTATTAGTATAGAAAAGAGAATGACAACAAAAAGAGCTTTTTCGTCTTTTAAACTTTAACTGTTCGCATAATCGTCAAAATTTTGGTTGGTAATTTAATTAGAATAATGTTGAAGCAGGGGTGTCAGACATACCCTTATGTTTGGTCTCACCAAAGCCCTACCCCACCACGTTTTTTTGAGTCCCATTAAGAGAGAAACAGCCAGCCCACCATGGGTTCCGGGCCCAATACCTCCTTTGCCACCTAAATCTTCTGCGCCCGCGACAGTGGCTTTTATTCCCTGACTAGTCTAGAAAAGAGAATGATAACAATAGCTTTCTCGTCCTTTAACTTTAGCTGTGCGTTTAATTATTCAAATTTTTGTTTTTAGTAATTTAATTAGAATAATAAACTAGGATAATTAATTAGGATAATGTTGATGTAAACAACAGCTAACCCTGTCAGTAGCCATCGGCGACCCTCTCCCTGCGTGCAGTCAATCCGCATGCCCTTCATGATCTCGGAAACACGCGCAGCTGTTGAGGCCAGGTAGCTGAAGAAGGGAGGAAGATGGTTGTGATAGTGGAGAGAGCACAACAACGACGGGAAAAAAATGAGGGAGCAGAAGAAAGGGATCGAGAAAAGGAAAGAGAGAGAGAGAGAGAGAGAGAGAGAGAGAAAGAGAGAACGAAAGAGAAGGAGGGAGAGATAGAGAGAGAGAGCGAACGAAAGAAAGAGCGAGAGTAGAACAAAAGAGAAATACAGAGGGAGATGAAGAGAGAGAGAAGAGAGAGAGAAGAGAGAGAGAGAGAGAGAAAGTGAGAGAGATAAGAAAGATAAAGCCAACCAACCTCATTGGGACTCCGATGATTTCCAATGCGCATTCATCGTCGCGGATAAGGTACTCCTTGCACTGATCGGCAGTCACATCGTGCAGTACAGCCCATTGCGACTGGAAAGAGAAAGAGATGGGGAGAGAGCGAGAGAAGGAGAGAGAGAGAGAGAGGGAGATAGAGATAAGAGAAAGTTCATCTATTAAAATAGTCTGGATCCCGACGGTTTAGACACCATTAGCGAACAACATCGCGAAATAGACAGTGAAGCCCAGTAGTAGCTACCCCACACTAACCAGTATATATCCCGTGGGTTGGACCCCAGTCAGTTCTGAGTGGGTCTTAAAGGACCCGACCAGTACTTCCCACA
Source organism: Allodiplogaster sudhausi (assembly GCA_945643635.1). Taxonomy (NCBI): domain Eukaryota; kingdom Metazoa; phylum Nematoda; class Chromadorea; order Rhabditida; family Diplogasteridae; genus Allodiplogaster; species Allodiplogaster sudhausi. Next base: position 5,890,462 of record CALZFC010000006.1, on the reverse strand, counting down.
ACTATCATTGCCTTTTCCAATAAAGGAGTGGGTCCTAAAGCCTCTGCCCCCTCCCCCACCCAACTGACATGATTGTCCGTGACGCTGTGATGCACGATACGTCGTTCGTCGTCAAGTATGACGCCCAGTTCGACAAGCTCCTCGTGATAGAGGGCGCGGAGAGCACGAGACATCACCAGGACTATGCGAGAGGAGATCGAGAGGCGGACCTGCAGAGAGAGAGAGAGGAGAGAGAGAAAGAGAGAGAGAGTGAGAGAGAGAGGGGAAAGGGAGGGAGAGATGAGAGAGGGAGAAAATGTTATAGCATTTAAAGAGCGCTCCAGAAGACAGCGAAATTTCAACGGGCTTATTTTTATTCGAAAACTTAACACCTAAAATGATATCGAAATAGAAATAAGCGTATTCAACAGAGATGCTAACCCCCTTGCGGTCCTCCCTGTACAGCTTGAACGGGAATCCTTCACAGCGTTTCTCGAGATTCTTCTCGAGCGCCTCCGTCAGTATGCCTTGTCTGACAATGATAAAAGAATACAATTATAATTGTAAGTACTCATACAAATTAGATGTATACATACTACTTGTTTCAAGCTCTCTTTTATGGCTTCACACATACTCAAAGTAGACGGTGGCCTTGTTGTATCCGCTCATTGCAGATATTCTCTCGTTCTGCACTTCAATTCGCCATGGCACCTGGTATTTCTGGCGCACCTGTAAAGGAGAGAGATAGTGAGAAAGGGAGATAAAGAGGGACAGAGAGTCCAAGAGAGCGCGCGAGAGAAAAAGAGCGAGTGAGAGAGAGATGAAAGAGAGAGAGAGAGATACGGATAGACAGAGAGAGAGAGAGAGAGAGATATAGAGAGAAATCACGAGAGAAAACTCTAACCATGCCGTAGGAGACGTCTCCCCAATAGCCAAGCTCTTGCACAATTTCGAACAGGCGATGGTTCAGGCCGTCTTTGAGTTGAGCGATCCGGCTGCATAGAAGTTTCTTTATATATATATTTCTGTCTACATTTTGGACATTCCATTTTAAGAATTAAAGGAGGGCGATCACCGAAAAATATTTAATGCATGTTCGAATTGCCGCGTCTGACCTGTGATTCCTCGCACTCTCATTCTCGCTTGCTATTTCGCCGATCGCACACACCCGCTGCGTAGAAATAGCACTCGCGAATGCGAGTGCGAAGGGTCGCGGCAATTTGAAAAATTACATACTTTTTCGGTGATCGCCCTCCTTTAACACACAACTTTAAAATTTCAAGATTAGTGAGGAAAAAACAGCTATACGATAGCCTCCCGAAAATTTGGTTTATAAAGCAAAAATATCACCTTTCTAGTCACTGCTTTTTTATAAATTTAATTAAACGACAGTAAATAATTTTCACGAGTTTTCGCAAATAAAACTTGCTTCTTAACTTAGTCATCATACTACAATAAAGGAAAAGATAAAAAAATATTCTCCCAAATAAATAGGTATATAAAAACACATATTGTTCATCATCATCATCATTATTTTTTTAATTGTTTCCTCAGCTAATTCTTTTAACCAACTGGAAATTTTTTTCAGATTGGATTACATCAATATTATAAAGCAAAATTAACTTCTTAATTTTCAATCAAATTTGACTACAATTTTATTATTTAAAAAATAAAATTCCTTTTTTTTCTTATTCTCCTCCACTAACACTTTATCGTTGACAAGCTGTTCCTGAGCCCTCTGCGGGCGGACGCCGTTCGGGTCTACCGTAATCTTGTTCTTGGCGATGATTTCCTTGATGTGCGCAAGTTCCTCGTCGTCTGTATGGAAGCCTCCCGCCGGAATGCTGAGCAGCAGCTGTCAAAGGTGCGGAATAAATAAGTTATCTTAATTGAATAAATACCGTTTTATACCTTTTTAACCGAATAAATTGTTATGTTACCTTGAATGGAATTAATACAGTTATTTATATTTCAAACGGAATAAATACTACTATTAATATTTTGAACGGAATAAATACATTTATTTATATTTTGAACGGAATAAATCAACTATTTATATACTGATTAGAATACGTTCAGTTATTTATGTTTTAAATAGCATGAACTTTAAAAGAAAACGGCAAATGCCGCCACTTCCCTTTTCTAGATGTCCTAAACAAAAATAATTACTCCGTTCCTATGTTAATCAATAGGATCAGTGATGGAAAAGTCCGGTGTATACTTCTTCCAAAACAGGATGTATACCATTTCTACACCGAATTCTGTGGGGGTCTGCTGTAAGTGCCCCGTTTCAGAATTTGAGCACTGTTCACCATTTGGTCCCACCATCATTCCTCTCCTGCCCTCACTAACGCAAGCGGTCGTCTCTGCCTCATAGCTGAACGAGCGGTCGGCCTTGACTGGCTTGATGGAGAATTCATGAGCGGAGAAGATGTCCGTCGCATAGCGGCGCTCTTTGACTGTTGCAGATTGCATGAAGACCTGTGGAGAGAAAAGGTTTCAAACTTTAAAAAAATTATCTTGAAACATAGCACAAAAACTCGGCAAAAACACCGATATCAAAAATTTGCAAAAAAATAAGCTCCCACAACCCCCGATCTTCTGGACAACTGCTCTTCTCTCCTGGGACTTTAAAATTGTTGACACTTCTGGGACATTTCAAATTGTTGAATTTTCTAGAATTTGCAAAAAAAAAATAAGCTCCCACAACCCCCGATCTTCTGGACAACTGCTCTTCTCTCCTGGGACTTTAAAATTGTTGACACTTCTGGGACAATTCAAATTGTTGATTCCCCTGGGACATTTAGGATTGCTGCCTCCTCTGGGACATTTAAAATTGTTGATTCCCTGGGACATTTAAGATTGTTCACTCTTCTGGAACATTTACAACTGAACAACTGACAGCAACTCTGAACATCGGCCTACGCTTCCACGTGAACTCGGCGGTGGTCTCCTTGAGGGCAATCGCGCATTCCTCACGGCAACCCAGCAGCAACTCGCGAGGAGCAGGCTTAATTACGCGTTAATTAAACAATTGATTAATTGTACTTATTAATCTCTCACAAGTATATATTATTAATAATAATAATAAATAATAATTATTATAATTAATAAATAAACAATAATAATGACAGTCTTAATAAATAATAATAATAATAATAGTAAATAGTAAATAAGAAATATCGATAAAAATAATAATACTAAGCTCGATAAAAAAAATTCATTGTTGTATTTCAGCAACTTTGACAAGCGATGGATGCCTCTCGACTGCTGCGGCAGCTGCCTCCGGGCGCTCAAAGTCCAATTGGATCAATCCGGCCGTCTCATGATGCTTCTCCTAAACATTTTTGGGATTGGACAAATGCTCATAAAGACAACGAGAATAGATAACATTCATAAACATTTTTGAGATCAGACAATATTTTCATGAACTTAATCGAGATATATTTCTTCGTATCCTTTTTTTTATCGTTTGTATTCATCTATGGCTAGTCAGCATTAGGGTCAAGCTGAATAACTCTTTGTCAACTGTAATTATATTATCTACTCTATAGATATATTTTAGTCAATTAGAAAATCCTAACCTTGCGCCACTTGATGCCTCCTTCAGCGTTCTCCTTTCTGAACTGGCCGATGTCTCTCTCGTGCACCACAACTGAGGTGAACTTCTCTGGCTGAGCACTCTTCTCTTCCTTCTCCGGTAGGCAGTTGTAGCGGACGTAGAAGAGTGGAGATCGTGCGAATGAGGATGACTGCTGGCCACGCCCATCTGCATACACTGGTGGCGGGTTCACGGGAAGTCGCGCACGTGGCGGCGGTGGGTCGGCGAAGCCGCCAAGCTTTCTTCTTCTGTTCACTGGAAGACCGGGGGGCGGGAAGAAGCCAGGAATGGGAATGGGCGTGCTCTGCGGAGGCCCCGCCCCTTCCTGGATTTTCGCCGCCACCAACTCCCCGCCGCTCCACGTCTCCAGCACATCGATAGGCACTCCGCCGGCACCGAGAAGAAGCTGGACAGAGAAGGACACGAGTTAACGGGGATTTCTTTCCCGTGGGAACGGTTCTACAGTCATCAAAAACGGGCTATTTCAAATCATTGCGCTTATGAAGAGAAGAGTGAGACAGACAAAACTGGGCCGTGACATAGGAGAGCAATGGCTTAAGTCTAGTGTAGCTTCTTTCTTTCTATCTCTCACTCTCTCTAACACTTTCTCTCTCTTTCCCCGCTGAAATCAGAGAGAGAGAGAGAGAGAGAGAGAGAAAGAGAGAGAGAGAGAGAAAGAGAGAGAGAGAGAGAAAGAGAGAGAGAGAGATAACAAACCGATAGATTCGTGTTGGGAATGGCGATTTCGATTTGATTGGCCAGCTCCTTCTCCTTCCTTTCTCTGCCGTACTTCATCGTCTCGTGCTCCAGCTCACGCTGGTAGTTCGTCTTGTCCGGAGCGCTCAGCTACAACAAGAAGAAGAATTTCATTCATTCTTTGAAAATCCGTAAATACTTGTTGATATTATTATTAAATAAATTATTAAATAAACTATTAAATAATATTAAATAAAATCCGATTTCTATACTTTATAAAAGGAGGAAAAGGACTGCTCTTTTTTCAAATTTAAAATACCTTTCGCATATCAAGATTATTTTACCCCAAAAATGGGATCATCTCAGCATCTTCAATAACTCCTCACTCCTCTCTCTCTCTCTACCTGTTACTATCTCACTCCCTTCTCTCTCTATCTCACTCTCTTCTCTCTCTCTCTTCCTCTCTCTCTCTCTGCATGCTACTTCCCACTCTTTTTTCTCTCTCTCTCTTCCTCTCTCTCTCTCTGCATGCTACTTCCCACTCTTTTTTCTCTCTCTCTCTTCCTCTCTCTCTCTCTGCATGCTACTTCCCACTCTTTTTTCTCTCTCCCTCTTCCTCTCTCTCTTTCCCTCTTCTCTCTCTCTCACTCACTCTCTCGTCCTCTCTCTCTCTCTCTCTCTCGTTCTCTCTCTGTCTCTCTCTCTCACTGACCAGCACTCGTCGAAGTGGGTCGTGTTCGTGTCTCTCGACCTTGATGGCGTTCATTCTGCCCACATCAGTCATGCCCGCTTTCTCTCGATCGAACTCTTCCCTGCCGGAGGGGCCAAACGAGTTGACTGCATACGCGCGCTTTCCACGTTCCTGCAATCAAATCGAAGAGAATAATTTAAAAATTAAAATGTAATGCCATTTAAAAACCTAAAATTGGACAAAATTCGACTGTGTTCACTGTTTCATATTCCGTATACATATATGATAAAATAAAAAAATAAAATGGACAAGTTAAATATTGGTCAAAAATAGATGCAAATTGAATAATATTGCTCAAAAATAGAGACAAGTTAGACAAAGAAAAGAAGCAAAAATTAAGCATTTGGTTAAAACTAAAGTTGACGAACATAGAACTCATAGACTGTTCCCTCGTCCGGCAGCATCGCATCCCAGTCAATGTCGGGCGACTTCGGCTTCTCTCCTCCTCGGCCATTTGTTGCTGGCGAGTTCTCCTCGTTCAGTTTGATCTCTCTTCTGCTCCCGATCTGCAACAGGAGAAGATGTTTTTATTAGTTGTTTTTTAAGATTTTATATTATACATCTTAAGGCCAACTTCTGCAACATTTTACCGAAATTATATACCATTGGTATACGGTATGTGAGCGGGAAATTTGAATTTCAAATTACTATGCTAACCAGCGAAAGGCATCTGTAGGCGGCATTCGGGGACGGTTGGCGGCGTAAGAACTGCAAAGTACTACATAAAATTTTGTAGTTAGGAATAAGAAAATAATAAAAATTTCTTAAAATTACCATTTACTACTGCCAAAAAATAAAGGCCTACAGTACTCCTAGAAGCAACAAGAGCTACAGAAGCCATAAAAAGGGCCAGAGCTACAGTACTCAGAAACAACCAAAAACAACAGTACCCCGAGAAGAGATCGTGCCCTGTCCTTATCAATTCGTTCCTCGTCATAAAAGTGCGCTTCTTGAATACGGTAAGACTTCGCCGGTCGTTCGACCTTCAAGAGAAGGGAAATCAAGCAAGCTTGACAACATTTTCAAAGACAACAATTCCTATTTTTTTCTTTATTTATAAATAAATAATTTTAAATACGTTCATTTATTCTCTTCGCTGATGGTGAGCAGCGTGTACTGCTTGAAAACATTGTAAAATTATCAGAGGCTGAATTTTGTTCTTCTCTCACTCTCTAGAAAAATTCGCTGACTGCTCATCTAAAAGGTGAAAAAAAAATTATTTATTTTAATGTAGAATCCCTTTGGCAAACCGCCAAGTTTTCTTCTCCTCCTGTCGGGAGGCAGCATACAAACTGACCATTTCCACATGAAGGTAGTCATCACCGAATTGCTCCTCCTCTTCCGTCTTCGAATTCTGCTCCACCAATTGCTCGAAATTGTCGATGCATGGAACAACATCGGCCTGCAAAAAAATAAAATAAGGTTGATAATAATGTCCCAAAGACCCGAGAGGACCTCCCCCTATCTCTTTCCTGTTATGTTTAGTAGTCGCGTAAAGTGTTTCGGCGGATCTTTATCCATTCTTCATGAACAATTACTGAGATAGTACTGTCCATTTAACAAGCCCACCAATAAGCCCTATCCTAAAAGGTTTTTTTCCCAGCAACATTTTAACAGAAATTCCGCCGTTTTCGTTGAACTCAGCCCTGGTTTCCGGGCACCAATGGGTTCTTTCTCCACTCTGTTTACTTGAGTCCTAGATGGGGGTAGTATTCCTAGGATCTCCTCTCTCTCTCTCTCTCTCACTCTCTCTAACAATAAAAAGTGGAAACGCCCATCATACTGACCACTGGTGCTCCGAGCGCCGGGAAGTTGTGATCGTCAAGGGAGAGATTGCTGCGGCGACGTCCGAGCCTTGTCGGATTAGGCAGAAGAGGCGGAGGCGCCGCAATCTGGTCATGGCCTTCGTCGATGTGACGGCGAACCTGCGAAAAAGCGGAATATTTTTTTTATTAATAATAATCCGCAATAATTAACATTTTCCTTATTATTATTATTATTATTATTATTAACTAAAAAAATATTTATGATATCATCAACTAAAAGACATGATATTACGGTAGTTATGATCAGTAAAAAAATTATGCATAACCGTAATTTATATTTAAAAAAAAAAAAAACAATTTATAATGATGTAGTAAATATTAGAAAAAAAATATACAACGGCAGAAATTATTAGCAAAAATATACATTACTGTAGCTATTATTAGCAATACGAATGCAAAGATTACTCCAGTTACAACTAGCAAAGAAAAAATATTCTAATGCAGTTATTATTAGAAAAAAAAACACGAAAAAAAAGCTAGCTTGTTCGACATTCTCGAATCGTACAAGGTGTTCGTTGATTGTTTTTAATTAATATGATTTTTTTATTTAATACTTTTATATACTTAATGATACAACACTTAATATAGCATAAACCCAACACATCTTCCAGCAAAAAGCAAGCAAAACCTCTCTCGGTTCGTTGCGATTGTTCCTGTGGTTGTTGTTGTTGTTGCGATTGCGATTGAAGCGATGAGCCGGTAAATGGCGCTTGAAAGCACTTTTTCAAAGTTGAAACATATTTAAATGGTATTTGGATAATTCAACCAATTACTTAATTGTAAAATCGTGTAACTTAATAAGCAACCTTCGCAAAAAAAAGTTCTGCCGGTATTTTGTGAACTTGGAACTTCAGATAAAATATTTTAGAAGAAAAAAAACAGTTTTTCCATGGGGTTTTGGAAGGAATTTACTGGGATACCAGCTAAATTCCGTCGCATTTAAATTGCAAATTCCCCCGTCCTTTAAATTTTTTGAAGGAAGGAAGTCATGTAAGCATTCCTCTTCTCTCTAATTCCCACCTCGGGCCAAGCAGTTGCGTGCGGCGGCTGCCCGTCGCCTGCCGGATGCATAGTTCTCGGCGGCGGCGTAAATGAGAGTGCTCTGAAAGGAGAAACAAAACTCAATTTTGAATTCCCGCGCTTTTCTATATAGAAAATATAGAATACATGTGGAACGCAAACAAAAAATCGTCCAGAGTTCAAGCTGAAGATCGAAATCATCATGACGCAATCAGCATAATGCGCCCGAGCATAAAGAACAAACAAAACATACGGAAGACTCAAACTACTCGGCAGAAAGCGCTCAAATATACGCGGAGCAGAATAAATAAAAACAAATCTAAATATACGAAGATTTCAAAACACACATTTAAAACAGATTTTTTGTAAAGAACGAATGGAAAGACCAAACAATAACACATATACAAGCGAAGGCTTCACAAAACATTTCTTGAATTGTGGACCGGGCTGTTAAAGAAGCGGAGAGGAAACAACATACAAAAAATAAACACACAAGCCAGAGCAAGCAGCCACCGAGCTGATTTCGCAAAATGAATGCGAAATGATTTCGAAGGCTGGATCAGCTGTGATCGCGCGGAGGGAGTTACCGTACTACCAATGTTGGTTAAAAAGTGTTCGATAGCGCGTGCGCTGGGTCGTAATGCTAACTTAGAGAAACATGTTCATTTAAAAATTTCAAAAAAAAAGTAGTGGATTAAGAAGAGGATGATAGTATAAGAAATAAATAAGTAAAAAATATTGTTGTGTGTCTCTCCAGAATCGAGAGCCAAGGACGCACACGTGTGGGTAGCCAAGGCTTATTGTTAGAAGAGGAGAGAGAGAAAGAGAGAGAGAGAGAGAGAGAGAGAGAGAGAAAGAGAAACGACAAACATGCATAGATAGATGACATTCCACGCAAGAAAAATTATATATCGAGTGTAGCGAAAGAAAACATCCCTCGCTCCCCAATCGGTAATTTCATAGAAATTACAAGAGGAAATAACAAAGTACGCTTTTAGACAATACGATACATCATGCCAGAAAATCTCACATTTTGGGATTATGGCTAAACTAATTGTAAACAAAAAAATTTTCGCATAAAGGTGTTGTCAGAATGAAAGAGGTTGATCGCGTGGGAAATAAATACAGAATTATGCGTATGACATAGATGGCTACAGAACGACATCGAAAGTGTCACTCTGCAAATAAGAGGACATTGCTGATTAGAACCACCAGTCAGTTTATTTTCAAATGGAGCCATGCATTTCGCACCCGCACTTATTGTTAGCGGCAGTGAATGAAACTGCTCATTGTAAGTACATAATTGGCTCTCTTGTTTGAGGATATTCCTAATAAAAATATCAGTAAAATTTTCAAACATACATATGCTTTTAAGCTTGATGCAGCCTGATTGCGTGAATGCCTCTCTTTCTCTCAGTGTTTCTCTCTCTCTCTCTCTCTCACTCTGCCTTTATCTCGCTCTCTCTTGTTCGCTCTCTCTCCCTCTCACTCGATCTGTCTAAGAATGCCTCTTTGTCTCTCAGTCTTTCTCTTTTTCTACAATTATCTTGCTCTCTCTCGTTCGCTCTCTCTCTCTCTCCCTCTCTCTCGATTTGTCTAAGAATGCCTCTTTCTCTCTCAGTCTTTCTCTCTTAGCCTTTATCTCGCTTTCACTCTCTCATTCGCTCTCTCCCTCTTTCTCTCTCTCTCGATCCGTTTAACTGGCTCTCTGTCTCCCTCGCTCTGTCTCTCCGTCAACCTGTATCTCTCGCTCTCTCTCTCTCTCTCTGAAAGATAACTGATCGATAAATTGTTGATTATTTTTCTGGAATAGAAAAACGAGAAAAATCAAAAATCAACGAAAAAAATTTTAAGTGAAAATTCATCACTTCCAATTTTCAACTTTCCGGTGGTTTTCGAACGATGTAAACGTCATAAAGGCTCATGCTACGATTAGGTACCGGTGATCTGAGATTACTGTAGTAAATTTCTAACAAATTACAAAGACAAAATAAGTAAGTAAAAGTTAAACAAATTGTTGCGTGTCTCCAGATTCGGATCAAACGGGGCGCACGTGTGTGATTAGTCATGGCTATGGCTAAGGCGGAGAAGATGAGAGAGAGAGAGAGAGAGAGAGAGAGAGAAAGTACAACAAGTGCAGCTACAGGACAATCTACAGAACAAAAATGATATACCGAGAGTATCAAAAAAATTCCCTCGGTTATCAATCGGTAAATCAATAGAAATGACAACAGGAATCAACAAAGTAGATTACAGAAAATATCAGATTATGAGATTATGGTCAAACTAGTATCAATTTTCTCATAAGGATGCTGTCATAATTACAGCGGTTCATCGCGTGGGAAAGTAATACAGAGAATTATGTTAATAATTAGGCAAGTTATTTATCGTTAGCGAATACATCGTATAGCGAAACCTTGGACTAGCAAAATATTATATTTCATCCTTCAAATTTGAGTATGATCAGAACCACCAGCAGAAGTCAGTTTGTTCTCCAAAAGGCGGCAAGAATGAAACCAGTCACTATCATCAGTACATAATCGCCATTTTTTCAGAGGGTATTCGTAAAAAAAATATCCGTTAAATTCGCATACATTCATGCATACATACATACGTACATATATGTTTGATGCAGGCTAGAATGCAGGACGAAACTTCTTTTTTTCCTTTTTCTGTGTCTGCATTTCTTCAGTGTGTACTTTGCGGTTTAGAAGAATTGCAATTTATTTATAGAGACCGATGGATCATTATATTCAAGGATTGAGTTTGCAAGCAGATTTCCGCTTTTGAACAATACAGTACATGCAGAAAATAACACATGTTGAGATTATGGCTAAACAATAAATTTTCGGACAAGGGTGCTGTCAGAATTCTAGCGGCTCGTCGCTGGGGAATCATTCTAACAATTATGCAAGTTATTTAGCAAATACCTTCGCTGCAGTCTGGAACGAGGAACAAAAGTGAGCGTTTTGATCCTGCAATGAGAGGACGTTGCTGATGAGAAGCACCAGTCAGTTTGCTCTCCATGGGACGCATGCATTTAGAACGCACTTACAATTAGCGACAGTGGATGAAATCATGAGTACATTATAAACTTTCTTGGCAGAAGATATTTGTAAACAAAATTCTTCCTGTTCAACATTAATGCATTTGTTTTTCGCAAACGAAAGATTGGTTTTAATACTTTTCTGACTACGAGAATAATACTGAGAATATTTTAGCTGCATCTTTGGTTCTCTATCTCTCTCTCTCTCTTATCTCTTCTCGTTGGTGTCTAAATCTCCGCTGTTTAATTCCTCTTCCAATCTCTCGCTCTTTCGATCATACTATCTCTCTCTCTCTCTCTCCCTCTCTCTTTCTGGCCCTCTTTCCTCCCTATGTCTCTCTCACTTTGTCGCATTCCAATCTGTAAAAAATCACAACAGGAATTGACAAAGTAGATTACTAGCATATTCGCTCGTTTAAGCAATACAGTCATTACATGCAAAACATTTTATATTTTGAGGGTATCGTTTGACTATCACTTTTCATGCTGTCAGAATCCATTCTGTGAGCAAGAAATTCAGAATTATGTAATGAAGTAGGCAACCGAAGCGGAATCCAGCGTGTCATCCTGCAAATAAGAGTACTTTGCTGATGAGAACCACCAGTCCACCCTCTTATTCTCTAAGAATATTCGATTAGCGGCAGTGAATGAAACCACTGATTGTCAGTACATAATTTGCTTTCTTGGCAGAGGATATTCGAAAAAAAAATTTACGTAAAATTGGCATACATACATATGTATGCTTTCCCCTTTCTGTTTGCCTTTCTTCAGTGGCACTTTGCGCACTTTGTAAAGAGCCAATTGCAACATGTGATTTATCAACAACAAAAAAGACCGAGATACCCTGGCAAATAGAATAATTTAACTCACGGTTAGCATTCAAAGCAAGGGGTCAGTCAGCTTGTTAATGGGGCTTCAGTCAGGGGGATAATTGTGATTTCTGATTTGGACGACAGCGATGAAGATTTACGAGGACCGCCAGGACGTTATAATAAGGTCGGTAATGTTGGTGAGGGCGAACTCACGGTCTTTGTTAATATAACCAATCTCGAGGGGACCGTAGCTGCAAAGAAGAGACTTGCCAAAGAAAGAGTGGAAGGGAAGGAGAGAACGGAAGAGGAAGAAGAGAAAGAGAGCGAGAGATCTAGAGACAAAGAGAAAGAGAGAGAAGGAGAGAGAAATGAGAGAGAGAGAGAGTGAGAGAGAGGACTGCAGAGATGGAGAGAGAAGTGGGGAATGAAGAATGTCAAAGTAACTGACCTGTTCTTTTCTCAGCACAGATCCTCATCCTTGTCATGCACCTAGAGAGATTGAGATAGAGAGCGAGAGACAGAGATTAGAGAGAGGGAGTGAGGGAGAAACGGAGGAAAGATAGATAGAGAGAGAGATCGAGAGAGTGAGAGAGAGAGAAAGGGAAGGAGAGATAGACAGAGGATTCTACTAACTCCTCTAAAATTCATTTCGTGTTTGTTTAATAATGTATGATATTTTTCCATCTTTAAAAACTTAAAACTTTTGTGCATAAGCAATCTCAATTTGTCGTGATTCTCTCATTCTTTAGTGAAATGACGTCAGAAATAGAATCTCGACGATTCATTTTTTGCCCTCTTAATTTGAATAAAGAAACTTACGCCGGTCGCGCAGGTGTAGCACGTGTACACATTGAATCTTTGAGGGAAAATTGCCCTCGCCCTTCACAGTGAGAGGTGACCTGTCCGCTGCTCTCTGCCCCAGTCTACCCCCTCTTCTCTTGCGTCTCTCGCGTACCACGCTCTCTACCCATGGCCCCTCCACCCAAACGCCCCCACGTCTCCACCTCTGCCAACTCGTCTCCGTCCGCTTCCACGCCTTCCCCTCCCGACGTCAACATCCAGAAGATCGTCAGCGACGCTCTTGGCTTCGCGAACGGGCCTTCGCCGGCCGGGATGAACAAGCAGACATGGGAAGGTATGTCCAGCTTGCTCATTCTCATGTCTACCACCCTTGAAAAGCTCGCTGTCATGCTTCCCTCTTCCTCTGCTCCCATGTCTGTCTCTCTCCCCCGGCCTGCCCTCTCCTTCGCTGGCCCTGGTGTCTCCTCCTCCTCCGAGTGCCCTGCTGAGCGCCATCTCCGGGAGCGCTCCCTCGTTGTGGTTGGCCTCCCGGAGTCCACCTCTGGCACACCCTCTGTTCGCGTTTCGGAAGACAGAGCAAGTGTCTGCTCGCTTCTGGATGCCCTGGGTGTCGAAGCCCACCCCCAGACGATCTTCCGCATGGGCCAGCGCAGCACTCTCCCCCGTCTGCTTAAGGTCCTGTTGCCTACGCGTGGGCACCTCATGCAGGCACTGAAGGCGGCGCCCTCTCTTCGAGGCCACTCCACGTGGTCCAAAGTCTTCGTCCGCAGGTCGATGACCGAGGAAGAGCGGCGCCGCTTCCAGAGAGACCGCGAGCACGCGACCTGGCTCAATCGCACTGAGCCAGGCGTGTGGACGATCTACCGTGAGGAGATCTGGAAGAGAAGCGAGATTGCCGGAAAACGCCGTCTCTCCATCCAGACTCCCCTTCCAGACCCTTCCTCGGCTACAGCGTCCTCTCCATCGACCATGGGAAACTAAGTCTACAAGGATCCAGTCCACCCCAACTATCAGTTTCCCCCTCCCCCGTCCTTTCTGTGTTTTGTTTAATGCACGAAGCCTTGTTAATAAGCTTGCCGATCTCCATGCTTATCTATCTATTACCCGCCCTGATCTACTTTTCGTAACTGAAACTTGGTTAAATTCAAACATTTTGGATAGCGAAATCATAAGGAATCTTCCCTACTCTTTATTGCGCTCCCATCGAAAGGGTAAACGTGGAGGTGGCGTGCTTATTATGTATAGAAACTCATTAATTGTGTCTCCTGTCACTGTTAACCGATCATCCTGTGACGTCCAGGCCATTGATCTGCATTCTCAAGTTGACTTTGGAATCATTCGCTCAGTTCTTGTCTACCGCCCCCCGAATACATGTGCTGCGTCTAATGACTCCCTTTTTGAGAACTTGTAGGAATTATTAGCTGTCCCTCAACCATCAGTCTTATGCGGTGATTTCAATATGCCTTTTAATTGGAAAGATCTCTCCTCGACTAAGGGTCAGAATAAGCGGCTTGTAGATTTAGTAAATGATCTCTCTCTCTCACAAGCTGTCAGTAGTCCTACACACGGGTCTAACATTCTTGATTTGGTCATAAGCACCCAAGGAGTAGTAATGTGCTGTGAAGTTACTGCGCCTTTTAGCAGTTTTGATCACTCATCTGTCTCTTTCTCTCTCTCTTTCTCTTCTCCCCTGCCGCTGTATGTTCCCTCTCTTGACTACCGCCGCTGTAACTTTGACCAGCTCTCTATTGCAATTAAATCCATTGACTGGTGCTCTTGTTTCAACGACTTTCTTGATGTTGATGATACTTTACAGCAGTTCTCCTCTCCCTTGTGCGAGAAACCACTCCCGCTAAGAAGGTAAAATTGCACGCTGACAATTACCCTCCCTACATCCGTGCACTTCTGCTACATAAAAATCGCCTTTTCCCTAAACTAAACTGTCTTCCTGTTAGAATTGAGTATGAGCGTGTGTGTAATAAGCTACAGCGTCTCACATCGAAATTTCAAAAGAACTCGGAATCGCGCTTTTTTGCCTCCCCTATCAAGCTTTTCCAGCATGTTTCTGCTAGTCTCAAAAAACGTCCCCATATTGGCTCGTTCTATATTAATAACAAGATAGTTTCATCGGATAATGCTAAGGCAGAAGCAATTGCATCTTATTTCTCTAGTGTCTACATAAATGATAATGGCATCTCTCTTTCGCCTTCCACCCGCATCCTCCACCCTCTTCCGAATTTTATTATAATGCCGCAACAAGTAGCATTCCACCTAAGACGTCTCAAACCATCTTGTTCCCTCACTTCCGACTCTATCCCTTCTATCATTCTCAAAAACTGTGCGCAAGTATTGGCTGAACCACTAACAATAAGCTACATCTTTAATTTCTCGCTCTCTCTAGGCCAGGTCCCATCTAAATGGCGCGAAGGTATAGTACTCCCAATTGATAAGGTAACTTCCCCGTCCTCACCGCAAGATTTCAGGCCAATAACAATTACCCCAGCTGCATGCAAGGTTATGGAAAGGTGTCTGATGTCTAAAATATTAAAACATTGCCAGAGATTTAAACTTATACCAACTTTTCAACACGGATTCGTCAAGGGGAAATCAGTCGTGACTAACTTGCTTGAATCCTCTCAGTTCTGGAAAGGAGAAGTCTGTTCTAACCGATCTGTCGATGTCCTTTATTACGACTTTGCCAAGGCATTCGACAAAGTCTCAACTCCTAAATTACTTACAAAGCTCGAGTATCTTCGTTTTCGAGGAAACTGGCTAAATTGGTTTGAATCATTTCTCAACTTTAGAACATTTCGTGTCAAAGTCAATGATTCTCTCTCGTCTGTCTATCCAGCCTCTTCAGGCGTCCCACAAGGATGCGTACTCTCTCCTCTTCTGTTCAGTCTGTTCACTTCTGATCTACCCTTGGCTCTTTCTCATCTGCCTCTCGTTAAAATCTCTCTTTTTGCGGATGATATGAAACTTTTCACATCTTTCGACTCTTCAACCCAAGGAATGGCTCTCGCAGGCAACAGTTGCAATCCAAAATTACTGCCAAAATATGCAGTTGGAAATCGCACACAAAAAGTGCGTCGTTTTGCACCTAGGCAAAAAGAATCCCTGCCTCCCCTACTTCGTTTTTCATAGATTTCCAACTCTCTCTCACTCTTCTCCATCTCGCACTCTTCCAGACTCTTCTCTAGCTTTCTCTGTCGCTAGTGAAGCTGTGCGAGATCTAGGCGTTTTAGTAGATGACAAGTTATCCTTCAATGAACACATTAAATTTGTATGCTCTAAAGCCCTTCGATTAGTCTATGCACTCTTTAGAATTCTAAAGTCTAATATCTCGCAGCATTACATTCGTGCTTATAAATGTTTTGTTCTTCCAATACTAGAATTTGCATCACCGGTATGGTCTCCTTTTAGAATTATGGAAATTAGATCATTAGAGAATGTTCAAAAAGTTTTTAGTAGATTGCTATATGTACGTTGTAACAAGTTCCAGATCAATTTTAGAAATATTCCATCATACGTTGACCGACTAGCTTTATTCAATTTGGTATCTCTTTATCGTAGACGAATTGAAATCGATCTCATTACTGCTTATAAGTTATTGCATATGATTTTGTCTTCTCCTATATCGCTATTCTATTCGTTTAAAACCAGCAACAATCGTAGATCAGCATTTGCGTTTCATATTCCCATTACTAAGTCAGATCTTCTTATGCACTCGTTTGCTTTTCGCACTTCTCGATGGTATCCTTGTTTGCCACTCTCTTTCCTCTCTGCACCTTCTGTTAATACCGCTCGTAAAGTTCTAATGTCTATCGATTCCTTGCCTAAAGTAATTAATGCAGTAGAAGTTAGCGGTATTTAAGCCCGGATTCCTGCCTACTTCATTCTAAAGACCCCATCGACAACCGCGAGTCAAGCCCCCTGCTGTTCCTCTCCAACTTGTACCGTCTCTGGCAAAGACGAGGCCGGGCAGTGGCGCCCCCGGCTTGGTGCGACTCGTGGGCGTCGATCCCTATCCCCCCCCCCCCCTTCCACCCCAATATATAACGCTATTCGATTTAAATCGTTCCTTCCTACATTTTTGTGCTGTCACATCGAAATATTAATTTCATGTACGATAAATAAATAAATAAATAAATAAACATGAAGTCTGTCCAGCCATAACCCTAGAGAGAAAAAAATTGCCTTACATATTATTGGCCTTTTTGTTTCTTATTTTTAACTTTAAAAGAGCAGTTCACTTAATAATTAACATATCGTTTTATGAACGTGGATCTATACGCATCAGTTTAAAACGCGTGTACTTCTAGAAAGATGAATATTTTTTACTTGTAACAAAATTAAAAGAACGCAAAAGATGGCTCGGCCAACATTTTTTAATGTAGCTGTTAGCCACGCTCCAATTTCTAACGCTCTCTATCCAAATATTTGAGGACGCGTGTAGTCCTAATGCACTACTGTAGAATCATTCAGTGCATGGTTCCTTTAAGGGAAGAATCCGGCGAATAATTATACAGTAGCGCTAGAGAACCACTTTGAATGCGCGCGCTCAAAAAGTTGCTCGGTCGAGAGAGCATGTGAAATAGGAAGGCGGCTCTGACCTACCGTAGCTAATTCTCTACCCGCCAGTTTGCTTATGCACAAAAGTTTTAAGTTTTTAAAGATGGAAAAATATCATACAATATTAAACAAACACGAAATGAATTTTAGAGGAGTTAGTAGAATCCTCTGTCTATCTCTCCTTCCCTTTCTCTCTCTCTCACTCTCTCGCTCTCTCTCTATCTATCTTTCCTCCGTTTCTCCCTCACTCCCTCTCTCTAATCTCTGTCTCTCGCTCTCTATCTCAATTTCTCTAGATGCATCACAAGGACGAGGATCTTTGCTGCCAACCGAACAGGTCAGTAACTTTGACATTCTTCATTCCCCACTTCTCTCTCCATCTCTGCAGTCCTCTCTCTCACTCTCTCTCTCTCATTTCTCTCTCCTTCTCTCTCTTTCTCTTTGTCTCTAGATCTCTCGCTCTCTTTCTCTTCTTCCTCTTCCGTTCTCTCCTTCCCTTCCACTCTCTCTTTGGCAAGTCTCTTCTTTGCAGCTACGGTCCCCTCGAGATTGGTTACATTAACAAAGACCGTGAGTTCGCCCTGACCAACATTACCGACCTTATTATAACGTCTTGCCGGTCCTCGTAGATCTTCATCGCCGTCGTCCAAATCAGAAATCACAATTATCCCCCTGACTGAAGCCCCATTGACAAGCTGACTGACCCGTGCTTTGAATGATAAAATTACTCTATTTGCAAGGGTCACCTCGGTCTTTTTTATTGTTGATAAATCACTTGTTGCAATTGGCTTTTTACAAAGTGCGCAATGTGCACACTGAAGAACGGCAAACAGAAAGGGAAAGAAGATATGTATTATGGATTTTTTTTACGAATATTCTCTGCCAAGAAAGATAATTATGTACTGGTTATGAGTGTTTTCATTCACTGCCTCTAAATGCGCCCTAAATGCATGCGTCCCTTGGCGAAGAAAGTAACTGGTGGTTCTCATCAGCAACGTTCACTTATTTGCAGGGTGCCATATTCCATCTCGGTTTTAGGCGATTATGTGAGAGAGAGTCAGAGCAACAGAGACAAAGACACTGAGAGTGAGAGAGAGAGAAGCAGAAACAGAGCGCGACACAGAGAGACAGAACGATAGAGATAGTGGGATGGAGCGAGAACAACAACAATTAAGAGAGCCTCTCTGTAAGACTCAAGGAGGCCGCTATGGACGCCTGCCCGGGGAATTTTTGTTTTATTTTGCTTTGAAAACTTTATGAGGGATGTATCTGCTATTCATAACAAGTTTTAGGGGGTCAAAAAGTTTTGAAAATTTTTTTTCTCTTAGATATAAGTCGAAATGTTCAAAAATTTTGCATGACCATATTTACCGTTAAACTTAATATTGCTGAAAAATCTTATCAGTGTTCGATTCCTTGTTCAAAACTACACAAAAAAGTCCGTGGTGACCATGTCCGAACATTTTTATTTTTATGAGTTTTATCCAATTTAAGTTTTTCAAATCTGGTTTTCGGGCAATAACTTTTTTTATTACCATGACGTCCAAAAAGCTGAATCATCCATAAGAAAGAGGAGGAAAAAATACACCTAATATGTTTCTACGAGGAAAAATCTCGATTACTTTTTTTTTGTATCTGCATTTGAATATTGGTTTCTAAGCATTTTACGGTTTTGGCTGCAAACCATAATATCGTTCAAAGTTCACCAATTGTAAAACTGAATAGTCCATTCGATGTGATTTTTTATTCTCTTGAAAATGGAATATACTTTGTTCGCAAAAGAAATTAGTCTAAAGGCCTAAAATTGACTTTTTGTGTTTTTGGCCAATTTCTGGTGTTAAAATACTCATTCTTTGGACCATTAATGGGTCATATAGACCGAGTTTCCACATAATCTTTATTCTACAAGAAAGAGCATTTAAAACTGAGTCGGATACAGCTTTATAATCAAAATCTGAGGATACTTTTTTTGGGAATATGTATTTGAATGCAGACTGTTGAAGGCGATATTGCTGAATATTTTTTAGCGAATATTTAAAATTTGTTCTTTTGAAACATCTAGCACCCAATAATGGATATTCCAGAATTCTTCGAAGTTCTGTTATGATATACCACTCAAAAGTGCTCAAAAAGTCAAGAAATTTCATTTTTACGAGAATGATGGTGAAATAAATGTACGAAAATCTACTCGGAGCCAACTATCAGGCCATTTGTGAGCCGCAGTGCCAAAACGGTCATATCCGTTCGAAAGAGCAGAGACGTTTACATAATATACCAGTTCATGTTTCAGAAATCTTGAAATTTCGAAAAAAATCGACGACAGGATTCGACTATTTTGAGCTGTTCTGCGAAAGCTGCTACCAATGGAACTTACGTTCTGAAAACGGGGCCAGAAGGTTTTTTGAGACGAGAAACATAAATTTGACGTTCATTTTTTACTTTTGAGTACCATCGATGGTACGCTGGATCGAAATGAAAATTTTCTGCATATTATATTTCATTCTTCTGGCAAAAGTACCATGGGTGGTACTCAAAAGTAGAAAATTAACGTCAAATTTAAGTTTCTCGTCTCAAAAAACCTTCTGGCACAGTTTCAGAACATAAGTTACATTGGTACCAGCTTTCGCAGAACAGCTCAAAATAGTCGAATCCTGTCGTCAATTTTTTTTCGAAATTTCAAGATTTCTGGAACATGAACTGGTATTGCTCTTTCATCGGTGGATATATTATGTAAAAGTCTCTGCTCTTTCGAACGGATATGACTGTTTTGGCACTGCGGCTCACAAATGGCCTGATAGTTGGCTCCGAGTAGGTTTTCGTACATTTATTTCACCATCAATTCTCGTAAAAATGAAATTTTTTGACTTTTTGAGCACTTTTGAGTGGTATATCATAACAGAACTTCGAAGAATTCTGGAATATCCATTATTGGGTGCTAGATGTTTCAAAAGAACAAATTTTAAATATTCGCTAAAAAATATTCAGCAATATCGCCTTCAACAGTCTGCATTCAAATACATATTCCCAAAAAAAGTATCCTCAGATTTTGATTATAAAGCTGTATCCGACTCAGTTTTAAATTCTCTTTCTTGTAGAATAAGGATTATGTGGAAAGTCGGTCTATATGACCCATTAATGGTCCAAAGAATGAGTATTTTAACACCAGAAATTGGCCAAAAACACAAAAAGTCAATTTTAGGTTTCTTTTGCGAACAAAGTATATACCATTTTCTAATTTCTTTTGCGAACAAAGTATATACCATTTTCAAGAGAATATAAAATCACATCGAATGGACTATTCAGTTTTACAATTGGTGAACTTTGAACGATATTATGGTTTGCAGCCAAAACCGTAAAATGCTTAGAAACCAATATTCAAATGCAGATACCCAAAAAAAAGTAATCGAGATTTTTCCTCGTAGAAACATATTAGGTGTATTTTTTCCTCCTCTTTCTTATGGATGATTCAGCTTTTTGGACGTAATGGTAATAAAAAAAGTTATTGCCCGAAAACCAGATTTGAAAAACTTAAATTGGATAAAACTCATAAAAATAAAAATGTTCGGACATGGTCACCACGGACTTTTTTGTGTAGTTTTGAACAAGGAATCGAACACTGAAAAGATTTTTCAGAAATATTAAGTTTAACGGTAAATACAAAATTTCTGAACATTTCGACTTATATCTAAGAGAAAAAAAATTTTCAAAACTTTTTGACCCCCTAAAACTTGTTATGAATAGCAGATACATCCCTCATAAAGTTTTCAAAGCAAAAGAAAACAAAAATTCCCCGGGGCAGACGCTACTGGATCCTTACAGAGAGGCTCTCTTAAAGTGATCTTTTTTTTATTTCTAGGGGTTTGGCTGGGAGTCCATCGTTGGCTCTCAAAGATTGAACTCGTACACGTGCGGAAATGCGTGAGTGAGGCAAGCTTTTTTTTCAAGATTTAAAGAAAAAGTTAAATCGTGTATTTTTTACAGCATAAGACATTACTGAATACATTTTAGCGGTGTTAATAGAATGCTCTCTCTTTCTCCTCCTCTTTTCTATTTCTCTGACCCCCTCTCCCTCTCTCTTTCTAGATGAAGGAAGTGAAATACCCGGACATCCGAGATGCCAACAGGATACCTCAGTAACTTTCCCACTATTGTCTCTCACTATCTCATGCTAGCCCTCTCACTCTCACACACACACACTCTCTCTTCCTTTTCTTACTCTTTAGTTCTCTCCCTCCCTTCCAGTCGCCTCTGACAAGTCTTTTCTTTCTAGGCATGATCCCCTCGAGGTGATTTCCGTGTCAAAAGGTGGAGACGTCGCCAAAACTAATCTTTCCGACATTGTTGAACCTCCTCTTGTGCTCGTAGATCGTATCTCAACGTCGACGTCTTCTTAATGAGAAATCACAAACATACCTCTGACTGATTAGACGCCCTGACACACACTGATTAGACCCCTGAATAATTGACTATACCCCTCACACGCTGACTGACCCTTGCTTGGAATAGCTACCGTGCACAAAATTATTATTGGTCTTTTTTTTGGATAAAACACATGTTGCAATTGTTTTTACCTTTGTCATACAAAAAATGAAAAAAAAAACAAGTTTCCTACCTGCAGTCATGCCATCAGACTATGGCATTATACACATGTATTCCAATTTTACAGATCTTTTTTTTTAAATAAATACCGTCTGCCCAAAAAAGCCGATTATGTATTGATCGTGAGTAGCTTCACTCACTGCCGCTAACAATAAGTGCTGGCTAAATGTATGCGTTCATTTGAGAACAAACTGACTGGTGGTTCTCATTAGCAAAGTCCTCTTATTTGCAGGATAACAGATCTCATTCCGTTTCGAAGGCCGTAGGCATAGCATAATCAAGTATTCCTCGCCCACACAATGAACGTCTGAAATTTTGACAGTACCCTTGTAAGAGATAATTTAACGATACCCTCAAAATGTCAAATTTTCTGCATGTACTGTATTGTTTAAACGGGCGGGAATAATCGTACGTTGTCAATTCCTGTTCTGATTTCTATAGATTTACGATTGTAATGCGAAGATGTTTCTGCTATTGTAGGTATGTATATCATTTTTGTTGTGTAAATTGTCATGTATATAGCTGCATGTTGTCCTTTCTCTCTCTCCTCTTCTCCTTCTCCACCTTGGCCATAACCTGGCGTGGAAGCCAAAGTTCATTTCTATAATCCTGTGGAAACATTATGCGTTCGCTTGCTAACTTCACATATAAAAATATATGTTTACATTTACTATAAAATAATTGTAAGCCTTTACACAGGTCAGCAAGCAAAACCAAACGAGGAGGGGTCGCCTCCTACAAATAAGAGTCCTTAGCTGCTGCTGAGAACCGCCAGTCAGTTTGATCTCGAAACCACCACTGATTTGAAACTGACGAAAAATGGAATTAATCAATCAATGCGTACCCTCTCGCTGCAGGCCACGTCTTGTGGATTCATCATATGTATGTATGTACATGCTTGTATGTATGTATGTATGTACATAAAATTTGACAATGACACGACCGGAGAACAAAATTAATGAACAAGCACCATGTTGGATAATTAAGGATAATATGAGGAGAAATATAGTGCATTTAGACAAAAAAAGAAACTAAATTACTTACTATTAATATACATAATTTCATCCGCCCGAGTTGGCGTTTGTATGGCAAGCCGCGCATTACATGCATCTCCAAGGGACGCCATATTCAAGTGGCAAAATGTAAACAAAAAAATTTAATAAAGAAGGTGCTGCCAGAATTCTACCAGTTCATAGAGTGGGAATGAAATATAGAACTATGAGCCAACTGGGCGCTTCAAACAAAACCTAAGGCGTCATCGTGCAAATAAGCGTACTTTGCTTATTTAAACCATCAGTCAGTTTGTTTTCTCATTGTAAGGGACTCTTGCATACCATGAACGCAGCGGTGAAACTTCTTTTTTCAACCCCTTTTCTGTCTGCCTTTCTTCAGTATGTAATTTGCGCGCTTTGCAAAGAACAATTGCAAGAAGTGATTTATAATTTTTTTTTAATAGATGGAACTTGCAAAAATAGATAATTTTGCGCACGGTAAGCATTACAAGCAAGGTTAAGCGCATTTGATATGTATATATGTAAGTATATTTATCGACATCAAATATATTAGGGGTCTTGTCAATTATTCAGGGGTCTAATCGGTGTGTTTGGGGGTCAAATTAGTACGCCTGGGGTCTGATCAGTCAGGAGCTGGTGATTTCTCGTTTAGGCGACGTCGAGACGCTGATCTACGCGATCTACGAGCACTGACAGAGGTTACAACAATATCGGAAACCGCCTAACACACAAGAACGAACCGTACACTTAGTCGTCAAGAATGTCAAATTGAAAATTAAAAACTCGTCAGCAATCTCAAATTTAAAACATCCGAATATAGCTCTGATTGTGAATGATAGAGATACAATTGAAGGCGCTTCTCAAACGGTTTTCATATTATTATTATAAAGCACATTTTATCTACAATATTAGTATGCGCAAGTGTACATATATTTTCGTTTTTTAAGTACGGACTAACTAATTCCGCAGTCCTTAGGTAGTAAAATATTTGAGCGTACTAATAAATTGCTTGATAGTCAGCACGCATTATTTTTATTGCCAGCAAGTATTTCCACGGTTATCTCTCCTTTTTGAAATCGCATTCCGATTTGTGTTCCCATTCGGAAGAGTAGATTAATGAATTGATTTCAGGCCAATGTCTCTTCTTTCGCTCGCGCTCGCCGTTTTTCTCTGCGCCGTTGTGTCAGGTAGGGTTTTTTTAAAAATAATATAAGCAACCTCATTTTAACCATGTTTATAAATAGGTGTGCATGTATTTTTTATTTCCCCTTTTCTCTTTCTTAAGGTGCTCATTATGTTTAACTTTTTGGCCTCTTATGGTTAGATTGTTCGCTATTTGCGCCATATTCAATCTCTGTTATCTTCTTTGTCATTGTCTGTTTCCATGCTCTTTTTCTTTCGTTCTCCGTGTTTCTCTCTCTCTCTCTCTCTCTTTCTTTTTTTCTTTCTTTCTTTCTCTGCTTTTCTTTCTCTTCTTCCCTTTCTCCCTCTCTCTTTCTCTCTCTCTCTCTCTTTCTTTCTCTCTCGCTCTCTCCCTTTCCAGCTGCTCCACACGACCTCCTCTGTCGCAAGTGTGGCTACTCGATCACGCGCCACACCGAAGTGCTCAACCTTGGCGCGTCGCCCGAGGCCAAGTACACGTACGAGTTTCCTGTGCTCGGCCGCAACACCACCATCAACGTGTTCAAGAATCCGGCAGGTTACTGAACATGGAATAAATGCCACAATCTATTGATTGAGATGTCAGGGCGGAGTAGAGCTTTAAGAGGCCACTAACCATAATCTATATATGGGTCGAGTTATATTCTGAATTTGTACTTCACTCAAAGGCTCAAAATCTGAGCGGGTCTGTGAAATATACATACGAGCACTTTTGAATCTAGCTTCCTGTAAAATCTGCCAGTTGTTTTCGTTCTGTTGTTTTTTAATCGATTTATCTATTCCTTAAATAAAATAAAATAATACTTCTTCGAATTTAATACGCAAGATTAGGGATAATTTTTTTGTTTGTTTAGAAGAGACCGTCAAGAGAGAAATGTTGGTTGGAGAAACGTTTATTTTATAAATATGCTGTAATCATTTAATTCTTCGCAGAGAGTATAAAAATAAGAATCATTTCAGGCGAAACCTTTCACGTGCTTCCGACGAAGACAGCGAATCTGAGATACACTGGCCAGGTTTGGTTATGGATATCCTTCCTATTTCTTCTTGGTATACATTAGTAAAGAAAATGTTAAGTATAAAACCTTATGTTTCCCTTGGATTAAATTAGTAAAAAAATTCTTTTTGAAAGTGTAGTTTTTTACACTCCTTTCGTTTCTTCACTTTGCTTGATTTGCTAACAACCATACGTCTATTTTATTTATCGAAAACTCGTCTCTGAGTGTTACTAGGGCGGGGACAAGGAATTCGAATATTGCGTTCGTTTTTGTTGGCGGCGGGCATCCCGTTTGAAGGGAATTTTTTTGTTTTAATTAAATTATTAATTAACATAAACATTTCATATATTTATTTTTGTTCCCCCTAGACTTCCGGCGACGCGACATGGTTCCCGGGCAAGCAGTGGACCATCTGCGTATGCTCCAAGTGTGGCCAGCATATGGGATGGTAATCTTTTTTTTTGTCCTGCAATATTTTCTATATTTATTTCCATTTTTTTCTATAAAAATTATGCTTTATGTTTTTCTCTCGACAATAATCATCCTTTAGATCTATTTCTAATTCTAATTTTAAAGCCAATAAAATTTCCATGGAAGCCATATATTAAAAAATATATATATTTCTCTCACGAAAATTAAATTCGCGCACTGTACCTGTGGTTTTTGATATGTTTGTTAGGATAAGAGCGTGCGTAAATGTTGCTATTTGCTAAATTGACACTAAATTTTCTGTAGGGATGTTACAACTTTTTCCAATACGTCTAAGATCTTGCTAACGTGATTTCTAATGGTAAGATACTATGCTCATCCACCGTAACCATGCTCAAGAGATATTGTAGGCATTTGAGCATAGGAAATGAATACCGTAACGAGAATTTATTGCTGAAAACCTTTCTGCTTAAACTAATAGTAAAGTATTTGTTGAAAGATATAGCATTATTTTTTTTAAACTAACTAAAATTCTAATGAATACAAGTGGTAGCAATAAAAAAATATCTTTCTTTTTCGCAGGTTCTTCCCTCCTAGAATTTTTAAAACTAAAATTTTAATAAATAAGAGAGATAATGATCAATTTTTTCTTTATGTACTCTGGTCTTTACTCCAAAAATAGTATAAAAACTGAAGGTCTAACTCCTAAAATTTTTGGCTCTATTCTAGTGTAGGCGTCCCATCGAATTATAGGCGTCCCAAGGCAATGAGACGCCTTTATTTATCACTGATAGGACGCCTTTATTTTTCATGGGACGCCTATAATTCGATGCGACGCCTACACTAGAATAGAGCCAAATTTTTAAGACTAAAATTCCAAATAATATGTAAATGTGATAATAGTCAATTGTTTTCCCGTTCTCAGGTTCTTCACCCCAAGAGGCAGCGACATGACCGTGAAACCTCCGTCGGACAGCTTCGTCGGAATCGTACTTGACTATGTCATCTCGTCGGATTGTCAGCTTTTCATTTTTACTTCTTTCTCTCTTACCTCTACCCCCTTTCCTTAATTACCATACTGTAGTTACTGTTGAAAAGGGTACGTACGTGCAGTAAACCGTAGAGATATGCACCAGACTTTTTTTTTTACTTCTTAACTCCTCTTGTCGTCGCAGTGGTAATATAATGTTTTTTTCGCTCCGAAATAATTGAGAGAATCAAGCATTGACAACTAGAAATTTATTTTATTCTCACCTTATCAGTGGAATATGCAATCAATTGCAATTTATTTTATTCTCACCTTATCAGTGGAATATGCAATCAATTGCAATTTATTTTATTCTCACCTTATCCGATGAATGTACAATTAGGTGCTATTCATATTATACTCACTGTAATAGAGGAATGTGCAATTAATTGCAATTTCTTTAATCCTCACTTTAAGAGAGAAATTTCAAAGCTCACGCATCACTAATTGCAGACGTCGACTCTCTAACGGGCATTCCGAGGTGAAGACTTGGAAGAGAAGAAGACAGACTCTAAGAAGCTGTCGACCATGGTGGCTCTTCTAGGATGAGACACGGGTCTGTGCTAAACATATTTATAATCATTTATGCATTTACTATGGAACACAAATAAGCGGGCGCTAGGTTTACTTTAATAATATTTTTTTTACACCTTTCCATTTATGCACATTTATCCACTTACGGATACTGTATAATTTCATTTTTATGCTCCTGCCAACACCGTTCTTGTATTACCGTTCTCTTGCCGTACTTAAAACAGATTTTGATTGTCTGCGTTTATGATGCGTACAATTCATACTTTGTGATGGTCTGTTATCTCGTTTAAGGCTCATTCATCTTGTGCAGTTTTCATGGTTTCGAAGCATAAAGGAAAAGTTCCAAGAAATGGTCTCTCAAATACATGTTTATATCTGTCGATGAGGAGGAAAAAAAGCTTACCAAAAATAGGTTAAAAGAAAGCTTTTGATTGTCTCTTCCTCCCAACCACTTCTCGCTCTCTGTTTCTATTTTTCTCTCGCTTTCTCTATTTCTCTCTTTCTCTCTCTACCTCTCTCGCTTTCTCTCTATTTCTCTCTCCCTCATTTGATCATTAATTAAAACGGTATATCGTCCACTTCTGGCTCGGGCTGGACGTCATCAACGAACGAGAAATCGGGGGCCGTTGCCATTCATGCTTTATAAGTCGATGTGCAACACTACAAAGGAGATTCCACTGATATCTAATCTTTGATCATTGATTGAAAATTACTGATTATCTCTCTCTCTCTCGCTCTCTCTCTCTGTCTCTCTCTCTCGCTCTCTCTCTTCTATCTCTCTCCATGTCTCTCCATATCTCTCTCATCCTGGCTTTCTTTATCTCTCTCTCCCTCTCTTTCTCTCTATCCCTTTCTCTTTCTCGTTCTCTCGCGTTCTCTCTCTCCCTCTCTTTCTCTCTCTCTCTCTCTTTCTCTCTCTCTCTCTCTCTCCCTCTCTTTCTGAATGTGAATCCTGGTTCGCCTTTCGACCGAGCACTGCAGCCGACATCAACCGTCTCCTCCGTTACAATCAGCATCACATCCTCTCTCACTTTGAGCCTCTCGACTTTCACTGTAACGAAACTCTTTTATTATTTATATATAGTTTTCTTTGTATTTCATCTTTTTGTTAATTTCCCTCTATTTTCATCTTACAAAAATTTAATCTTTTTTTACTATTTCTCAATTCTGCAATCATATTAAACGGTGAAAGAAAGATAAATTATTGATTTTTTTTCAGATATGGAAAACAAAGGGATTTTAGGACAAAAAATCAAATTAATTTAAAAGAAAGAAAAAAAATAGAATGATCACTTCCATTATGCACGTCCTGGTTTTTTCATACGTTGCAAATGTCCTAGATGCAACAATCGCTATCTTTTCGCAGCGATATTGGAGCTCCACTGATATCTGCTCTAAATATCATACTATATCATACTCGACGTTCCGGTGGTTTTCTTACATTACAAACGTCATAAAAGAACTTGCTACATCTTGCAAACGATTGCAAAGGACTAGAAGTGAAAAAACCTACAAAAAAGCTTTTTATATGAATGTTTCCTTGCCTCTCTCTTTCTCTCTCTCTCTCTTTATCATTCTCTCTCCCTCTCTCTCTCTCTCTTTATCATTCTCTCTCTCCCTCCCTCCCTCTCTCTCTCTCTCTCTCTCTCTCTCTCTCAAGGTGAATCCTTCGACTGGATCGCCTTCCGACCGAGCACGGCAGTCTACCGCAGCGATCTCCTCCGACACATTCATCATCACGTCCTCTCTAACCTTGAGACTCTCGACTTTCACCGTAAGGAAACTCTTGTATTATTTAAAATATTTTATTTGTATCATGCTTTTTTAAAATTCCTTCCCAATTAATTCTCTTTTTTATTATGTCTCTATTCTACAATTACATATGTATATTAAGAAGCGAATGCCTCTTCTTATAGATTCGTCCCGTTCTAATAGCGGGAAGATATGAACATGGGACAGAAAGAGAGAGAGAGAGAGAGAAAGAGAGAGAGAGAGAGAGAAAGAAAGAAAGAGGGAGAGAGAAGAGAACGACAGAAAGATAGAGTGAATGCCGAATCAGGGCTGGAAAGTAGCCTCCTTTCAAGATCGGCTGCCGCTCGAGTTCATCTCTTTCTCTCCCCACTCTCTCCCTCTCTCTATATCTCTTTCTCACTCTCTTTCTCTCTCTGTCTACTCTCTCTCACTTTTCCTGTGTTTCATATCATCCTGGGCAACGCCATCTTTAGGCTAGGGCTTTACGTCTTCCACGGACGAGCAGTCGGGTCCACGGCCATTCTCGCCATGCAAGTCGACCAGCCAGAAGCACCGCAAGGGACGCCCTGTCCAAGTTACTCCACGGATCTCTAATCTCTTCATCGATTGATAATAATCGAAGGCGAAATTATTCATAATTTTTGGGATAGAAAAACGAACGAGTTTAAATAACAAAATTAAAAAAATCGAGAAATTGATCATTTACACATTCCCGTGGTTTTCGTTGGTTGAAAATCTCATATAAACAATTCCTACGAACTTCCCACGATGTTCTGTTGCCATTGAATCACGGAAAAAGAAAAAAGAAACGTTATAAAGAGAGCCTTGTCTATTAATGCTCCCTCCCTCGCACTCTCTCCCTCCCTCTCTCTCTCTCTCTCTCTCTCTCTCAATAAATATACAAAATATATATTAATTTAAAAGAAAGACAACAGAAAGATCTAGAAAGTAGGCTGGTCACTTCCATTTTGCATGTTCCGGTAGTTTTAATAAGTTGTATTCATCATAAAAGCATTTGCTTTCATCTTGCTACTGATTAAAGACACATGCTTCACGAAAATAATAAAAAAAAGACCCCTATCCCTTCTCTCTCTCCCTCTCCCTCCCCCCCCCCATCCCTTCTCTCTCTCCCTCTCCCTCTCCCTCTCTCTCTTTCTTTTTCTTTCTCTTTCTTTTTCTCTCTCTCTCTCTCTCTCTTTCTCTGTCACCCACTCTCTTTCTCTCTCTCCCACTCTCTTTCTCTTTCTCTCTATTTCTCTTTCTCTCTCGCTCGCTTTCCCTCTCCCTCGTTCACTTTCTCTCTCCCTCGCACTCTTTCTCTATCTCTCTCGTTCGCTCTCTCTCTCTCTCGCTCGCTCTCCTTCTCTCTATCCATATCTCTCTATTTCTCTCAACCTCCCCCCTCACACTCTCTCTCTCGCTCTCTATTTCCCTCTTTCTCTCTTTATCTCTATTTGCGCATTCATCAAAGGTTGTATACATTGGCACGCTCTAGAATTCTTTTTGTATTATTATAATCTAAGAAAAAATAATACATAAAAATAAAATAATTAATGTTCTTAAAATAAGTTGCACATTTGCCTTTCTTATCAGTACAGTTAGCTATTATAGTATAAATTGGTCTAGCTCATTCACTTTGTACAGCTTCCACAGCATTGAAGCATAAACTAAAAGGACCAAGAAACGATCTCTCAAACACAAACATAAGAAATGGACTCAAATGTAGGAATCTACTGGCAACTCTGTGAGGTCCATAGGAATTGCGGCTCAATCTAGCAGCAATTTAAAATGAGAAAAATCTTGGAGGGAGGAGAACAGTCTTGAATGGTGGAACAGCTGTTGATAGTATGCTGATTGTGCTGGATAAATTATGATAGGGAAGACAGTATAACAAATTGTACTATATAGTGGTTACATCGAATAAGACTTGATTGACATTTCCAGGTGACTCTTCACATCTTTGATTATTGATTGCGACTAATTGTTCCACATTTTTGTTTTTCAACTAAAACAAAACAAACTTTCTAAACGAAAAATATAAAACAGACTGATCATTTCCATTTTGAACATTACGGTAGTTTTCATACGTTTCAAACGTCATAAAAGCGATTGCAATCCTTTTGCCACCGATGAATCAGCCCTCACTGCTTGAATTTAAAAAAATAAGCGGTAAAAAAGCCCTGCATATGAATGGCTCCCTCTCCCTCTCTCTCTATCTCTCTCTATCTATTCTCTCTCTTTGTCTCTCCCACTCTATCTCTATCTCGCTTTCTCTCACTCTACCTTTCCCTCTCTCACTCCCTCTCCCGTCTCTCTCCATCTATCGCTCACTATTTCTCTCTCTGTCTCAACCAATCTCTGTCCCTATCTCACTCTCTCTTTTTCTCCCTGTCTCTCTCTGTCTCTTTGTCTCTCTCCCTCATTCTCTACTTCTCGCTGTTTCTCTCTATATCTCTCTATCTCTCTATGTTTCATCAAGTAATGAATGCAACTGAGTCAACGTGAGAACGCTTTTATCTCTTTTCTTTGATAATTGAACATTGGTTGGAAATATCTATCAATTATTGATTATTTTCTCGGAAAGAACAAAAACGAACAAGTTTAAGCAAAAACATTTTAAGACAGAAATTTACATTTTCAACGTTCCGGTGGTTTTCGCCCGCTAAATGTTATAAAAGCACTTGCAATAGCTTGTCCTCGATTCTCGTCTCCTTCTGGTTAGAAATAATATAAAGCAAATAAAGCAGAAAAAACATGTGTGTTAAGGTCTGAACCTCTTTCTGTTCTCTCTCTCTCCCTCTCCTTTGTTGTGCTCCTCTCTCTCTTCGTCCGTTTCTCTCTTTCTCTCACACTCTCTGTCCCTCACCCATCGGATCTGGCTCGGGCTATACGTCTTCCATTGACGGCAAGTCGATCAAGCAAGCACTGCAAGGGACGCGCTGTCCATTTGACTCCGCTGATCTCTGATCTCTTTTATTTTTGATTGAAAATTATTCATGGGTAATTGTTGAATATTTTCTATAATAGAAAAAAACGAGCAAATTTTAGCAACAAAAAATATATTCAGATGAAATAATAAACAGATCCCTTCCATTTTGCCCGTTCCGGTAGTTTTCATATATTGCATGCATCATAAATGCAATTGCTATGATATTGGCACTGATTCTCCCAAGAAAACAGTGCCTCGCAATTCTCTCTCTCTCTCTCTCTCTTTTCTTCTTCTTCTTCATCTCTCTCGCTTTCTCTCTCTCTCTCTCTTTCTCTCTCTTCCTCTCTTTCTTCTTCTCTCTCGCTTTTTCTTTTTCTCTTTTTCTCCCTCGCTCTTTTTTCTCTCTTTCTCTCTCTCGCACTCGTTCTTACTCTTCCTCTCTGTCTCTGTCTCTTTCTCCATTTTCGCATTAATTAATGTTTGTAGACATTGGTGCACTCAAGAATTATATTTATTTAGCAACCTAAAATCTAATTATTACCTGAAATAATATAAATAAATATGTTATTCATGTTTAGAAAGTATTCTATCATCTGTTTGAATTAAAAGAAAAGTAATAAAAAGCCGTGTCTATGAATGGCTCCCTCCCTCGTACTTTTCACATTCTCTCTATCTCTCTCTATTTCTCTCTCTCCCTTTTTTCTCTCTCTTCCTCTTTCATTTTCTCTCTCTCTCACTTTCCCTTTATATCTCTCTCTGTCCATCTCTCTCTCTCCCTCGGTCTGGGCCGGCCCGGAAATGGTTCGGGCCGGGCCGGCCCAAAATTTTTGGGCCATTTACCATCTCTGGTCTCATCTGATCTTGAATGCAACCGAGACATCACCTTCTTCTCGTTGGCTCTGAGTCTTCTCGGCCGAGAGGTCAGGGCCCTCCATGCAAGTCGACCAGCCAGAAGCACCCCAAGGACTTGCTCTCTTCATGACTCCTGTTATCTCTGATTTTTATCATTTGTTGAAAATAATTGATCGATCAATTAGTGCTAATTTTCTTTTTTATTGAAAACGAACGGGTTTTAAGCTCGAAAAAAAAATTCTTTTTAAAGAAAGCTAACATAGACTCATCACTTCCATTTTGTACATTCCGGTAGTGTTCTTACATTGCAAGTGTAATAAAAGCAATGGCTATTTTTCGACACCGGTTGGCCTCATCTTCATTGCCTAATTATAATCTATTGGTACGAAAAAAAGTCTCGCCATGCAAGTCGACCCGCAGCACTGCAAGGGAAGAAGCGAGTTCTCTAAACTATGATATTTGATCATTGATTGGAAATAACTGATAATGAGCTAACAATTATTGATTTTTTTAGGTCAAAAAAAAGAACGAGTTTAGGTTTAAAAAAAAATATAAAAAGAATAGATAATTTACATTTTCAACGTTCCGGTGGTTTTTTTTAAGAGGCAAGCGTCTTTAAAGCTAATGCTATGACTCGCCAGTGATTCTCCCACGAACGTGGTGTTTGACTTATAAAAAATAATGTTTAAAAAAATGGGAGGCCCAGAAAATACATAATAATTTACATTTTCAACATTCCGGTGGTTTTCAAGCATTATTAAAGTAATAAAGGCAATTGCTACGGTTTTCAATCGATTCTGTGAAGCCAAGTGTTGGAAAGAAAGGAAAATTTACAAAAAAAACAACTATATCGATTAATGGCTCTCCATCCTCTACCTCTCTATCTCTTTATCTCTCAATTTCCGCCTTCAGCTATGGCTGTATTTATTTATTTATTTATTTATTTGTACATCAGTATATAGATGTGACAACATTGAGATTAATAATACCACGTATGTGCAGGTGCAGACTAGGGAAATAGTAGGAAGGGGAAGGGGGAAGGGAAAGCTGAAGCCTCCACACCTCTCGGCGTGCGACGGATGATATGCGGGGTGAGCGACTTCCCGAGGGTGGGCCAGACCCTTCAGCACGAGAGCAGGGTGCTGCCGCCACACTGCGAAAGGGCGGAGGGCAGCCAGGGACACTTGGGACGAAGGGATAGAATATATGCATTTAGCATATAAAAGAATTACAAAATATAATACTATATAATAAAATGTATGCATGGTACAGTGGGGTATGCATTAAAAGAAAAGATATAAACTCTGCCCTGCTGTATAATAATAATTAAAGATTTGACTGATCAATGCGTAGAAGGTCAAGAAGCGGTAAGTTCTCTATGCAATTCTTAAAAGAAGCTAGATTCTGTGACTGAACAGCTGACGCTGGAAGAGACATATACCAGCTAGGCACACGAAGAGCAAAACTATGACGTCTTACGAGAAGTTTCCAGCGAGGAATATGAAAATTGTGGACCGATAAGCGGCCATTGGAAGCTTTGAAAGTGATAAAATTACTAATTTTTACATCAACTAGCTGGTGCAACATCTTATAGAAAAATACCAGATCAATACGGATGCGTCTAAGCAAGAGAGTAGATAGAGAAAAATGAGTTAGACGTATATTATAGCTAGGAAGGTCAGAGAAAGAGACGCTGGCGCACTCAAGAATTCTATTTGTATTATTATAACCTGAGACGAAATAATATAACTAAATTATTTAATGTTTAGAAAGTGGTATCTTTTTAAAATGTATTTCTCTGAAATAAATTAAGTAAAATCAATAAATCACAAAAAACTATTTCGAAGCTCGAGATCGATCGAATGGGCGTGTCGGAGAAAGATCTTCTTGTCCGCTCAGAAAATAAACGTATAAATGTTCATCCCATCAAGAATGCAATTGAGACATCGTCTATTTCTGCTCTTAGACTAACATCACTGTAATGGTGATTACCTGATCTATGATTTTTGATCATTGATTGAAAATAAATGATAGATAAATTATTGACTATCTTACCTTAGGGGATGGAAAAACAAACGAGCTTAATAAAAAATAAAATTTTGGTAACCAAAAAAAATAGCTGCTTGACATTTCAACATTCCGGTGGATTTCGTTCGTTGCAAACTTCATAAAAGCAACTGCTATGGCTTTCCCAGTTCGATGGGTGGACAGTTTTCAATAGAAAAAAACTACAAAAAGCGTCCCCCCCGATCACTAATTTTTGATAATTGTTTGAAAATAACTGATAGATAAATCATTGATTATTTTAGGGAATGGTAAAACAAACGAGGATAATAAAAAAAATTTTATATCTAAAAAATTGCTCTTTTACATTTTCACCGTTCCGGTGTTTTAGTACGTTACAAACGTCATAAGAGAGCCTCTCCGTATGCCTCCAGTAGGGCCTGCCCAGATCCAGACGTTGGATTTTGAGAGCGAAAACGTTGTCGGACATACCACTGGGCCCCAGTAACAAGATTAGATGGCAAAAATTTTTTTCAAAACATATACTTGCGTGAACAGTTAAATGTATGGATAATATGTGATTTGATGTATCTCGCTTCAAAATCAATATTTTTCAATTTTCTTTTTTTTATTAGCATCTCCGTTGACTTCTAAACAAAAACTCTATTGATGTATTTGATCAAATATTATATTTTCATATCGAAAAATAATTTTACATATTTCAATTTGACCGTTGAATACCTTAGACTCAAAACGTTTTGGGTGCTATATCGCAAATTGTAGAGCGTTAAAAACTGTATAACATATCTTCTTTTCGTTTCATGTATCCTTCCCTAGGGGGGTTAAAAATAGGCTCAAATAAGGTACCTCGGCGACATCGGATTCAAGGAATGAGTGAAAAAAGGTTAAATTATTGTTTTAGCATAAAGTGAACCACTTCATTCAATTCAGCGCGTGTTTCTTGTCAGAAAAGTTATATGTCAAAATTCATAAAACTATCGTTTTTCACGAAAAATACTCATTTTTCGATTTTTCTATCATGGACAGAAAATTACCTAAAACTATTCGAATCGCTATATTTTCGTCAAATTCAAAGACTACGGAATGTGAATAGTACTATGTTGTACGCGACAAAATTCTCTACAAAATACCTTATTTACATCTGGATAGGACGTCCCTACCAATGACTGTATCGATTTTCCCATGGCGGTCGCGACAAAACTGACAGATCCGCATTTTATAACTTTTCGTTCAATCTTAATGTTTCCTACTCATCCAAAACACCATTCTGCTCCACGAAGCATCCTGACTTCAGAACCGATGTTTATTTTGCAGATTTCCCATGGTAAAAGCCCGCAAAAGGGTTTGCACGCGCGCGGAATTGAACCTGCGACCCATGACATCCGACGTGCACAACCAATACGACAAAATTACATTTAAAAATTCATTTCTCGAGACTGCTTGAACCAATTTTAAAGGTTGAACTATCAATCGATAGCAATTTTTGCGCTCTATCGACATAAAAATATCCGCCAAAAAGTGTAAAATGATGGTAAGGCTCGCTTCAAAATCAATATTTTTCAATTACATTTAAAAATTCATTTCTCGAGACTGCTTGAACCAATTTTAAAGGTTGAACTATCAATCGATAGCAATTTTTGCGCTCTATCGACATAAAAATATCCGCCAAAAAGTGTAAAATGATGGTAAGGCTCGCTTCAAAATCAATTTTTTTCAATTTTTTTAATTAGCATCTCCGTTGACTTCTAAACAAAAACTCTATTGATGTATTTGATCAAATATTATATTTTCATATCGAATTCAATTTAAAATGATGGTATACCGTAACCTTGCTCTTCTCCATAAGCAGTTTACACCGTACCCTACGCTCTATGTTCTTCTGCACAGGACCCGGCGCGGCATGGAGTGCGAGATAAGTGACTTAAGACGACAAAATATTCGAACACAAAAAAGTAAATCATGCAATTTATTCATGAAGAAGTGATGTATGGGAAAGTTGTTCGTATTCGCGAAAGATATCTATTAGCATATGAACTGTGGTGATAGGTTGAATATGCGAGAAGGAGAGGCTGCGGAACTGGAATCCCAAAAAAATAAACTTGTAAAGCCCCTCAGGGCACTTATCCGGTAGTACTAATATCAATATTAAGGATATGCCGTGCCAGCCATTATTTATCTTCCCATTGGGCACCGGATGAGGGGCCTATTTTTAACCCCCCTAGGGAAGGATACATGAAACGAAAAGAAGATATGTTATACAGTTTTTAACGCTCTACAATTTGAGATATAGCACCCAAAACGTTTTGAGTCTTAGGTATTCAACGGTCAAATTGAAATATTTAAAATTATTTTTCGATATGAAAATATAATATTTGATCAAATACATCAATAGAGTTTTTGTTTAGAATTCAACGGAGATGCTAATAAAAAAAAGAAAATTGAAAAATATTGATGTCAAAGAAATTTATGGCGAATTTTACTATTTCCTTACTTTTGCATGCCTAGACAAGGAAAAAAATTTTATAACAAAATTGATCTACTAATGTTCTTTACAGTGCGTATGAGTACCCCTAATAAAATTTTGGATAACTGAATCGGAACATTTTGCGCCGGGGCAGGCCCCCATTGAGGGCTGGCTGCTTGATCCTTACAGAGAGGCTCTCATAAAAGCTATTGTTATGATGTTCGCCTGTCACGTGGAAGAACCGTTACCCATACGGAAAAAAATGCAACAGTAAGCGTAACCTGTGAATGGCTCCATCCCTCAACACGCTCTCACCCTCTTTCTCTCTCTCTCTTTCTCTCTCTCTCTCTCTTTCTCTCTATCTCTCTCTTCCTCTCTTTCTTCTTCTCTCTCGCTTTCTCTCTTTCTCTTTTTCTCCCTCGCTCTTTTCCTCTCTTTCTCTCTCTCGCAATCGTTCTAACTCTTGCTCTCTGTCTCTATCCATCTCTCCATTTTCGCATTAAAGGAGGCATTAAGGGAAAAAACTACACTTGCAATTGAAGTTTCTAGCACAACCCGACCAAATAAGGCGAAAAAAACAAAACATTATTTATTCGCCTCGGACCTCCTTTAATTAATGTTTGTAGACATTGGTGCACTCAAAAATTCTATTTATTTAGTAACCTAAAATATAATTATTATGTCAAATAATATAAATAAATATGTAATTCATGTTTAGATAAATATGTATCGTCTGTTTGAAGGAAAATACAAGTAATAAAAAGCCGTGTCTTTCTTCTATCTTTCTCTATTTCTGTCTCTCCTTTTTTTCTCTATCTTCCTCTTTCACTTTCTCTCTCTCTTTCTCTCTCTCTCTTTCTCTCTCTCTCTTTCTCTCTGTATATCTCTCTGTCCATCTCTCTTTCTCTCTCAAACAAACTCTCCTTCCCTGTCTCTCTTTCTTTCTCTCTAAACGTCATAGCGCAAGTTACAACTCTGAAAGAAAAAGAAGGCACAAAAAAACGCTGCGTATGGGTGGCTCAGAAAATATATAATTTAAATTTTCAACGTTCCGGTGGTTTTAAAGCATTATAAAAGCCATAAAGGCAATTGCTACGGT
The DNA here is from genome assembly GCA_945643635.1 of Allodiplogaster sudhausi. Classification (NCBI taxonomy): domain Eukaryota; kingdom Metazoa; phylum Nematoda; class Chromadorea; order Rhabditida; family Diplogasteridae; genus Allodiplogaster; species Allodiplogaster sudhausi. Next base: position 5,852,476 of record CALZFC010000006.1, on the reverse strand, counting down.
TTTCAACCGATTGGATGTAGATAGATGTTTGAAGGAAAGGAAAATTTACAAAAAAAAAAACAACTCTATCAATGATTGACTCTTCATCCTCTCTCTCTGTCTCTTTTCTCTCTCTATTTTCGCATACAGCTATGGTTGTGGACGTTGGCGCACTCAAGAATTCTATTTGTATAATTATAATCTGAGAAGAAATAATATAACTAAGATAATTAATGTTTAGAAAGTGTTATCTTTTTAAAATGTATATCTCTGAAACAAATTAGTTAAAATTAATACCTCACTAAAAACGATTACGAAGCTCGAGATCGATCGAATGGATGTGCTGGAGAAAGATCTTCTTTTCCGCTCTGAAAATAAAAGTATAAATGCTAAGAAACATAGAAAGTGTTTGCTATCTCGAAATAGTAATAGTTTACAGTATGTAATTTAAAAAAATGATGTGCATGTTCTTTGGAAAAAAGTCGAATGTCAAGAGTCTAGAATGTTGTTCTCATGAGCAGTAGAATTGCTGTTGATAATCTTACTTTCTACTAGATATATTCTGATTGGAAAGACCAACGCAAATTGTACCGTAGTAGCTACATCGAATGACAAGGTTCACAGCTCAAAATAATAATGGTAAGGCAACAAAACACCTTGCCGATGAATCCCCTCCTGCTCAGGCTCTCTCTCTCTCTCTCTCTCTCTCTCTCTCTCTCCCTCTCTCTCTATCTTTTTCTCTCTGTCCCTCTCCTCTTTTTCTCTCTGTCGCTGTCTCATCCCATCATTAATGCTACCGATGCCTCGACCACTTCTGGATCGGGCTGGATGTCTTCCCTGGACGAGAAGTCGGCCGTGGCCATTCTCTCCATTCAAGTCGAACAGAAGCCCTCCAAGGGATGCGCTGCCAAGCTGTCTCCTCTGATCTCTGATCTTTTATCAATGATTGAAAATAACTGATCGATCAATTGTTGATTATGTTCTGGAATCGAGAAACTAATAGGTTTTAAGCTAAAAAAAATTATTTAAAAAAAACAGAAATAGACTTATCACTTCTATTTTGCACGTTCCTGTAATATTCATGCGTTGCACTCATCATAAAAGCAATATCTCTCTATTTTGGCTTTTATCCATTGTGTGGTAAATAAATTCTGATTGAAAAGGCGCAATATAAATTGTGCCGTAGTTGCTACATTGAATACCTTTATTGGTATGTCCAGGTAACTCTTCTAATCTCGGATCGTTGTTCACCGATTGAAAATAACTGGCTGGTAAATTATTGTTTTTTAGATTTAAAAAAAATGGGTTTTGGTACCAACAATAACTGTTAAGATTATTATTCTCCCTCTCCCCCTCGCTCTCCCCCTCGCTCTCTCTCTCTCTCTCTCTCTGTCTCGCGTTGTTTCTCCCTGTCGCTCTCTTTCTATCTGTCTGTCTGTCTGTCTGTCTGTCTCTCTCTCTCTCTCTCTCTGTCTCTCTTTTTCACCTCATCAAGAATGCAATGGTGACATCGTCTATTTCTGGCTCGAGTGAGAGGTCGAAAAGTTGAAATGCAGGTAGACCAGCAGCACTGCAATTGACGCTCTCTCCAGGTGATTCCCCTGATCTTTGATTTTTGATAACTGATTGAAAATAACTGATGGATAAATTATTGATTATTTTATGGTATGGAAAAACAAACGAAGTTAACAAATTTTTTTGTTTGATCTAAAAATAAGCTCCTTTACATTTTCAACGTTCCGGCGATTTTCGAACGTTGCAAACGTCATAAAAGCTATTGCTATGGTATTTCTCTGTTTGTTGGGAGAACCGTTACCCATACGGAAAAAAAATGCAACAGTAAGCGTTACCTGTGAATGGCTCCATCCCTCGTACGCTCTCTCTTTCTCTCTCTCCCTCTTTCTCTCTTTCTCTCTCCCTTTCTTTTTCTGTCTGTATGTCTCTCTCTATCCTTCTCAGATTCTGTCTGTCTGTCTGTATCTGTCTCTCTCTCTCTCTTTCTGCCTCTCTGCCTCTCTTTCTCTCTCTATTTCTCTCTCTGGCTCTTTCTTTCTTTTTCTATCTCTCTCTCCCTTTCTTATCTCATCATTAATGCTACCGATGCAACATCTACATAGTTCTTTCTAGCTCGGACTTTTGTCGGGGGCCGCGGCCCTTCTCACAATGCACGTCGACCATACGCACTGCAAGGGGAGCGCTGCCCACTTGACTCCTCTGATCTCTGATCATTGATCATTGATTGCGAATAACTGGTCGAACATTATTCTTTTCTTTTTCTAGGATAGAAATACGAAAAAACAAAAGAATTAAATTATTTAAAAAGAAATAGAAATAGACTTATCACGTCAATCTTCCACGCTCCTGTAGTTTTCATGCGTTTCAAATGTGATAAAAGCAATTTCTATCGCTTTGACACTCGAACGAGATTCTTTCATATCGATTCTTCTGGAGACGAGAACTTGGTTCTCCCTTCCTAACATTACCTCTTTGATATTGGATGTATAGCCACTACTGTACGAGTTGCACTGCGTCTTTCTAATCTGCATTTTTATTTTTTGTGTTCCATGGACAGGGAATTCGTATCCTTTCTGGGGTGGAGCAAAAAAAATATATATATAAAAAAATAATTCGTATTTTAAACTTGGCGGTGGTTTTCGTACGTTGCAAACGCAATAAAAGCTGTTGCTACTGCTTGCGTATGATACGATCCCGCGTTGACCGGTTTTAAAGTAATTAAAAAATGCCCTGCATATCAATGGCTCCCTAGCTCCCCACTCTCTCTCTCTCTCTTTCTCGCTGTTTCTCTCTCTCTCCCTCTCTCTCTCTCTCTCTAGCTGTTTCTCTCTCACTCACTTTCTCTCGCTGTTCCTCTGTCTTTCTTACTCTCTCTGCTGTTTCATTCTGTCACTTTCTCTCTCTTTTTTCCACTCATAAGTGGTTGAAGATGTCGAATTATATTTGTTGATTCTATTAAACAATGAAATTAATAAAAAATAACATACTTAATCTTCCTCTCTTTCGCTCAGTCTGATTGAAAATAACTTCTCGTACAATTACTGTTTCTGAAGGATAGAAAACGAACTGCTTTTTGTAAAAAAAAAAATTTAAAAAAATTAAGTGTACTTCCATTTCCACGTTTCGGTAGTTTTCATACTATGCTGGCTTCATAAAATCAATTGCTAGTATTCGTTGCCCGATTACTCAAAGCCACATCTTTCTATGAATTTCTTCACATCTTATGATTCATTAATAAGCAGCCAAGTAATTTTTCTAATTATAATTTTTAAATTACGCGTGCATATTTTAGAAATGCATATTAATGAATTACTGTTTAAATAAATAAGTTTATTGCTTTTTTCTCATGTCAGTGCCTCTGATCATTCGAGAATGTGAGAAAGCGAGTAAGCGCGATTTTTCGAAGGAATCATTAGCTTATTTATACCGTAACCTTGCTCTTCTCCATAAGCAGTTTACACCGTACCCTACGCTCTATGTTCTTCTGCACAGGACCCGGCGCCTCATGGAGTGCGAGATAAGTGACTTTGCTTTCTGCTACGGCGGCTGCGTGGCTGTCGTCCTTCACAACGGCGACATCCTCAAAGACAGCAGCTGCAACTAATGCCTCAGGCAAGGCAGCGGCAACTTCAAAGAGTCGAAGTATCTACAGGAGAGAAACAAGTTGTCAATAAGGGATCACGATCACGAAGCTCAGCCGTCATAATCTATAATAAATTAAAATCATCCTGACAATTGTTTTTGGCATCTCTCTAAATTACATCCTCTCTTGCCCTTGCGTGTCTCACCGTACATATATTTGTATGTATGGCGACTTCAATAATGAACATTGTTGTTTTGATGGAAGTGAACTGTATGAAGATGTCGCATGTTCTGTCTTTCTGCTTCGTTCAGCGATACGTCTTTCTTAAAGTACTGGATACACCATTCAAATTCGACTTCTATCCTTCGCTCTCTCTCTCTCTCTCTCTCTCTCTCTCTCTCTCTTTCTCTCATCGCTCGCTCCCTATCATTTTCTTTATATTCACTCCTTGTCTCGTCTCTCTCCCTCTCTCTCGCTCTCTTTCTCTCTCTTCCTCTCTCTCTCTATTTTCACATTCATCAAAGATTGCAGCCGGGGCGCATAAATACCAAGAGTAATATAACTTGTTTGCCATCTTGAAGTAATAATCTTATTGTAATTTAAAATTAAGCAGCGGGCATGTTCTTAGGGGAAAATGCCTTGAAAAATGAGAGTGTTTTTTAAACAATAGAATTGCTGTTGTTATTGTCTTTCTTGTGCTACACAAATTTTTACTGGAAAGACGCTACGACAAATTGTACTCCATCTGAATCGACGGCAAACCTGAATCGAATTAGCCTTGATTAGCGTGCTCAAGTAACCATTCTGATCTATTTTAATCAATGATTCAAAATAACTGGTCGGCGCATTATTGTCTTTTTTTCTAGAAAAGAAGAACAAGCGAGTTTTAGATTAAAATATTTTACTGCAAGGGACGCGTTGTCTAATTGTAAGTGACTCCACTAATCTCTGATCTTTGATCATTGATTGATAATAACCGTTGGTTGCAAACGTTATAAAAACAATTGCTACGATTTGCAAATGATTTTGAGAAGATACATGCTGGAAAAAATTACAAAAACCCAGTCTACGAATAGCTCTCTACACGCTCTCTCTCTCTCTTTCTCTCTCTCTCTTTCTCTCTCTCTCTCTCTGTCTCTCTCTCTCTCTCTTTCACTTGTTCACTCTCTCCCTTTCTCTCCCACTCTCTTCTCTTTCTCCCTCTCTCTCTCTCTCTCTCTCTCTCTCTCTCTTTCTTTCTCTCTATCTCTCCCTCTCTCTTCCTCTCACTCTCCCTCTCTCTTTCTCTCTCTCTCTCTCTCTCTCGCGCATTATTGTCTTTTTTTCTAGAAAAGAAGAACAAACGAGTTTTAGATTAAAATATTTTACTGCAAGGGACGCGTTGTCTAATTGTAAGTGACTCCACTAATCTCTGATCTTTGATCATTGATTGATAATAACCGTTGGTTGCAAACGTTATAAAAACAATTGCTACGATTTGCAAATGATTTTGAGAAGATACATGCTGGAAAAAATTACAAAAACCCAGTCCACGAATAGCTCTCTCTCTCTCTCTCTGTCTCTCTCTCTCTCTCTTTCACTTGTTCACTCTCTCCCTCTCTCTCCCACTCTCTTCTCTTTCTCCCTCTCTCTCTCTCTCTCTCTCTCTCTCTCTTTCTTTCTCTCTATCTCTCCCTCTCTCTTCCTCTCACTCTCCCTCTCTCTTTCTCTCTCTCTCTCTCTCTCTCTCTCTCTCTCTCTCTCTTTGTCAAGGTGAATCCTGGTTCGCATTCCGACCGAACACGGCAGTCGATAGCATACTTTTTTTTTAATTTCTTCCCAATTAGTTCTCTTTTTATTATGTCTCAATTCTACAATTATATTAAGAGGCGAGAAAGCCTCTTTTTATATTTTTTTTATATTTTCCTCCCGCTCTAGTATCGTGAATATATGATATATCACACACGCCTGAAGGCAGGAATGTGAAGAGAACGAACGTGGGACAGAAACAGAGAGAGAGAGAGAGAGAGAGAAAGAAAGAAAAAGAGAAAGAAAAAGAGAAAGAAAGAAAGAGGAAGAAAGAAGAGAACGACAGAAAGATAGAGTGAATGCCGAATCAAGGCCGGAAAGTAGCCTCCTTTCAAGATCGGCTTCTTCTCGTGTTCATCCATTTCTCTCTCTCTCTATATCTCATTCTCACTCTCTTTCTCTCTCTGTCTTCTCTCTCTCTCTCACTTTTCCTGTGTTTCATATCATCATGGGCAACGCCAACTTCAGGCTTGGGCTTTACGTCCTCCACGGACGAGAAGTACGAACGAGTTTAAATCACAAAATAAATAAAAAAAACGAGAAATGGATCACATTCCCGTGGTTTTCGTTGGTCGAAAATCTTATAAAAACAATTGCTACGAATTGCGTACGATATATATAGAGAGAGCGAGAGAGAAAGAAGGAAAGAGAGAGAGCGAGAGAGAAAGAGGGAGAGAGAGAGCGAGAGAGAAAGAGAGAGACAGAACGAGGGAGAAGGAAGAGAACGACAGAAAGATAGAGTGAACGCCTAATCAAATCCGGAACGGAACCTCCTTTCAAGATCGGCTGCTTCTCGAGTTCATCCATTTCTCTCCCCTCTCTGTCAAGCTCACTCTATCCTCGTCAATCTTTTTCTCACTCTCTTTTTCTCTCTCTCTGCCTTCTCTCTCTTTCTATCTTTTCCTATGTCTCTCTCTCACTATCTCTTGTGTCATATCATCATGGGTAACGCCAACTTCAGGCTTGGGCTTTACGTCCTCCACGGACGAGAAGTACGAACGAGTTTAAATAACGAAATATTTAAAAAAATAAACGAGAAATTGATCACATTCCAGTGGTTTTCGTTGGTCGAAAATCTTATAAAAACAATTGCTACGAATTGCGAACGATATTGACAGGCCCTTGATAGTATGCATGTAAAAAAATAAACGTTACAAAGAGAGCTTTCCCAATTAATGGCTCCCTCCCTCGCACTCTCTCTCACACACTCTCTCTCGTCTCGCTCTCTCGCTCTCTATCGCTCTCACTCTCTCTCTCTCCTCTCTCTCGCTGTATTTCTCTTACTGTGTATAACTGCATGTTTTTGCTTCAGCCAACACCGTTCTGGTAATATCGTTCTCTTGCCTTTCTTAAAAGAATTTGAATGTCTGCCTTTATGACTAGTACAGTTAGCAATTCTAGTTTCTACTTCGTGATTGTCTGTTAACTTGGTCAAAGCGCATTCAGTTTGTACAGCTTCCATAGTTTTGAAGCATAAATTGAAGTGTCCATGAAATGGCCATCGTCTTCTACTTCCACTGACGAGAAGTCGGCCGAGGCCATGCAAGTCGATCAAGCAAGCACCGCAAGTGACCAATTGATCGACTTACATGGCCTCGGCCGACTAATCTCTGATCTTTGATCTTTGATCATTCATGGGAAAAATGCGCTCGATAAATTATGTATTATTTTCTGGGTTGAGAAAAAACTTACTTGTTAAAGACGAAATTGAAAAAAAAACTTTAAAAAAAAACCAGAAAATAGATTCTTTCGATTTTGAACGTTGCGGTTTTCATTCGTTGCCAGCATCATAAAAGCAATTACTATCCCTTGTAAAATGTTCGAAGACTTGAACTGCCCATAAAAAACAACATAAAGATCTGCCTGTGAGTAGCGGCCCTCCCTACATCACACACTCTCTCTCTTTCTCTCTCCTTATCTTTCAGTCTCTCTCTCTCTCTCTCTCTCTCTTTCACTCTCTCCTCTTTTACAGTATACTTTACGATTGTCTGTTAAGAGAGCCTCTCTGTAAGGATCAAGCTGCCCTCAATGGGGACCTATTCCGATTCAGTTATCCAAAATTTAATTAGGGGAACCCATACGCACTGTAAGGAAAATTAGTAGATCAATTTTGTTATAAATTTTTTTTCTTGTCTAGGCATTTAAAAGTAAGGAAAAAGTCTAATTCGCCATAACTTTCTTTAATAGCAATATTTTTCAATTTTTTTTTATTGGCATCCCCGTCGAATTCTAAACAAGAGACCTTTAAATGTCTTTCGAAAAATATTTCATTTTCATACCGAAAAATTATTTTAAATATTATAATTTGACCGTTGAATACCTTATACTCAAAACATTTTGGGTGCTATATATCAAATTGTAGAGCGTTAAAAACAGTATAACATATCTTCTTTTCGTGTAGCCTAGAGGTCCCCTAAGCTGTTAAAAATGGGCTCAAATAGGGGCACCTCGGAGATGAAGGATTCAAGGAATGCATGAAGAAATGGTTAAATTCTTGTTTAAACATAGAGTGAACCTTTTCATTCGATTCAGCGCTTGTTTCTTGTCATAATAGCTATATATCATAATTCATAAAACTATCGTTTTCCACGAACAAAACTCATTTTTTGATTTTTCTACCATGGACAGAAAATGACCTAAAACTATTCGAATCGCTATATTTTCGACAAATTCAAAGACTACAGAATATTAATAGCACTATTCTGTACTCGACAAAATTCTCTACAACCTACATCCTTTACATCTGGATAGGACGTCCCTACCAATGACTATATCGATTTTCCCATGGCTGTCGCGTCAACACTGACAGATCCGCATTTTACAACTTTTCGTGCAATCTTAATGTTTCTTACTCATCCAATACACCATTCTGCTCTACAAAGCATCCTGAAGTCAGAACGCATGTTTATTTTGCATATTTCCAGTGGTAAAAACCCGCAAAAGGGTTTGCATGCCCGCGAAATTGAACCTGCGACTTATACTGTTATCAATATTGTGGACATACCATGTCAGCCACTTTTTATCTTCCCATTGGGTACCGGTAAAGTGCCCTGAGGGGCTTTGCAAATTTAATTTTATGATATATAGCTATTATGACAAAAAATAAGCGCTGAATCGAATGAAAAGGTTCACTCTATGTTTAAACAAGAATTTAACCATTTCTTCATGCATTCCTTGAATCCTTCATCTCCGAGGTGCCCCTATTTGAGCCCATTTTTAACAGCTTAGGGGACCTCTAGGCTACACGAAAAGAAGATTTGTTATACAGTTTTTAATGCTCTACAATTTGTGATATAGTACCCAAAACGTTTTGAGTATAAGGTATTCAACGGTCAAATTGAAATATTTAAAATAATTTTTCGATATGAAAATGAAATATTTTTCGAAAGACATTTAAAGGTCTCTTGTTTAGAATTCGACGAAGATGCCAATAAAAAAAGAAAATTGAAAAATATTGATTTTGAAGCGAGATACATCAAATCACAAAATATCCATACATTTAACTGTTCACGCAAGAATATTTTTGGAAAAAAAAAGTTTTATCATTTAATCTTGTTACTGGGGCCTAGTGCCATGTCCGACAACGTTTTCGCTCTCGAAATCGATGTCGAAAGACAAGAATCTTGAACTTAGTAATCTTATGAGCACTAGAACAGCTGTTGTTAGTCTCTTGCTTTCTGCTAAATGAATTATGATTGGAAAATTTTCTCTACATCGAATAAGGCTTGATTGGCAGGTCCAGGAGACTCTTCTCTGAACTCTGATTCGTGATTCAATGTTTCTTTTTCTGGGATAAAAACGAACTAGTTTATAGCACACGAAAACATTTAATTCCTTTAAAAGAAAGGCAAAGTAGGCTGGTCACTTCCATTTCGCATGATCCGGTAGTTTTCATTCATTTCATGCGTCTTAAAAGCAATCGTATTGTTTTGCCAACGATTGTCGAGTAGAGCTTATGCCCAGTATGTTATCCAAAAGAAAAAAAGCTATAGAAGTAAATGCAGCGTATGAATGCAAGTCGATCCTATGCTGCTTTCTCTATCTCTCGCTTCCTCTCTCTCTCTCTCGCTTCCTCTCTCTCTCGCTTCCTCTCTCTCTCGCTTCCTCTCTCTCTCGCTTCCTCTCTCTCTCGCTTCCTCTCTCTCTCGCTTCCTCTCTCTCTCGCTTCCTCTCTCTCTCGCTTCCTCTCTCTCTCTCTCTCTCTCTCTCTCTCTCTCTCTGTCTGTCTGTCTCTCTCTCTCTCTCTCTCTCCATTTTCACATTCATCAATGACTGCAGCCGGGGCGCATAAATAGCAATAGTTATAGATCGTGTTTGCCATCTCGAAGTATAATCTTATTGTAATTTAAAATTAGGCAGGGGCATTTTCTTGGGGAAAATGTTATGAAAAATAAGAGTGTTTTTTTTAGAAAGAAGAAGAAACGAGTTTTAGATTAAAATATTTTAAATTATTTTAAGAGATATTGAAAATGGACTGATCACTTCTATTTTGCACGTTCCTGTAGTTTTCATATGTTGCTGAATACATAAAAGCCATTTTTTGCCACCGATTGTGCCGGAGTAATGTGCAGTAAAAAATCTAAAATAAAAACTCCACTGACATTTGATCTT